>JASBWT010000005.1:600000-918023 GCA_030039255.1 Naganishia friedmannii
TTGGATACTGTGCACGACTCCACACCCGGGTCACTGTTACTATCGGTCTACGCGGAACACCATGGCGTCGCTTCGGACGGAGAAGAAAAATGACATCTCCAAAGTGGAGACGGGGGTGGTGTAACGGCACTTGTTTATCAGGGTGGCGGTCAGTAGGCATCGGCGATTGGGAATAGCCCTTGAACGATGTTCCTATAGCGTATAGTTCTAGTACTCGGTGAAAAGCAGATGGTAGTATATTCAATCTATTTACACCCTTCATCTTTTGCTGCATTTCTGTTGCCGACAGTAAGATGTGAGAATGGTCTTGGCTTTCCCATCTTCTGTCGCCTGCCCGTTTGGGTTGACATGCAGAACATCCTGGCAGCCATCCCGACTTTGGGCATGCTGCTGATCACCATCCCGGCCTTTCATGGCTGCGTCTGCGTCGGTAAAGCAGTTAGGGGCCGAAATCTGGGTAGAGCAGCGAAGCCGTCCGATACGGAGTAAAGAGCGCTCAAAGGCTGCTCGAAGTGGTGCCAAGGTCAAAGAAGCTGTCAAAGACCGGTGGGTGACGGGTGACGTCGTTCATCGAAAGCAGGTTGGAGAAACGCAACTGGCCAAAGTACACACAGCGCCACGCCTTAACTTTTCCCTATCTACATGAAACATGCAATTGTCAGAGCGGGGTCATACATACAACGTTTTTTTGGATATAAATCAGCTCATAAATATCCGAATATCGGTGGAGACGGAAACGCATTTCGATGGATGCAAAACGGTTCATGCCATGAATATGGCTCCTCCGCTGCAGAAGCTCCCGCTGACTCAGCCAGCGCTGCTTGGCCTTAAGTCAGCTCTAAGCCGGGCCTGCCGCGCTGATCGAGCTGTGCCAGCTGCTGTGCCGATGCAGCAGGACTTCTTGTAGCAGCTCTTGTAGCTGACGAAGCTCTGTCCTCATAGACTTTAGTAGGGATACCAATATCAGCTCCGCGTGCCTCTTAGCTGGCCAGCTTCTCACCTGTATCGCGCGGTGAACGCAATCAATCCAGTTTCAGCAACTTTTTAGTAGCCCAGCTAGTTGCCCTCGAAACTCTCTTCAGCATCGGCAATGTGTCAACGTCGACACGCCATCCGCACTCCAATTCACGACTCTCTGTTGGATTAGATCATCACCAAGACTCGCCGAAGTTTTCCAGAACACTCGATCAATATAGAGGACAACATCGTCTTCTTCTGAAGAAGCGTTCGGAACGGACTACTTCTACCTTTGCAGTATGGCACAAATCTCCGGTATCGTCCTTGAGGCTTTGGCACCACACATAGTCATCTTCACCGACGAACAGGTCGATCGTTCTTGTCAACTGAACGGATGTAAGAGTTTGGACGAGTTGTTCAAGCCGTGGCAAACGGCGGTCGAAAGAGGTGAGTAAGTTTTCCTCTGGCCCACCGTGCGTCGTCACGTTTACATTACTGCTTTGCTTCTAGTGCCTGTCCTGTCATCTACCCTGTCAGCAACGACTCATCCTTCCTTCGCGGTTCGATTTACATCGCATTCCACATTGTTGTCAAGTCAATTCGGTGGCGGAGGTGCCATGCCGTATTCACCCGGCATCGTTGCTGATATAATTGCTAACCTCATTCATTCTGTGAAACATGAGGATGGTCGGTACTGTCTCACAGGCATACAATACCGTATATGCTGACGAAAAGCCTTTCTTCAGAAAAAGGAACTCGATACGAGGTATTAAGAGATGTCCTGCTCGCATCCACACCAGTAGACAGCCAAGGAACTTTCAATCATCCAGTGTGTCGTAAGTATTTGCGTTACCGATTGTAGGTAGGATACAATGGAGCTTAATTCTATATGTTCGTTGTTTTAGGACTCTTCGCGATATCTTCTTCTAATGGAGCGCCTCTTGACACGTTAAGTCGACTGACCATCAGCGCTCGTCAATCACCTGTCTTCTCTGCGAAGCCATATATCGAAGTTAGCTTCAAGAACAGTCTACGATCTTATTTGGTGGTACACGATGTTTCGGTGGAAGGCCCCGATCTTGCAAGGTAAGATTAAGACCCTCTTGTGTAATAGTCGGACAAGCCGCTACCAGGCCTAATCTTATCTATCGCTTCCAGAGCTCATCAGATTTTGTTAGAAATTGAGCAGCAATACGGACCTCACTGCGGTCTTCTCGTCATCAATTCATCTTCGCAATATGCGCTTCAACAAATCGGAACAGATAAGCCGGCAATCGAGCTCGATAACCATGTACAATATCATTCTCAGTACGCCGCGGCTCTAAATCTGTTAAGCACCGTTAATCCATTCACGAGGTTGACAGACATGCTGGCGGAAGATGTTCTGGTAGAACGGACCGCAGTCGGTCTGATCGCGAAAAACCCTAGTAGTGAAATGCCGTCCTTTCGCTATGCTCGTCACCTGGGGGAAGAAGACATATCCAACATCCGGGGTTGCATTCGCCAAATAATTATCCAGTCGGTTATACCTTGGATGGAGGCAAGAATTCGAGAGTGGAATGAGGGTTATATGCAATCGAGGAAAGGCATTGCCGGCAAATTGTTCGGCGCTGGAAAAAGGCTATTTGGAGGCACAGAACATGCCACAACAAGTTCCGCCGGATATGATCCTAAGTAAGGATGGAACCGATCGATCTTCGTCAGCTGGATGCAACTAACATAACTGACACGTTCCCGATAGCCCGTCTTACTCCGCAGCACATTACACAATCCGGAGATCAGCAGATTTTGCTTTCATGCTGAGGGATTACAAGTCCGCCATGTCGATTTACGAGGCTATCAGGCAGGATTATATGAACGACAACGTTCTTACATTAATGCCCAACATTGTGGTATGAGAACCTCTACTCAGGTATACATTAATTCTTCTGACGGTTGGATTTCACCTCCGTTCGACCAGGTAATGCACAGTCTCAGCACACTACTCGACATTGTAATAGAGACGCCTCGAGGAGCCATTTCCCATCCATCTCGCCAACAATATGGGATCCTCACACTGGTACAACATGCGCTGGACATTCGACATTCACCTCCGCTTGAGCAACTCGATTTGCTGCGGAACTTCCTATATTTTATCGAGATTCTATCACAGGATACCTTATTTGCCAAGCCCGCAAGTTCTGCTGCAATCAGTCAACTCCTTGTTTCTGCCACACGAGCGGTCAGTTAATTATCCACGCATCGTGATGGTAGGGTTCTTTTCTCAATCCTATTCCCTTCCAGCAGACTGAGCAGCTTTTTAGTGCAATATTGCTCGAAAGAGCGGCTTTTGTCGACGCAAAGGCGCCGCGGAGCCGGAGGCGTCAACGCGCTTTACATCTTGTGCTATCCGCGTGGCATTACAAGCATTGTGGACAAGTGAGTTCTAAGCTGCTTTACAATGTGCATTTCTTTGACTAGACATGGGTTCACAGGAACCCCAGTATGCGGAATGCCTTCTGCAGGCACTCCGTTGTCTGGAAGGGGGTGCCTTCACATGGAGATATATCGAAGAATCTGTGCGCTATGCCCTTGGTCAACAAGCATTCGTATCGGGCGATGGGATATCGGCGGTCAAACATTTCTCTGCGTCCATGAGTCGCGGATGCGGAGCCGCATCACATGCGGCGACTTTTGAAGATATTCTACTAGCTTATCAGGTGTGTCAAGCTATGTTCAGCAGTTCGGCCCTCGGTGATGTTGACCGTGCTCCCCAGCGTTCCCACTTGAGCGGCCAACACGTTCTCGACTCGATCCATGTAAGGCTGCCTGGCCCCATCTTTTATAAGCTAGACATCGTCATCAAGCGATCGAGGGAACTAGATGCGCCGGGACAACCAATTGAACCTGCGGCGTCACCGACATTCGGGAAAACTGGTTCGTTGTTTCCCCGTGTCAGTGGCACAGCAAGAGGGAGTCTGCCACTTGAGTGTAACGTATTCTGTGACAGTGAGTAGCTCACTTCGCTCCGCCACATATGATATCCACCCTCAGACCATGTGTTTACCTCAAACTCCGTTGATGTCGTTAGGTACGTTCAGCATTGTGGTAGCCGCGGTCAACCCTTCCAACGTCCCTTTCGCATTATCGAATTTGCGTCCACTCATCCTTGACGATCGCGGGGAGGCTGTCGAGGATGCATTTACCACTCCGGAAGTAAAGAGCTTTCTGTTCCCTTTGGAGAAAAAGCTTGTAAGCACTCAGAGTTTAACGAATACTGGTAATGTCCAATGACGGCGCTTCGCTCGACTTCAGATCTTTTTCGACGTGATCCCCAAGAAACCAATGCTAGCAGAGATCACCTCTGTGGTTTACTGTCTTGCAGGAAGATTACGTTGCTCACAAAGACTGGTACTTGGTGAACCACTACAATCTAGTTTGCTACGCCAGTCACCTAATGCCTTAGACCAGGCGTCAATACCAATAAGGCTCAGAGCCACCCAATTTACTACGCCCCTTCGATGTCGAATTCTCGAAATACCACGTGCGATATACGACGGAGAGAATGCGACCGTGAGCATTTGCTTGGAAAATGGTGGACTTGCGTGCATCCGAGATATATATATCTATGTCAAGCATCACCGTTGTGTTGACTCCTCACATGTTACAGACTTCGAGGAAAGTGGTATGTGATGTTTCCTCCTTGTCGACGACCCCTTGTGAGATCATTCAGTCATACCAACATCTTTCAGTTCCGGGAGTGATATCACCTGCTGAGAAACTCACAGCAAATATCCTTGTTCCCATTTGGGGCGAAGGCGAAATGGACGTCGAAATTACTTTGGAGTACAAGCAAGATGTCGGTACTCGTCCATTTTCTGCTACCCTTTAAGACCGCCGTTGACATTTCCTTCTGCTCAGGGGAAGCGACAACGCGGTTGCATCACATTCACACGTCGCATCTACATCTGGCCATCGATATCGAGCTCTGTCTTCCCTACATTTGGATCCGAAGCCGAGGGCTCACCGAGCCCCTCTTTTAACGTCAAGTTGGAAAGCCACAATGGCGAACGAAATTTTTACCTCATCGGCTTACGAGTGCTTCGTCAAGACTCTCAGTCAGACCTTGTGGACAGGTTAGTGCAGACGTCCGATCATTGTCTCTTCTCTCATAACCATTTCTCCCTTAGAGTGGTCGAGACAATTCTGCGCACGCGTCAAGTATACCATAATCACGCCTCCCCGAGCCTGTTATCCGGTGTTAGAGAAGCAGAATTCAGTACCCTGAAGTTCTGCGAGTTCTCATTCGCTCTACTTCCCCTAATCTCATATCTAGAAGGTCATGCTTCTCCCCGGGCTATCCACATGATACCACCCCTTGAACAATCCCAAGGTTTCTCCCGTTTAGCTGGACTCATCGACACGCCGAGCGCCAACGATAACTCTCTTTTGCGTCACAATGTCACGACACACGTAACGCTCATGATCTCGTCTTCGGAGGATTTTCACGACTTAACGAAACTCATCGTACCCAGCTTTATTGTGATGAAAGAGGAAGGTCGTTATGGTCGTTCGTTTTCTCCATCTTTACCTGCGAACGTCGGGAAAGAGGGGACCTCCCCCTTGGACCGGAAGTGCCCCCCGACCTCCGATTTCGCGACAACCATTCTACAGCTTGTGGACGTCTTGACTTTGACCGTCGAGGACACTTGCATACCGATTGGAATGAGACCTCAGAAAGATACCGATGACAGGTAAGAAGCAATTCATGATCAAAATGTTGCTTGGCAGACTTACCTGGTTTCTTGCTGAACAGAGCATGGCGCTCCCACACTCGCTTTGTCCTGTGGAATCGTTCCTCTGACGCTACAATGAAATGGACGTTGCGGTCTATCGAACCTGTTCCTGGAGATGGCTCAACCGACTCGCAGCGCATATGTTACATCGGGCGAACACAGTTCACCGGCATCTTATTGCCTCAAGCATGTGCGATACCAATCTCGTCTTTCATTCGCCATGAAGCAGGTTATGCATCGTCGGAGAACTGGGTTCTTCAATGGATTCATGGCAACACGGACACTTCGCGAGTCAATCCGAACTTTCAACAGCAGTTTCGGGTCCTGCGGCATGCTTGCCCAGGACACACCGGTGGAGGACAAACCTAGAATCCCCAGTGCAACTGAGGCTCGCATTCCTCTTTTCTGCCTTGTGTACCTCAATAACCGAAGCTTTCGGGCAACTCCTTTGACAAACTCCGAGGGCTGGAATCTCATGGATTATCGTTGAAATAATTCGTGTGAGATTTGCGCAATCAGCTTTAGCGGAAACATTGCCAAGGCGCGACCGGTCTTTTTACTTTGGTAGTATTCATGTCATTCCTCGGTGTTTTGTTTATGGCATTGCTCGGGAGTTTCTTCAGACTCTCCTTTTTCCTACCATCGCCGTTTAAGCCGTATCACGTTGTCTCTCCCATCTCGAAGTCATACCAGCCATCCCTGTAATCTCGCCACAGCCATGTTCGTCCGGAATACTTGCCAAATCTCTGCCATTGCATTAATAGTCGCTGCCTTAATGCATGGGCTGACCGCAATATAGGCGTGTGTACTTCTCGATGAGAGGAGGAAATCACAATTTATCACTCATACCTGCCTCATATCATGTGCACCAACATACATCAGCTCATTTGGTAGGCAGCAAACCTCGGTTTCTCGCTGCAACTACTTTGTCAGCGCTATCGGATGCCCTACCTTGAACATCAAGCTGCATCAAGCGAACAGGGAATGTTATACTGATGAACGAAGGAGGACGAAGAAAGGGTAGCTTTCCAGTCATAGCCCTTAAGCCGGTATCGGTATACGTCGAATGTGAAAAAGGAGCATCGTTTTGAACGCGGAACGAGCAGGACGCGACTGAGTTCGGCGGTAGGAACGCTGGTCCCGGTTTGGTGGTTGTGGTTTCCGAACAACCAGCGGTTTAAAGTCAGATCTGATGAAGATTTCAAACCTTTCAAATGTGAGCCGACGTTTCATGATACACCAAGCAGTGGAGTGTCGAGAGCTGTGACAATTTCCACGTACGGCGAACAAGGGGACTCGTTCAAAACCCACTACATCTTATAGCGCTCTCGTTGTATGTATCTCGTGACCACAGGAGTCTACGACAGGCTTCAACTTCGTTGTGCTTTATCGACTGATTGAAGGAACAATATATATTTATAGTTGCGCCGTTATCCTGGGCCAACGCGCTATTGATATATCTCATTGACTATAGCATTGACTTGCAGTATGTCAGCTCCTACGTACAAAGAGAATTCGCTGAATCGTGTTCCGGAACGGAACTGTAGCCGCTGAGAATCGAGCATAAAGAACGCATAGGAGGGTAGAGTCCTCAGGTCTTAAGTATATGAAGCTCGCGCCCAACCACCTTACCGTATCGACGTCTGTGATGCGCTGATGTGGCGGCCGTTGAACGCGATGAGCGGTTTAAACGACGAACGAACAGCGGATGAATGCGCCCCACGGATTTTTCACAGTGTCGTAGTGTGACTGTAAGGATGTCACACGGATATTCATGCGCTTGATCACCCACCACGACTTTACATCGCAGTCCATCTGTTAACTGGTGGCCAATGGGACAACGGCCCTGACACAAACGTAACTACATAATATACCGATGTTACCAGCGCGTGCTGCTTAAGCATGAGCTTATCCGCTCGGGCTCCAAATGAAGGCACTCGATAAATGCGGCTGTCCACGCTTGTATTGCGCTATCTCGCTGTTGCTACGTTTGCAGCACCCGACCAGCAACTAGTCAAGTACGATCGAATGATTTATGTTAAATGCATTTTATCGTCTCCCGCATCCATGACAAGCACCGGATTTCGTAATAACGCCAGTTAACGAAGGAGTGTAGGAAAAAAATAAACATTCGAAATTGGGGCGAAAAGAGGCAGGGATACGCCCAAGCTATAATATCACCAGACATGGAGACTCTGCGTTGAGGTGGTGAGTCAGATCACTCAGAGCAGGCCGCCTGCCGTGGAGATCAATATCTGTTAGTGTGGAAGAGGCAGGAAAGAAATGGTATAGCGTACATTCTTTGAGATTGGCCTGAATGATCACATCATTCACAGCGCTGAGAACGAAAGCTAGAGCTTTGGTGTCTGTGGCACATGTAAAATGCTGCGGGACAGCCATAACGTTGTTAGCCTGATAGGATGGGTGTGTAGTCACGTTGTAACTCACAGCGTAAATGCTTTTGCCAGGGTTCTGGTTCAAGCCAGCGAATTTGTCGAGCAGAAATGCACAGGCCGAGTCGTAGTCGAAATCACCTCCTCGATAGTCTGGAAAATATAGTGACAGAGGAGAAATAGGGAGCTTGTCACGGAAGATGTCGATCTTCACCCAAAAAGGAACCCAAACACGTCAGTTCCGTGGGCACCACACTGGTATGGACGGGTCAAACTCTATACCTTGTTCAAAAACAGGATCTGTTACATGCGACTTCAGTAAACTTGGTCTAAGAATGCAAGCTGACGAGCACTTACTATGGATGTACGGATAAACCATCGTGAATTGCAGATCGATTCAAATAGCGTCAGGGCTTCGAGTAATCTATTGACGGTTTCGTCCTCGTATAGCTTCTGATCATCTGTGAAGTGTACGTATGAATCGCATCGAAACATGCGCCGTGAAGATTAGAAAGCATCAAGGACTTACACTCCGATATAGCAACTAGGAAAATTATGGCATTGCAACTTTCGAAGCAGTGGATCCCTGCTGGCACAAGTTGGTCAGCATCGTGAAACGCGTGCGACAACAGTCCTCAACGCACATTTCTTTCTTTCTGACCGTTGACCGCCCACATCAAACAGTCTGTATGTCAGGTCTCCAATCTGAAAGTGCGTCTCCGAGATTCCCGTGGTTTTGACCCGAGATCGCAGGATATCCTGATCCGTCGGCACAAAGTCTGCCTTCCCGATACGAGCAATACAGTTGAAGTAGCTATTTCGAATGCGATGTGGTCAGCATGAGAGTGCGCAAAGAGGAGAGGTTGACTGACTAGGGTGCGCTGTCATTGATTTGCAACTCGTTTCGTCGCTGATAAACCAGTTGGACACCAGGGTCTGCCCATAATCCCATAATCGCTTCGGTCAAAGCTGACGGCATGACAGATCCTTCAAACTGCGTTGGAGTAGACATGATCAGATCGTAACGGGGTTGATTGAATGTATCGATGCGAATTCCTAGTTCGGACGTCCCCTCCAATAGAACCCTGTCGAAGGCCGATAAGGTTCATCCGGTGCAGGAGATTGGAAGGCCAAAGAAGGGATACATACCGCATAGACTGTATGGTATTACTGAATATGATCTCTTTGAATGACTCTCTTTCTTCCGGGCTGTATGGTCTGTAAAATAAGCAGGCAAGAATCAATTGTAATGCTGTGCACTTGTGAAAACGGTTGAAGGGTTGTCCTTACTGCTTGTTTATCAAGCGCATCTGCTTCAATACAGTACTCTTTCCGCTCTCTCCAGCTCCCAACAACAGCATTTTTACTTCGTTGCCAAGATTAGCACGTTCACGTTTGAGTTGAGATTCTATCTCATCATTTCCTTGACGCAATGCGGAACGTCAGTATATTATGACAAGATAAGTGGCAGTAACCTACTAGCTTTGGCGTCCAAATCCTTCTGTACAGATTGCGTGCAGCCCATAGTGCTGGTTTCGTCCTGGGTTAAGCTATCTTGCGGGAACGGTATTAGATTAACGCAGATTGATGCTTCGAGAGGTCTTGACAGTACCGTCGTGCTATAGCAGCTTCAGATGATTGAGCGAATTCGGTGAGTACGACTCTAAGGTGATCCTTTGCAACGAGAAGCCGGTGGAGAGTATTTGAATGGTAAGATCAAGTCTGGCGTATCATCACAACAAAAGTCGGCTCCACACTGTGCAAACGATATATATATATATTCACTTGCAGGAGGCGAAGATCGAGGAACCATTCCGTCAATCCGTAGTTCCGTACACGCGATCCCTATACGCTGAGAATGCATCTGTGTAGTTTTGATTGCAACTTTGATGGAATATCATGAATAACAACTTTGATGCGTATGTTTCACACAGATTCGCAGAAGAATCGGGCGATGGAAGGAAGTACTCAGGGAAATGATGTGCCCAATCCTTGTACTCTTGATGCACTTGAGCTAAGTGCTGAGTAGTAGAGATATGGTCAGCTAGAGACCTGGTATATGACTCCCACCATTCAGCTCAATGGTATCCCTTGTGGGTGGCACGTAGCAGTCACCTAGATCTATGATGGAAGCGCATAACCCTCTACTTATTATACATGAAGTAGTTTTGCGCACCATATTGAACCTAGATGAATGATTGGCGTTTCATGTGATTGGCGTTTCATGTGATTATTGTTTCGCGGTCTACCATCTGCCATGAGTGATTCCCTCCTATGGAACTTTCCCTATAGTATGCCATTCAATTCGCTTTTCCTCCTTTGCGTTCAAATCCGGTAACTGTTTCGATCACCAGTCTTGTCAGGGAGGTTGGCAGATACGTTGGCATTCTAAAGAGATTACACCGCCCACCCGGTTGATTGGTTATGGGATCACTCTGAGTCAGTGACGAAGTGATAGGAGTGGTTGACATAAAGGATAGCTGCATTTATCATAAACTATTGTAAAAAGAAGCTGTAGAAAAGTTGTGCAGAACAAAACTGAAATGCTCAAGGAAATCGTGCTGGTTCGTTTTCACTCATTCATCCTCCTACTGGCGAATGGAGAATATGCGAGGTGTGTAGCTAGGCGTGATGAAGCAAAAGGGAAGTCCCAACTAGCTGTCACTTCCCAGACTCATGATCAAGGTCTTAGGTACAGATGAGAACTTTGGAGTTACAGAATCGACGAAGGCACTTCGCGCATGACAGCAACTCTAGGGCCGACGGCGACGTTTAACAACGTTAGACGTCCATGTACCGTATTAGTAAGCGTGGTCGAAAGCTGTGGGTGCACTACTTGGAGCAGGAGTACCCGGAGCAGGAGTAAACACGAATCGGATAATAACGGCCAGCGGCTGTCGCGCTGCGATATCAAAGGAGAACTGAGCAGAACAGCAGAGCCGGCACAGACCGGCGACAGAAGATGGGAAAGCCAAGACCATTCTCACATCTTACTGTCGGCAACCGAAATGCAGCAAAAGATGAAGGGTGTAAATAGATTGAATATACTATCATCTGCTTTTCACCGAGTACTAGAACTATACGCTATAGGAACATCGTTCAAGGGCTATTCCCAATCGTCGATGCCTACTGACCGCCACACTGATAAACAAGTGCCGTTACACCACCCCCGTCTCCACTTTGGAGATGTCATTTTTCTTCTCCGTCCGAAGCGACGCCATGGTGTTCCGCGTAGACCGATAGTAACAGTGACCCGGGTGTGGAGTCGTGCACAGTATCCAATCTAAACGGCCAGAGAGGGAGAGAGATAAGATCACTTAGTACCGAGTCTGCCAGTGTATGCCACCGAATGCGAATGAAGACGATTCGTGACTTACGGTACCTGCATCTGTTATCAACCGCTCAAGCGATCACACAAGGCAACCAAGGGATACCTAGGTTCTTGTCGCCTCTTTCGTTGTTGACAGGAGCTGGCTGACAATCGACGTCGGCGGAAGAGAAAGTAGCGGCGAAAGCGTCCATCGTGGAATGTAAAGGGTTGTGTGTGTTGGTATGAGGGAGTGTTGAGGAGTGGTTGCGTATTTGGAGAGTTGGGCGGAAACGGGAACGCAGGAAAGAGGACATTAATGGAATTCATGCGCTTTATATGTTTTGAGCCCCGGGTGTACAAACGGTTTGGTTTGTTAGTCCCATCATACCTACCCACAGACAATGGACAATGGACAGTAGACAATAGACAATAGACAATAGACAATAGACAATAGACAATAGACAATAGACAATAGACAATAGACAATAGACAATAGACAATAGACAATAGACAATAGACAATAGACAATAGACAATAGACAATAGACAATAGACAATAGACAATAGACAAGCCCAAGAGAACTGACAAGCTTTTTGTTTTTGCGGAAAAGCTCAATTCTCTAGCTAGCTATTTTCCCCCGTGTATCTTCGTTTTTGGTATGTTCTCTCGTCATTTGAGTTGCTGGGAGCTCAGTTGCGTAGTATAGGACAGCTTGTATGGGCTTGCTAACCCCTAATACAGGTAGCTTGTGTGTCTGAGACAGCGAATGTCTGACACCGGTGCGCAAGCGAGATCTGCCCATGCAGCTGTTTCATCTCAGAGCTCACTCATCTCAGCTTCAACAAACCAGGGAGTCATTGATGCAATGAGCTGTGCAGTGTGCTGGCTCATGGGCTTCGACTGCCGAATAACACTGTGCAGGTATATGTTGTGCGTAACCGTTGCTCCCTCGGTCGATCAGACTTCCCGTGCCCCTGGCTGCCGTGCTGGCTGCCGGTGCAGTGCCCTGTGACCTTCCGATCTGCAGGGGTTCCCAACGCTGAAGGATCTAATGTCTGCTAAAGGTGGGGGATTGAATCATACACGCTCATGCGTATACATATACTGTAAATAGATGTTGCGTTGGAGATGCATTGGTAGGGAGGACTACCCGCAGGCGACAAACCGTGAACAGAAGCATCGATTGCATGATGTTTTGGAAGCAGCTTGCGACACCACTCTTCTACACGTTGGGACTAGTGCAAGGTCGAAACAATATTGCAGGAGCGGACAGGAATGCCCATCCGGTGGCTTCGCACACGACACTGCCGAGCCGATCGATACCAGCCCATTATCTCGAACAACGGGACACGGCGACAGACTGTTGGGATGGTGGGTTCTCCTGTGGCGACACGAACCCTGTGTGTCTGGCCGTCGGAACTCCTTGCACGGACAGCACCGTCAGGACTGGACCCACTCTTTGCACTAATACACCGGTCTTCAGCCTCGAAAGAGATGATCAAGGAAACCCTGGGAACACGTACATCGGCCTCGACAATACATGCGCCTGTGTTCAGGATGGACAATTCACACCAGCATCCTACGCAAACATTTCCCAGCTTCTGCGAACCGACCCAAAAGCACTGAACGTCGAGCATAATCTTTGTAACGTCTACGGGATCTCACAGGATTCGTGTCTCGAGACTATCATACCGAGTTTTATCGAAAGCACCTATGTTAAGGTGAGATTTTGCTAAATTGCGATATGCCATCCAGTGCTTGACAGCTGATCGTGCATTGTCCGCTTCCCCTTCCTCCTTATTCCCAATCCTTAGCTCAGCACGATGTCAACCACCTGCGAATACCCATCGAGCAATTTCTCGCCCGTATGTGGCGACGCGTGTGCTTTCGAACAACGGGACACGGCGACAGACTGTTGGGATGGTGGGTTCTCCTGTGGCGACACGAACCCTGTGTGTCTGGCCGTCGGAACTCCTTGCACGGACAGCACCGTCAGGACTGGACCCACTCTTTGCACTAATACACCGGTCTTCAGCCTCGAAAGAGATGATCAAGGAAACCCTGGGAACACGTACATCGGCCTCGACAATACATGCGCCTGTGTTCAGGATGGACAATTCACACCAGCATCCTACGCAAACATTTCCCAGCTTCTGCGAACCGACCCAAAAGCACTGAACGTCGAGCATAATCTTTGTAACGTCTACGGGATCTCACAGGATTCGTGTCTCGAGACTATCATACCGAGTTTTATCGAAAGCACCTATGTTAAGGTGAGATTTTGCTAAATTGCGATATGCCATCCAGTGCTTGACAGCTGATCGTGCATTGTCCGCTTCCCCTTCCTCCTTATTCCCAATCCTTAGCTCAGCACGATGTCAACCACCTGCGAATACCCATCGAGCAATTTCTCGCCCGTATGTGGCGACGCCTGTGCTTTCGGTAAGTCTACTTTCACTCGAATCCACTGACGTCGACCGGCGCTGATGAAGCTGATTACAGTGTGCAACGACGGATATCATCAGTGTGACAAAGAATGTAAACCCATAGCCACGCCTTGTCCTTCTGGCGGGTTGCGCCGCCGCGACCTTTCGTACAACATCTGTCGCGCGGGCTCTGAAGCTTGTCCCTTGGGACCGATCCTTCCCCGTGGGAAAGCGTCGTCTGAATATGAATGTCTGAACACGCAAAGCGACATCGAATCCTGTAAGTTTCGGTGTTATTGCAGGTCGCCGCGATTGCTCAGCCTTATTCCGCTCTTCCCTATGTCAGGTGGTGGCTGCTTATTCCCTGCTCCAGGACGTGATATCGGGAGAGACTGCACCAGTATCCCGGGCGTTGAGGACGTTGAGGTGCGAATCATGGAAGGGGTTATCATGACAGAATGCTTATTCCACTCCTTCCTCCCTCTTTTCCTACAGTGTCTTGAAGGCATTTGCGTCATTGAGTCCTGCCTAAAAGGGTTTCAATTTATCGGCGGCGAGTGTTTTACATCTACAAATGACCGTCGAAGCTCCTTCTGGAGCCGACACCTATGATCTATACCTAGTTGTAATCGTGATACTCTGTTCCTTATCCCCCTCTTCGGTGATCCCGGTAAGCGGACGCGCCTGAGCGCATCCCACTGTGGTATTGCTTGGCACGGGCACCGACGAACCGCTAACCAGTTCAAGCAGAACGGCTAGCTGGAACAGCTGACAGCCTGTTCTCACCTTTTCGCAACTTCGACCTTCAAGAGCCCCAGTCACATCCGGTCATACGAGGTTAGCTCCTGGCCCAATGGATGGACGAGATGGATGGCGAGAATCCCAACTTTTTCGAGATTCTCTGTTCTCCGTTCTCTGTGTTCTCTGTGTCCCCTGTGCTGCTCTGTGCTCTGTGTCAATCTCGGGCGGGTTGCTGGAAAATCCAACTTCCTTGCACCATTTTTCCATAGCGTCGACCGAAGATGGCCAAGATGGAAGATGGAAGATCCCGGAATCGGTTCACGCGCTTGAAATTCACGCAGTGCCTTCGTAGCTGCAGCTGCAGCTTCCCTCACCCCTTCGCCCGCCCAGAGGTACGAACAGATCGGAACGACCCAGAAGTCGATCGACGACCGTCGATGAACGCATGGAGGAAGAAGCTGGGAAAGATCCGGAAAGAGTCGCTATCATTTATTTAGCCCAAAACCGCGCCAACCCGACGAAAAACGGGGAAAGGGGAAACCCATCTAACCATCTAACCATCTAACCATCTAACCATCTAACCATCTAACCATCTAACCATCTAACCATCTAACCATCTAACCATCTAAGGCATGCAACTACCTAGGCCATAGGCCAAGCTCAGAAGAAGAATTTACGATAAAAAGGCAAGAAGAAAAAGAAAAAACTTGATTTTCGGGCCAAAAGCATGGGGAATTTATAGCTGAATTATATGCGGTAAGCTGGGTGTGGGTTGGTCGGTGGACAGTCCAGTCCAGTCCAGTCCAGTCCAGTCCAGTCCCATACTATCAGGCTCTATCAGTTTTCGGTATGGAATGGGTCACCAAACCTTGTGTTACAGACACCCTCACACCTATTGTCAACTGAATATATCAGACAACCAGCCCACACATTTCGCCTTGTGCTGTTCAAGGAAGCTTCAGGAAGGGAAACCTAGCATCACAAGACACACATCGACGGCATGTCGTCTCTCCCGCGCGCCGCCTATCGACATTTGCATTCTGTCGTGCAGGCCGGCCATCGCCATCGTACCTACACTTCACAAACAAACGTTTCTTCCTCCAGCCGTCGCCTACGGGACGCTCTCCGCACTGGCATATATACAGCTGGCGTGATGGCTGCCTTGGCATACGTATATGATTCGCGATCCGCTGTGCACGAACATGTGGCAATGCCTGTCCTGCGCACGTTGACAGATGCGGAGACAAGTCACAAGCTTGCAGTCAAGATGCTGGCAATGTCGTCGTGGGTCAGGCCGAAAGACCGAGGAATAGACGCTGAAAGCATACGGACTGAAGTGAGTGTTTGCTGGATTGTTCCTGCCTGCATGAAAAGCCTCTGACGCTTTGCTCCGTCCTCTTTTCTGCCACGGAGTAGCTTTTCGGGCTTCCTTTGAACAATCCTGTCGGACTGGCTGCCGGGTTCGACAAAGACGCTCAAGCTGTTGACGGTAGATATTGTCTTTGATGTTTTCGACGCTGAATGCAGCGCTGACAACATTCTTTTTATGCACAGGATTATTCGACCTCGGATTCGCCTACGTCGAAGTAGGCAGTGTCACTCCCGAACCTCAGGTAAGAACCATCCAATCCTTGCTCTTCCTGTATTATGCATCTCATCTGGGCATACAATATAGCCCGGTAACCCACAACCTCGTTTCTTCCGTTTAGAGGAAGATCAGGCCTGCATCAATCGATATGGCTTCAACTCACTGGGCCATCGGCATGCGCTCCACCAATTACAAAGCCGGATACGGAATTTTGCTCTAGACCACCCCTCCTTGTTTCCAAACCCGTTGCCTCTCAACCCTCTCCCGCCTTCATCACTACCGAGATCGCTACGACCTGGATGCCTTCTCGCCGTCAATTTGGGGAAAAACAAGAGTTCGTCTACTGCATCCCATGCCGACTATGTGACCGGGGTACGGCTTCTCGGGCCTTATGCAGACGTACTCGTCATCAACGTGTCGTCACCCAACACGCCCGGTCTACGGGGATTACAGGGCAAATCTTTCCTCACGAAACTGCTCCAGGATGTAGTACAAGAGCGCGATTTGCTGCCTGTACCTCAGGCTTTGAAACCCAAGGTGGTTGTCAAGATTGCGCCGGATTTGGATGAACAGGAAATCGAAGATATTGCAGATTCCATCCGGAGTAGTGGCGTAGATGGTGCGATTGTCAGCAATACCACAGTGAAGCGGGCGGCCCTTGGCCTACAATCCGGTATGTGAAACTTACGGAATCGCTGGGCTCACGCACTCATGTTCGCTTGGATTCTTTATACGCAGTTCATGCGGCGGAAACTGGCGGGCTTTCTGGTAAACCAGTCAAATCCCTGTCACTCTTGACGCTCTCTGCCTTGCGTGCTCTTCTTCCGACTTCGATCCCCATCATTGGCTGTGGCGGCATCTCTACCGGTGATGACGCGGTGGACTTTCTCAACGCTGGTGCCGATATGGTACAAGCATATACTGCTTTTGGATATTCTGGCGTCGGATTCGCAAGAAAAGTTAAAGACGAGATTGCTGCAAACCTGGAACAACAATCAACCACCTGGAAGGCCGAAGTCGCAAAGAATCGCCGAAAGTGGGTAGAGAGTGCCGATCATCTGGAACAGCAGTTGAAAGCGGAAGTCTCTCGTCTCAAACAAGCTATGGATGATGCACCCAGCCTGGTACCTGTTGAAGACTTGGCGGCGGCGGCTGGGCAGGATTGCGACGACTTGTCTGCGACGAGGGAAGATTCGTCTCGCACGTTTGGCTCGATGAAAGCCATCGCCCAACAAACCCATACGGATTCAGAGCCAACCGCATCCACCGCTATGCACAAACTGGGCGCATCTCTGCATCCGTTCGTGTCTGCCGTTCTGGGGGTATCTGGACATCTCCCAGGCCTTCAGGATGAGTTGCCTCACGCCGACGTTGCGTGCCAAAGCGCTCTTGAAACACCGCCCTTGGAATCAGCTAGCGCGTCCCGCATCGAGGACTTGTCTTGGCGGGAGAGCGTAAATCAAGGGGATCGAAGATTGGTGTAGTATATGATCGTGCTAGGCATAATGGATCAAGGTGGCCACATCTGTCAAGACGGTATGCAGCTGTATAAAATCCATTCTAGATATGGATATAACCACTATACAGCGTGCGAAATCAAGCAGACTCGCTCAGGCAAACGCCTACATTAAACCTAATTTGACAGAAGCTCCAGCAATATCGACCGCCTCCCAGTCTGGGCGAGGTTCGTCCGCATCGTCGTTCGGGGTGTTCTTGCGCTCCTGTATATAGAGGAGGGTGTTACGGAAATGCTATTAAAAAGTGGCGATGTGAATATGTCAACGAAGCAATTAAAGCCTTGCCTTTCTGAGCGAGCGAACAACAT
Organism: Naganishia friedmannii; assembly: GCA_030039255.1. Taxonomy (NCBI): domain Eukaryota; kingdom Fungi; phylum Basidiomycota; class Tremellomycetes; order Filobasidiales; family Filobasidiaceae; genus Naganishia; species Naganishia friedmannii. Next base: position 618,016 of record JASBWT010000005.1, read on the forward strand.
ACTTGAACAATCATGTCGGGGCTATGTACGCCCTCGAGCAATCCTGGAGGAGCCGAAGAAGCGGGATGGGTATCCGTACCATGGATAAGATCAATGTTGCTTGTGATCAATTCTACCAGACTATTGATGTACTTGGCAGTTACCTGGGATGAAACAGAAGTTCTTGTAAGCTTGAGATAGTCTCCGAATCAGGCGAGATGATTGGCTCGGCTTACAGCTTCTACCAACTGCTCGAAATAGTACAAGTACTGATCGAGTGCGGCAACATAGAGTTGAACACTTTGAACCTCGTCGATACATGAGCTAGCGATCCTGAGCGATTTCTGAAGGCATTCCAAAACTCTCTTGCCATCCCGAAACAAGGCCTATCAACATGAATGTTTACCTTTAGTGCCAATGCCTTTGAGGTGCCGAAAGAGAAGACACTTACCCTATCGTCTTTTTCCCTGCCGGGAACTTCACCCTGCCACCACATATGACTCGCATAAAAGACAGCGGTAGCTTGATGGGGTTTCTTCAGCAGCTTACTACCGTGTAAAGCAGCCTTCGTTATAAGTGTATCGTAGTTATCGGTACCGAAAACTCTTGAAGTTTGCAAGGCGGTGATGATTGCGGTGATGGCTTGTAACTGCGCGCGACTTTCGCTAATGCTTTCTTCGTATATCACAAAGGCTTGAACGAAGAACTCGTAAGCAAGTTCTTCCAGGCCGCATTCATCCGCAACCTGAGCGGCGAGCAGGAATAGCTGAAGGCAAAGGTCGGAAGCCTCGACTTTGTTATACAACACAGAGATCACTTGATGCACAAACTTGAAGACGGACGAAGTTTTGCCTTCCCAGTCATCAACCTGGAGGGATAGTGCGGGTTCAGCAAGGATTAACATGAGCGCTCTCCGTCAGACAATCTCACCTCGGCTTCCTTGACTTTATAACGTCGAGCCAACTTGATGCCAGACGTGATCAGGGGCGGAAAAGTGTAACGAATTCTCTGGCCGCCTTCTGCGAATATTTTGCGAGCGACCTGTAAAAGCTGCTCCAAAGGTCATCAGCTCACATTCTGAAGCGACAAAGTGCAACAACGCGGTCAACCTACTTCGAACTGTGTAGCCAAATCATCCGACCGGAACAAGTGCACCATTCTTGCCAACCATCCCTGTTCTTCTGCAAGATCCTGACCCATGGAGTTGACATGAGTTTGTGTATTCATCCTTTGCACTCGCCCCATTTGCCCAGGCCCTTGTTGTGCAAAGTTGGCGCCAGACTGCTGTGACGTCGGTCCCAACTCTTTCTGATCCTTGACTAGTACCGCACACAGCCCAAGAACGCCGGATACATCTTGCGCCGTCTCCATGATGGTTCCATTCTTCAGAACGCTAGCGACAACAGCTTGGCCGATTGAAGCACGCGTGGTGAATGGCTGTATGGAGAGTAAGGGAAAGTAACTCGGTATGGCGAGTAGAGTGAGAACGGAGATGTAGGACGTGATCGGCGACAACAGGAGGGAAAGGAAATTGGCTGTCGTTGCGGGTATGTGCAATTCGGGACTATGTGCATATGTCAAAAAGGTCAGTCGCCAGCGTTGGCTAGAGCCGATGAATGTGACGACGCGCGATACCACTTGCCTGTTTGAAAATTCTTGCACCTTGCCGGACGCAAACGCGAGTATTTGATCGACGTACTCGAGCCGATCGGGGTAACAGCTCAAGCTAAGGTTGATCAACGACACCAACAACGCGGAGATGTCTTGTATCGAAAGATCCGGTCGGGCCTGTTAAACGTCGCGATCAGCGACATTCGAGACCTGGTATAGGCGAGTGACTTGCCTTGATTAGCTGAACAATCTGTTGCCAAAAGACTTCAAATAATTTCACATCTTCGGGAATTCCCCTAAACTTTTTCACCGTGTTACCCTCTTTGCCCTTGCCTTTATCCAGTACAGTGGGAAGCGTCGAATCAGCGGCCTCGTTCGTTGTTGTCGCCGTCGATCTATCCTCCGATGCAGCCTTCTCCTCCCCATATACTTCTCCGTCGGCCACAGCGCTGCTCGCTTTGCCTGTGAAATGTTCACTCTGACCCGCTTCCGCGGAAGAAGCACCGTCAAACTCCCACGCGTTGCTACCCTCTATCGCAGCGAGTCCTGGCGTTCCCGCCGACGGCTCCTCGGCATGACCGGGCGTAGCCTGCTCGTGTCCCTTGCCTGCGATTCGCGCGCCTTTCACCCTCTCGGCCAACCTTTTCGCCGCCTCCTCCTCGCCCCTTTTCCTCTCTTCCGGATTCTCATTATCGGCCTCGCGTGCGGCGTACGCTGCCAGACGATCGATCAATGCAATCACGATTTGTTTGATATTTACGCGCGGATGAAGGGCTGCGATGGCGGAGAGAAAAGGACCAAGGGTGTGGAGGTGAAAGTCGTCGGTGAAGACCTATCCACATACATCAAGGTCTTGGGGTGAGAATAGGATTGCGGTGGGGGATGGATGATCTGCGAGCGAGGCGGGGGCGGGGGGAACATACCTGAATGACGACCTCCATGAGATATTCCTGTGCAATCACATCTTTGCACCCTACAATCTGCTCCAGCACCCTCGGCAAGATTCCCCTCATATACATGTCCAAGTCCACACCCTCGAGTTGACTCAACCTGACGAGATTCGTGCCGACCAGAATCCGCAATTCCTTGCGTTCCAGTTCCCGCTTTTCCCGCTCACGGGACGGACCTTGGTGCTGCAAGCGGACCCAGAGTTTGTTCATTTCGATGAAATTGGAAAGCACAAAGGCAATAGAGTCCTGCAAGTTTCCTCCCGGTCTGCGGGGGTAGTAGTCGCCACGTCAGTTGCCCCCCGGAGCTCTCTCCCAAATCGATAAAAAAAACTGTGACTAACCCATCGCTATCCCCAACCGGCAAATAATCCCTCGTCAACCCGCTCAAATAGTGTCGCAAAAACAAGCCTCGCGTAGGATGCTGCACGCCTCGAGCCATCTCCATCATATCCTTCATGATCTCCTTGACGGGTGCGTCGGGGATCGACATGTACACGGAGCCGACGGTGATCATGAGGTACAGCCGAGGCACGATGTTTCCTGTAGGCCAAAAAGCCGAGCAGTGATCAGCGAAGGAGTCGACAAGGGATGACGAGGGATGCGAGAAGAGGAACCAGGGTGGGTAGGTTGATTCGTCTCGTCATCCCTCTACTCGTACACGTCATGGCCGTGGAACGGTCGACTCACCTGCATACTGAACGAGCTCGTACAAATCTGCCAGATGATGTTTCCCGGCAACATGCGCATCATAGAGGTAGTTCTACACGGGATGAGAGGGTTGAAATCTACCGCAGGATCGGTAAGGCTCGGATGCGGACGTACACTGAGATGCCTCAACGTATCAAACACGCTCATATCTGTGTGAAAAAGAAGATAAGCTATTAGCCGACGCGAGACCAAGGTCCCCACATACAGAGTTCGTAGTATTGTTTCTATGGGAAAGAAGAAGAGTGTGAGGTAGGAAATGCATCGGTAAAATCGGTCATCATCCTTGCGCACTCACGGGCGTAAGAGACGATGTACGCAACTCTGCCAGCATCGCCGAGGCTGATTTGAGCGCATCCATGATCTGATCGGCATCCTGCTCAGAGCGGAGGGGCGGTGTTGCAGTAGCTATGAGACAGGTAGGACAGCAAGGACTAGAGAGGAGAGAGACGTACGAGAGCTCGCTTCATCTGTACCGACTGGACCTTGACGACGCTGTGGCATGAGCAGGTAGACGGGAGACGCGAGGAGCGAGATCAGCTGGAGTAGTGAAGCGGACAAAAAGGAACAAGAGCATGAACGTACGCCAGGGCATCGTTGAGCAGTCTTACTTGCTCCATGATGATATGGTTTGCGGTGAGGTGTAGGGTGTATGTAGCAGGAGGGATGGGGTTATGCTATCATACTCCTACTGCTCGCCCCGGATCGGATAGAGAGCTGACATCACCTGGCCTGCCTGCCTGCCTATCTGTGATTAGGTAAGCGGGCATTCTCGGGCGCACCCCCGGGCAACGTGTCGGTTCCTCCTAGGCCTTGTCCCTCGTGCTACTACTATACACCAGTCAACCTCCCTCGGTATTATTCCACGAGTGGTCCTGGAACCCACACCGTTTCACTCATTCACCCATTCACCCACTCGCATCATGGTACAGCCGCATGCATGCTCCTATATCCTAGCGGAAAGCTCATTTCTGCCTCTTCCAGGTCGTTCTCGCTGCATCAGTCTGCACAAAGAGCGGGAAACGTGAGTCACCTTCTTCCTTTTATCGTCAGGTCCTCGTCGCCGCTCCCACCACTTACCCCAAACCCATCTGCTCAGCGCTCGTCTCTCGGCAGTTTAGACCCTTGACAAAACCCAGAATCGACTCGCTCCTTTCCTCTTTCCCCAAATTGATTCCTCCAGGATCACAGCACACCACCGTAGAGAGTCCCGATGGAAGTGTAAGATTCGTGTATCAGCCGTTTGATGAGGTGTATGTCGTCTTGGTCACCAACAAGGGGAGCAATATCTTGCAGGTGAGTCGCGCGACGACTGGTCTCTTCCCTTCAACTATATAATACCAACACCGCCATTCACCCACCAGGACATTCAAACCCTCTCCCTCCTCGTTCGGCTCATCTCCTCGCTCTCTCCCGCACTCAACGAACCGTCCATCCTCGCATCCTCATTCGAGCTGCTATGCGCGTTTGACGAAGTCGTCAGTCTCGGATACAAGGAAAACGTGTCGTTGCAGCAGGTGCGAAACGTCCTAGAAGGGGAAAGTCACGAAGAAAAAATCCAAGAAATCATCGCCAGGGTTCGTCTCGCTCCTTCTTCTCTCCCCACTCACGTGTCGCGCTCCACGTGTCACTCACCCTTGACGCCTCACTGCAGAACAAGGAAGCAGAAGCTAAAGAAGAACTCAAACGCCGAGCAAAACAACTCGAACACCAACGTCGAGAACAACAACGCATCCAACGTGCCCAAGGTCCTTCCTACCCCACCGCCTCGCATAGCGGTGGTTTCGGCTCCTCCGGCGGCGGCGGCGGCGGCGGCTACTCATCCGGCGGTGGTATGGCGGGAGGATACGCACCCGTCTCCTCTACCTCCAACCCCACGCACGACCCATACGCCACACCTCGAACCTCTTCCCCGGCATTCAGCTCCGGTGGAGCCAAACCTCCCGCGTTCAAGGGTACCGGTATGAAACTCGGCGCCAAGAGGGGTAACAAGGGACGTGACGAGTTGATGGAGGCGCTGGGCAGCGAGGCTGTCGTTCAGGAGCCTGAACCCGAGACGGACAGGGAACAAGTTTATCAGGTTGGTAACGCTGTCAGGGAACAAGTTTATCAGGTTGGTAACGCTGTTCAGGCGGATGAACACGTCTTGCCCGAAGTCGAAAAGGAGAGGTGAGTAGCCTACGTTTTCCCCCTCCCCCCTCACAAACGCCACGAGCGGAGTAGCTCATTTTCCAACTCGCCCGGCCTCTTCAAGCATCCACGTCACCATCCGTGAACGTCTCTCCCTCACGCTCCTCCGAGACAACGGCGGTCTATCCAACCTCGACCTCCGAGGCGACCTCGACCTCCGCATCACCTCGACCGACAAATCCCACCTCCGACTCGTTCTCGCTCCTCCTCCTGCCCGAATCACAAGCATCACCGCCACACCCGGTAACAAGGATTTGCAATTCCAGCAGCATCCGAATGTCGGCAAGTTTGGTCCCGGTGGGCCGGACGAGGAGAAGACGATCGCGCTCAAGAACCCTGAACGTGGCTTCCCGATCAATCAAGGTGTCGGAGTTTTACGATGGAGGTTGTCGAGCAAGGATGAGTCGTTGGTGCCTATCAACAGTGAGTCGCCGTCAGGGCTGCTGCTGGCAATGCCGTGACCCGTGCACTAAACTTGCACCTTCCCGCGGCGCAACTAGTCAACTGTTGGCCTTCCCCTCGTGGAGACGGAAAGTGTGATGTCAATATTGAATACGAACTCGAAGCGCTTGATATGGTACTACAGGATATGAAGATTATGATTCCCTTGCCGTAAGTGCCGTCGAGGCCCGCCATGACTACATCCGACTTGTAACTGATTCACACTCTTCTCTACCAGTTCCGGTGCCTTCCCCGAAATCACGTCTAGCACCTCAAACTACACGTACGACTCTGTTTCCTCGCACCTAATCTGGACAACAGACGAAGTCTCGTCCGATTCACCCTCGGGCAGTCTCGAGTTTGTCGTGGATATCCCAGGCGACGACACGGGCGTCTTTTACCCCGTTCAAGTCGGTTTCGTCTCTGCGCAGAGCTTGGCAGGCGTTTCTGTTGCCCGTGCCGAAGTGGTGGCGGATGGGGAACAAGTCGAGTTCTCGCATGAGACGGTGTTGAGTGTGGATCAGTTTGAGATTGTATAGAAGAGCATGCCGTAGAGAGAGTAAGGGTCACGTGATTGTACTTGGAAATGAATCGGATGATGAATCGAATGAATCAAATGATGATCGAACTCTTTGCACGCGTTTCATCTGGATCCGACGCGTTTCACAAATCAATGACCCTGAGCTGAGGAGGTGATTTCGGTTCATTATTCATTCATTCATTCCTTCACTGCACCTTGCGCCGTTACATCTCCTACCTCTCATGGACGACGACGACGACGACCCGCTTGCTCTTGGACCTCGGGAGACGGTGCCGACGTCGGACGATGATGAGCGTGAGCTAGAGCGAGCAGCCGAATGGGGTGGTCAGTACTGGGCAGAAGCAATCCGGCAAAGGAGCGGACGCGGATTCGTGGCGGAGCAAAGAGATGCAATGCCGAGCATTCGCACCACTGAAACAGAAAAGAGACGTCCAACTCCTCCGGACGTTACAACACAGGCATCTCCGCCGCCAGCTACGCTCTCTTCTCCACTCACTCCGACTCCGATCCGTCGTGACCGCACTCGATCACCGCCGACTGCTTCTCCGGTTCAACGACTCGCACCACGTCCTAGTACCGCTTCTGTTGTCCAGGTTGTCATCATCGACCAGATCCCTCCGCCAATATCAACACCACCGCCACTACCGCAAGACCTGGAAATCTCTGCAGATTTACTAGCCTTTCAAAATGCCCGAACTTTCCGTCCCCGAACCGCACTCCAACTTCAACCATACACACGAGAACGATTGGCGTATCAAGCCGTCGTCCGAAGAGGCGGAGGAAGAGGGTTGGTTCAGGAACTGGATGTCGTTCCGGGAAGCAACGATGCGGAAGATGAAGATGGAGTCTACCAACTTGACGCCTCGGAACAGATGGAGGAAAGCATGATCGATGTCGCACCTTCCCCTATTCGCACTCCGGCGTCTCAAGACTTTGCCACATTCGCCGATCGATACCCGGAAGCATCTACCCCGTCGCCAACGAACCGTGATCTACAAGCACTCGTGAAAAGAAGGATCCGACAAGCAGAGCAAGAGGAACGTAAGCGGAAACGCTCCGCGCGGGAGGAGAAGCGGTTTGCCGAACAGCTGGAGAGGGAAATCGCGGAGCGAGCTCGAACGGAACGAGCAATACTCAAGGAACAACGCAGGCTGGAAAAAGAACGGAATCCCCAAAAAAGTCCGTTGGTCGCCCCTGCACGTAAGACATATGCCAAACGAGCACGGATACACCCTCCCGCGTCCGCGACTACACCTGCACGCACAAATGGACGTCGCCGCGATTTATCCGATCTACTACGCGGCCTTCCGCGCGAAGATTCGAGCTCTCCCTCTCCCGAACGAGAACGAGAACGAGAACCTGAGCGTCAACCGGCACGTCGTATCCCCGTCGTTCAGCTGGATACGAGCAGTGCAATGGAAGTCGATAACTGGCTAGAGATGGATAATCAGTCGCCCGCTGCTGGTCCGTCATCTCGTCGGCCTACAACCGCTATCACCTCTGATCCGGAATCAGAAGAAAATTCGTCTGAATCATCGGATAATGAAGGGGAATCGAGCAGGGTTGCCGGTGCGCCTCTTGCACGAGGTAAAGCACGTGCTTTGAAGAGGATGTTACCAGCGTTCATGATCAACCGACTTGAAAAGGGCGTGACTCCTGCCGCTCCCAATGCCAGACCGCTGGACGAAGAAGAGAACAGACCAGGTCGGGTCAAGGTACGGAATCGCGGAGTCGTTGTGGGTCGAGCGTTGGCGGCCCGGGAGGAGATGGCTGCTGTTGATAGACTTGGTGACGATAATGGGGATATGGGCCAGAATGACGACCTAGGCATCTTTGCTGACTTTGGATCGCCACCTGAATTTGTGCCCCAGCTGTCTTCGCCACCGCCTCTGGCTTTTCACTTCTCCGCACCTTTGTCGCCCGATGCCACCATTTCAGGTCAAATCAACGCCAACGACAGGGCTTTCTCCGTGTCGTCTACTACGTCGTCTGATGCCGACGACAACGACGACGATGATGCGGATGGAGCAGATAGCGTTCGTCTTCTTCATGCAGGCCAATTCGAGCGGTTATTGAATGGCGAAAAAGAAACTCCGAATCCGCATCGGAAGATTGGACAAGCGCAGTCTCGTCGTAAAGGTCTACTCACGGCCGCAAGAAGTGCAAGAGGGATCGTTCGACGTCAAGTAGGGAAGAAGCAAAAGAGCAACCAGAACCAATCTCGGACTCGGGGACCGCCACAACAGCAACAAACTCGTTTGCCGTTTCCGCAAACGGCGGCGCACCGTCCTGCAGCACGCCTGAAATCAATAAACGTACCGCAAGGTAGACAACGGAAACGATCTTCAAAAGCTGCAGCTCGATTATTGGATGATCGAACGATTTTCGAGATCTCCGACGACGACGAGTTGGGACCTGCGGTAGGAGATGTTATGGACGTGATGGAAATGCATGCACCAACGCCGCCTCGGCCCGCCGCTCGTACCGTACAACCGCATGTACAACGACACAGAGTCGCGATACAGTCCCCGGCGCCATTGCGAATAAACGCACAACCAATCCCTGCCGCGATTCGTAGAGACAATGCCCCCCTGCCGCGCAGTCTCGTCAAGAATAAAGCAAGCTTATGGAGTGACCTTCAGGACTTTCAGGTAGACTTCGATGTCAAGCCGCTGCCAAGCGGGGTATCGTTTGATGCGAGTACTTGGATCGGCCGTGGAGGGCTCGAGCAATTCGCTCTCGCTTTAACCGCTGCGGCCGCACCCGATCCCGAGCACTCCACCTTCTCGGTAGCCGTGTTCGGAATGACGTTGACTCTCGACATGCCGTATTCGGAACTGCTTCAGCTTCTGCCGACCATTCTCAACGGTGTTTACGATCAACTGGTCTCACTTTACAACGGTCGCGCTTCGACAGAGGATTACTTGGGTTCCTTCGATTTTCTTGACCGCTACATATTTGCACATGTCATGGACAGTTCCACGACCGATACTGTTCGCTTCATCGAAGACTGGATCGACCGCTTTTGCACTCTGCGAAGCTCGCGACAACCCTGCCCAGATGATGCCCAGCATTTGTATCTGCTCGAAATGGCTGTCGTCATTTTCAAGCTGCTCTTGCGAATGCAGTTCCAGTGGCCTGATGCCGCCTCCTCGCCCTCGCTTGAGACGTCAATCTTAAGATCGGCGGAAGACATCATCGAGCGGCTACTTGCCTTTGGCTTCGACCGAACGATGAAACCGTTGAAGGCTATCATGGCGTTCGCTGCGGATTCGCCGGTTCTGAGTGGATTTACCGCGGAATGCTGGATTACCATTATACACCTCTTAACGATATGGGATTTCCGTCCAGCTCGACTTCACGCTACATCGTTTCCAGGATCGAGTTTTGGAAGAGCAATGGACAACGTTGTCCAAAGGCTGTACGTCGACGACCAAGCTGGACCACGCGCTAGTGAACGAATATGGTATATCACTTTTGGACTCGCCGCTTTCCACCAGTTTGAATCGAACGGTATCACTCTGCCAGATCTCCAAGCACATCCGCAGTGGTCTCTTGTTCGGAAAGCGTTGACTTTGATCAAATTTCCATCCTATCCCGAAGCCGAAGAACTCGAAAGGCGACATCAGCTCAAAAGCCGCGATAAATACATCAAGATCATGGTTATACGATGTCTGCACTTGACGTGTACTTGGCTTTGGACATGTGACTATGACAGTTTTGCGATTGCGACTCGCGATCTTGGACTCTTGTTCAAAGAACGGCATCTTCGAAATCTGCCAAACGAATCCTCTTCTGATTTTCCAGCATTCATCCGAGAATACGATTTGAAGCGAAGTTCCGAGGTCGATATCGAAGAATCAACGTACAACCTGTACCTGCAGCTCGTCTGCGTTTCTGCGTCTGATCTCATTGCGAGCGCTCGTAACTTCACGGAAGCTGGCCAGGCGGTCAAAGACGTCCGCAGGTTGATGCTCGCCATCTTTCCTTTCAGCCCAGTTGTTCCCGGTTCGAATGGCATCTTCAATGGTAGACAGCTCGGCGCGCTTGTCAATCGTTACAGCGCTTTGGTTGTTGCGGTCCTGTTTGTGCCTGATCTCCTCGAGTATCTGCTCAAGGCAGCGCAAAAATGGGTTCCTTTTGACTGTGGCGACCTGGAAGTCCAGCGGATCTGCCTTCGTGGCTTGATATATGTTGGAGTCGCTGCTCGCCATCACAAGTGCTCGGTCCGGCCGGTCGTCGAACGCCTTGCTGCCATCTTCGAAATAGTGCATGCGGAAAAGAGGTCTTTTGCCGCCCACAACGGCGACAGGATTAGGGAACAAGAACGTCTTCTCATTCTCCTCGTCAGTTGTTATCGTCAAATGATCGAACGTCACGGTTTCGACAAGGATCTCCAAACAAAGCCTTCGTATCCAGATCCTTGTCTATTGCACACGTGTGAGTACTCGACTAGCTTGATTTATACTTTCCAATCTGACATCTTCATCTGCTTCTACATTCAGGTTGGACGAGCCGTTTGAGCTCTACCGACCTCATCACCGACCGTCGAGCGGGAATCGAGGTCATCGAGACTATCCAGGCCTTTCTCGACAGTCGGAACGCCGCTCTTCCGGATCATATTCGTAGCGCACGACAGCAGAAACTCAGAGATGACGAAAGTCAGCAAAGCGAATTCGACTCCTTCGGCATCGATTTTACCAGGGAGGATTTAATGATGTTAGGAGAAGGCACTGGTGTTGTCGATATCGTTGTCCAAAATGAGAAAGTCCTCGCTGAGGTGCGTCAGTTCGTCCCTTCTGTAGTGCGTATCTGTGCTGATAGCACTATTCGATCTTGCTCTTTAGATCATCGCAAACCATATCTCTCCAGGCATCTACGAACTTCTTTCCAACACATTCACTTCAAACGAGGGTCCTGAGGCAGATCCTATCGATATCGCTGATAGGCAAACTTGGATATCAAAACTTTCAAAGTGCTGGGCAGATTGCGCAAGTGTCCTTGTAGTTGATCATCATCTACGTGTAAGTGAATTTATATTCGTGATTCTTCCATATCTGCTAGGCTGAAATAACAATACTCTGTACCAAAGGATTGGGCGTTCTTCATGGGATATGGCAAAGAGTCTTATGAGCGTTTGGCAGATGAAGGAGCCAAGCGCCAAGTCGGTATGAGTTTCTGTTTAAACGTACTCGAGATGGATCCAGGAGCTTTCACCGTATGTTTCCCTCTTTCACTGAACTTTGGTCTGCAAACTGACAAGATGGCAAAGCAGATCCATCGTGAAGATTTTGTGCTCTTGTTTGCGCAAGGACTAGTCGCGCGACAGGTCACGATAGAACACGAGTACGCCTCTGCCTTGTTGCGTATTCCAACCAGCCGCGACTGGTATCTCCTTGGCAATTTTCCAACGAAGGATTGGTCGGCGGAAGAGTTCATGGCAGAGCGTCGAGATTTGATCGGTAGTGAGTCTGCCTCGTCTGGTGGTTCGTGAACTCACAGGCTGACCAAGGTTATTTTTCAGTCATGTCTGTCAATATCTCTCATGCTATAAGATCCGTTCGCACTTCTGCTTCAGGCAAGAGCTTCATTTACCGATTGGTGAACGTGCTACTTGGTACAATGCAGCATAATTATCAAGTGAGAAGGGACAGGGGCACTATTAAAAAAAATCCGTTAACTAACTATTGCGCCTTTCTAGTCATTACCCTCCAGCCGACTCGACTTGCGCCAACAGTACTCCTCGTTCTGCGACGAGGTTGTCAATACGATCAAACGCCACAACACAGACACAATCAACAACAATACTGTAATCAAACTGAAAAACTTCCCGTTGTATAAAGCCTAGAAACAAACAGCATTGCCGTCAGGCCAGGTCAGGTGTGACCAATATCATGTAACGAATATCAATTCAGGATGTCCATATGTTCTTTCGAGGATACAAAATCTACCAATACATTACAGACAGAGAGCTAATCGGTCATAATACAAGTGCCGAGTCAGGTGGGGTGTTGATGAAGTTGGGAGGGTTTCTGACAATGCTGGATGTAACAGATCGGCTGTAGCGTACCCATCCGTCCCTGGGTATATGTGATACTGGAATGATGCTGCCGGCATAACTTGGTAAGGTCAAAATAGAAACGGAGCGTTTATCAAAGTGTCTTTGTGCGATCTCTCCTATTCGCAAGTTGGAAGAGATGCAACAATCGGATTGTGTCGCGTGTCGTGCGGTCTGTGAGCAACGACGACTCCATGTGAAACGTCCTGTGATAATCCCTCATTGCTTGTCAGCCGTCGTGGCTCCCGTCAGCTCCCTCCGCAGTTTCTCGATCTCTGCCTCTTCCTGCTCTGAAAATGCTCCATATCTCTCCTCTCGTGACCTTCTACTCTCCGTGCTTTGTTTCCATTGCCAAGCGACGAGTTCTCGTAGTTGGTGTCCCGGTTCGGGGCGAGAACGAGGGTTTGATTCGTGCAGATGATAGGCGAGTATACCTGAAAGGAAGGTTTACAAGCTTTAGTCGAGGTCGGATGAAGGGGTATTTACGACGAACCTGTAAACACTCCTAGCATGGGATCCAAGTATCGGCCGAGGAGATAACGGGAAGACATGTTGTTCAGGTCGATGAGTCTGGCGCTGAAGGTGATAAAAGCTGCTACTGGCGCAGGAGTAAGAAGAGCAGTTGAGCATGATGCCTTTGTTGAATATACCATGTCTTCACCTCACCTTGGCTGACTGGTTTTGACCAATTCGTAACTTGTGACGGGCCTCCACTTGGCGACAGGGCTCCAGATTCAGATTCAGGAGGTGGAAGAAAGGAAACGATGGATCAATGGAGCTGGACGCGAAGTGATCGTGTTACGAATGTGGTGGTCTGTGTCAATTGTGGATGACACACCTTGATATAGTGGAAGAAACCCTCATATTCAACATGTTGGGGAAGTGGGTGGCTGGACTAGCTGCTGGACTACGCTATACGCTATACACTGCTGGTCTTGCGTGATCGGATTACGTAACTCAACATTTCATCCAAGCAAAACTGAGGGAATCCTCCGGTAACATGCCTTCATCGCTAGGGGTATTCAACCGCCAGGCAAGCTCAGGTAACTTTCCATGAGACGCCCAGATCCTACCGGAACTCCGGCCAGCGAGGCCTTGTAATCAGTTGGGTAAACATAACGCTATAATCGACGCCATTGCGCAATGAGTGATGAAGAGTTTATATCCAGCTTTACCGGTTGTAAGGTCCGTTTCGATAATGAGACGACTGAGGAAATCCCTCATTAGGTTCGCTTCAGCTGATCACTCTATGAAGTGAGATTGGAGACGTTGATAATCTCAATTCTAACATGTAACGGTTGAAGGACGTAATTCGATGCAGCAGCACTATACAGAATCGAAATCCAAAACTCAGTCGCATTACTATACTGACTCGAATTCGGGAATAGTGCTGCTTAGCTTTATTATTAAGGTACACGTTGGTCTGCTGAACCGTGCTGAACGATCCCAAAACCAGTGAACCCCATCCGCAAGCTCATCCGCAGACCAGTTCCTCCAACAACCCAACAACCTTGTATGATATTCCAGACTTTCGTACTGCCCAAGTTCCGATGAAGATCTTGTCACTCGTTTCCTCTCAAGCAAACGAGCAAGGTCTTCCGCTCGCTGTGCAGACTGCCAGCTAGACTGCCGAACTGTCGGAAGCTGTTCGGCAAAATGGGTGGCTATAGATATCACCAATAGCTCTCGCCATATCGCATACCGACGCGCAAAACATCAACCTGCTAAAAGCTACATACATCCTACTATCACCGTGCACAAGGATCGACCGACTGTCGTACTTGTTAGCGCTGGTCAGTCGCGATATCTGTCGCGGTTTGTTGAATTCTACGAAACAGGGTCAAACCTGAAACGAGATGAAACGTGTGCCTCTTTCTGCCCCCGAGGGAGGACAAGGGTACTCTTTGTCCTCTTCCTCTCATCCCGCGCCTTGCAACGTGAAGCCCAGACTCGAGGCTTTTCCTCCGACGCGACTGTACGCGTTAATTTGCACAATGGACGAGACTGAAGCTTGCCGTAGAAAGTCGCTGGACCATCGATTTTCGTTCTGAGACAGCAGGCCACGCGGAAAAGCAGAGACAACAACAATTGAGATAAAAGACAAGCTGGGACGGACGGAACAACCCTTCCAACAGCTCGCCATTCCCGTATCTTGCTCTACGACAACCTACAATCAACATTCATCATCACTCTGGCAGTGTTTGACATCGACATCGACAACACCTAACATCCATTCAAGTCTACCGCCCTCGACCCCCTTTTGGCCCTTTACCCCAACCTTTCTCGATCGACTCCCTAAATACCGACAATCCTTTGTTCAGCACCAGACAACGTCTAAAGGCAAGCGTTTCAGTTAGCTTTCCGCTCTCAAGTACCCTTGATTATTGAGTAGTTCCATTATCGGTCGCTGTGCGATTCCAAGGTGAGTTCGAATATCCTTGTAACTATCCTTGTTCTTTGCATTCTCTGCATTGTCCGGCCAAATCGCTGGCAAACCCTTTCCAACGAGCACAGCGTGAAGCTTGCTTCGTGTGTGTGATCATAAGGCGATCAGGATCGTCGTCTTCTCCTTGGAAAGCGAAGGAGAGAAGCAAAGGCGTCGACACGTTGCACAGGAGGATTCCGTTACTGAGCTCGTTACTGACTGCTTTTCTCACTCTGTGACCAACCCGACGCTCGTTCACATCAACCAAATACAATCCGTCCTACCGTCCGCCCGGCTCGACAACTATCCTCGATATCGACATAGAAGATACAATCCAGTAAAAAAAAAAACAGCAACCTTTCGACCGTTCTCCGTAAACCACTCTCTTTCTTGAACCTCTACTGTTTGATTCCAAGTTGATCTTGAATCCCTAGTCTCCGTAAGTGTAATCATCTCTCTGTTCCTAGGATCGCTGGCGAATCTATTGGGAAGCGTGCTCACGATGATCTCTTCTCTCCGCTCTTTTGCACCGCATTCATCCTTCTTGCGTCGTCATCCACTTGCGCCCATACCCTATATAACATCAGCGTTCGTGCGATACCTATATCTAGACTCTATATCGTCTTACTAGCAACACTCGTTCGAATCTACGCAAAGAAACAACAACAACAACAACAAGAAAGCAACATGGTCAAGTTCACTTTATCTACCCTTTCTGCTTTGGCATTGGCCTTACCATTCGTGACCGACTTGCCCTTTGCCTCTGCCACCCACACCAATGGTATCACTGGTTCCAAGGACATGCGTCGGCACCATGCCCGCATGGCCACCAAACATATGAGCTACGAGCGATCCTCTCTGGAGCCGCCTCGAAACGCCGTTTTGGCGAAAAAGATGGACAAGGTTGTCCAGAAGAAGGCTTCCTCTTACAAGATTAGGAAGCGAGGTGATGGTAAAGTCTGCAGGATCCGAGGCTCGTCGTCAGTCAATTCGACAACGACGCTTTCCTCATCCGCATACAGCTCTTCTGCGAGCGCTTCGATCGCCACTGGAACAGTAGCCTACTCGTCTGGCGTCTCCAGTGCTTGGTCCAGCGTTCTCCCTACCAATACCGACGCTTCTTCCAGCGCCGCTTCTTCAAGCGCCGCTTCTTCCGCTTCGCTCGGAAACTCGTGGGACGTTTCCACCTCGTCGGCCAGCGCACAAGCTTCGTCGACGGCGCAAGCAAGCTCTTCGAGCTCTGCCGCCGCTACATGGACCAGCACCGAGGCTTCATCAACTTCCACCTCTTCAGCAGCAGCGCAAACGTCTACCTCTTCCGGTTCCGGCTCTCATTACACGGGTGATTACACCCACTTGATCCCGAACGGTAAAAAGGCCGGTATCTCTGCAGGTGACAGCTTTGACCACTTCAAGGACCGTATTGGATGGTGGTACGACTGGAACGCCGACCCGCAGGGACACAGTGCACCCGGTGTCACCGGTATGAACATGCTTTGGGGCGCTGGATCCGCTGGCGGTACCGATCAGTCTCGGTTGGCGGCATTCAAGTCCTTGTCGTCCACTCCGGCCTACATTATCGGTTACGAGGAGCCTGATTGCCCTGCAGGCTCCGGCTCGGCCGGATTTGACGTTCAGACTGGTATCAGTTTGTGGAACGAGCTTGTCGGACCTTATGCCGACAAGGGCTCCATCTTGATCGGGCCATCCATGTGCAGTAAGTGACCTTTACAAGTATCCCGTCATTGTGCTCTGCTTATTCCTCATATGTCATTTCCTTTTAGAACAAGCCGCTGAATCTGGATGGCTCGGATCCTTCATGGAGGGTGTCCACGTCAAGCCCACGGTTACCAACGTCCACATCAACAAGAACTCGAGGGAAGGTATCATGGCCGACTTGGACCACTACGCTAGCTACGGTTTGCCAATGATCGTCACGGAATTCGCTTGCGTAGATGACTCGACCGGATTCTATCCTTCTGAAGACCAAGCCGAGATCAACAACTTTATTACCATGATCGTCGACATTCTTGAAAACGACCCGCGAGTTATCGGTTATGCTTTCTCTTCTGGAGACGGTTTGGGCGGCACTTGGAAATTGGTTTCATCTGGTTCAAGCTTGAGGTAAGCAGCTTTAGATTGATCTTCGGACCAGTATATGCCCCTTTCTGACTTGCTGCGTGTTTCCTTTTCTAGCGAATCTGGTCAAGCATACTTGAATGCCGTCGCCAAGTACCACTAGGTTATATCCTAGCTATCGGACAATTCCTGGGTTTCTCCGTTGCAGCCTTCTATATTGTATACCGTAGTAGGAGCTGGACCGTGTGCTCCTGTTCAGATCTTGTGTCTTTTATCCTTTCTGTTCCCTTTCCCATCCTACTTTCACGATCCTCCCTCCGCCCTCTTGACATCAGACGCTGGTTCGTCTGGCTGCATTGCAGTGTCACAGCGTATGATATAACATGACATGACATGACAAATACGAAAACACCCACTTCTGTTTGGCTCTGGAGTGTACCTGTGGAGAAATCAAGGGTTGCGCGATGATCAGACTGTTATCCTTTAGATGCATTCGTCTTTCACTAAGCTACTACAGGTAGCAGGACCAGCTGCAGGACCGAAGAAGAATTGCCTTCTTGCTTCCCGCGCGAGTGCAAGCTGTTCGACGCCTTTCCAAACAAATGAAGCTGGAATGACACGATGCTGCCTCTTTCTGTCCATTTTCATTACTTTGCGGCGAGGCAGCGACGACAGCAGATAAATAACCTTAATTGCCCTGAAGGGAGTAGTGGGAGCAGTAGAAAGCGTTTCAACATGCTGTTCCACTATAACTAACTACCTTCTGCATCGGCCGCCGGAAACGGACGCGAAGCTATTCTATTATGGGCGCTAACCACGCGTTGAATCTTCCAACATCAGGTGAAACAAGCTGGCACACCGATTGAACGGGCTGTGTGAATCTATAACATTCATCAGAGTTTCTTTGCCTCGAAACCTAGCAAGGTGTCGACGATCAAACCAGTGACCTCGCACGAACAGCATAGGCCAGAACGGGAGAAAAACGGCCTGACCAAAGGACATTTCTTGTCAAATCTTTGCATCATTTCCATTTGGTTGTTGGTTGTCTTGTGATTGAGTGGCGGAATTCTGGTGAGCTTTCCATTCAGCGTCGGTCTTTGGCAAAGTTCATACTCATTGCATATCGTTTGTCGATAGACTCGCTCATTGGAGAAAGCGTTGCAAGTGCACCGGCTGGCTGGAGTCAAAACGTGGAGCTGAAGCATAGCGGTGGTGCATAAAGGACGCAACAAACATCATGGCTCAAAGAAATCCTTCTAGGTTCGAGGTCACAGATGACATCACGTAGGCGCTTTGCTCTCCTCCTATGCTTGCCAGAAACTCACATTATCTTGGCAAACAGACAACTTCCGTCCATCGCGGACGACACTATCCTCGCATGTCTCCGAGAAAGATACCTCAATGACAAACCCTACACATCAATGTCCGCTGCGGCATTGATCTCCCTTAACCCACACAAACATTTCGAGGCCAACAGCGACACATCTCTTGCCGAATATGCAAGTGCGTACTGGTCGATCGATGAAGAGTCCTTGAGGGGTCGAGAGGGGGAGGATGGCGGTTGGGCTAAAGGCGGGGACTCGACTCCGCCTCATATTTTCAAACTGGCCATGGACGCATATTACCACATGAAAAGAACAGGAACAGATCAAGCCATCTTGATCAAGTGAGTTCGTACTTATTATTCTGTCTTGTTCCGCACTGATGATGCTCCGTCTGTTACTTCGCAGCGGTGAGACAGGGTCAGGGAAATCCGAATCTAGGCGATTGAGTATTAAGGCAATCAGCCAGTTGAGTGCAGTCGGTATGGGGAAAAGACCGATGAAAATGGCTGCTCAGGTAGCCAACGGAGAGGTAAGCAAGTTTGTGACAGATCCCGGATCGCCCAGCATTAATGGCTTGCCTGTATCCCATCAGTTCATCCTCGAAACGTTTGGTAACGCTCGAACACATCAAACGGAAAACGCATCAAGATTCGGGAAATACACAGAGCTGCAGTTCAGCTCTTCCGGCAAACTGGTCGGCTGCAAAACCTTAACTTACTACCTCGAAAAAGCTCGAGCTACCTCGCCTCCAACGGGGGAACGAAGTTTCCACATCTTCTACTACATGACAGCAGGTGCGACACAGGAAGAACGAGCGCATCTGATGCTAGGAGACTCTAGTGCGTATCGGTATCTTGGAAATCGATTCGGCCACAATTTCCATTCGGGCAGAAATGCGCACACAGAGGAAGATGCGGCTCGGTTCGATCAACTGAAAGAAGCATTCAAGGCGGTCGGCATGTCAAAACGATGGGTCGCACAAGTATGCCAGCTGGCAGCAGCAATCTTGCATCTTGGAAACATCGATTTCGAGGAGAACAAGGGGAAGAACGAGGAAGCTGCGATCGTCAGGAATACGGATGTCCTGGAAACCGTGTCTGAATTCCTGGGTGTCACTACCACCGCACTGGAAGGCGTTCTCTCCTACAAGAGCAAATTGATCAACAAGGAGCTCTGTACCATCTTCTTGGACGTCGAAGCTGCTAGCGCCAATCGAGACGAACTCGCTCACACTCTCTACTCGCTACTTTTCTCGTGGCTTGTTGAACACATCAACCAGAAGTTGTGTCGAGATGACTTTGCCAGTTTGATCGGCTTGCTCGATTTCCCCGGATTCCAAAACCTCTCCGGTATCTCTTCTCGACCCAATTCACTCGACCAACTATGTGTGAATTACGCCAACGAACGACTTCAAGGATTCATCTATGATCGAATCATGCTCAGTCGGCAACAAGAGATGAACGAGGAAGGCTTGACCGGGCTCTCACCGCCGATGGCTTTCTTTGACAATCGGGACTGCCTGGAACTTCTCGACGGCATCATCACAACGACCGATAATCTCGCGCGCAAGCCGAAGAATTCCGAACATGACATGATGAAGGTGTTCCAAAAGGAACACGAGAATCATAGCCATTTCAAGCTGAGCGGAATGGATCGATCTGGTTATGCTACATTCACCATCAGTCATTACAACGGACCAGTGACCTACTCTTCGGAATCGTTCCTCGAGAAGGACGCCAATGTTCTCAACCCGGATTTCGTTCAGCTTTTGCGGAGATCGCCCGGAGTCGAGAGTAACGCTAAGCGAGTGCCCACTGCGACACTTGAAGGTGGCGGATCGATCAACGAGTTTATTCAACAGCTGTTTGAGAGTAAAGCCGTGTCGACGGAGCATCATCCGCAAGACAACGATACTATTGTGGCTGCTCAGCAACCCGTCAAGCCACGACGTGCGCCTTCCACTAGACGGAAGGGTGGTCGAGCCGCAAAGCTGGCAAGCGTTGGCGAGGAAAGGGAGGACGCAGAAGACAAAGAGGATTCGGTTGCAGTCGGAGGAGGCAATGACCAGGCGCCGGTCCGAGGTGTGCGCTGCGTCTTGGGCGAGTTCCGTGGAGCGATGGATCTGCTCTACGGTGCACTAAGCGACTGTCAACCCTGGTTTGTTTTCTGTTTGAACCCGAACGATGCCCATCTACCCAATCAGGTGGAGACTCGAGGT
This sequence comes from Naganishia friedmannii, assembly GCA_030039255.1. Classification (NCBI taxonomy): domain Eukaryota; kingdom Fungi; phylum Basidiomycota; class Tremellomycetes; order Filobasidiales; family Filobasidiaceae; genus Naganishia; species Naganishia friedmannii. Next base: position 638,538 of record JASBWT010000005.1, read on the forward strand.
CTCCGAGCTTCCATAAAAAGCTTGGGCTTCACAGAAATAGCCCGTAAACTTGCCACCAGCTTCGAAGTGTCACTCACGCATGGAGAAGCTTGTGAGCGGTATGCCGACGAATTGAACGCGTATGGCATTCCGCATGGGGGTGTCTCGTCATCGGTAGACGCCATCCGGTCCTTGGCTCAAGCGAAACATTGGCAGGAACGGGATATCGCGATCGGGAACCACAAGGTACGCGCCTATTTATGTTCTATATCTCGCCACGATTAACACAATCTTTGCTTTGATTCAGGTTTTCTTATCGCATAGGGCGTTCCATAGTCTGGAAGACCGTCTGCGTATATACGAAGGCAATACCGAAGCGGGAAAGGAAACAGGCCGCCTCACCAGAGAGGATACCAAAGAGGATCCATTCTCGCCTTATCGGCAATCCGCATTGATTATGAACTATCAGGGCCCGTTCGGCGACAACGGATCTCATGCCAATCTTCCGATGGTGGTTAATCAAGCTCGCGAGTATGAAGAACTACCTCCAGAGGCGGATGACGGGTTTGCAGACCACAGAACTCTTGACTACGACGAAAGATACACTAGCCGATATGGTGATACGATGTCCTTCGCTGGCACTGAAGCCTACGCACCTTCTAGGAACATGTTCGACAATGTAGATACAAAAGCGCTCATCAACGAAAAGGACCCGGACAAGGAACCGCTGGACGGTGAAATTGCCGAAGAATACAGGATTTCGGCATCAAGGAAACGATGGGTCATCCTAGTCGCCATGTTGACCTTTTTCTTGCCGCATAGGCTTCTCAAACGAATTCCCAAGTTCCGGCGAGATGATATTCGGCAGGCGTGGAAGGAAAAGCTCGCCATCAACATGATTATCTGGTTCATCTGTGGTTGCGCTGTTTTTGTTATTGCGATCTTGGGCAATTTGATTTGTCCGACTGAGCATGTGTACAGCACGGGAGAACTAGCTGCGCACAATTACGACGATGATCCAAGCAATGCCTACGTTTCGATTCGTGGCGAGGCAAGTCTCCCTTTGTCTGGAAATGCTCTGTTGGATGCTCATATCTTACACGGCCATATCTAGGTGTTTGACCTGACATCTTTCGCGGCGACTCACCTGAGCGTTGTTCCGGTCGTTCCAAGCAAAAGCATAATGAAGTATTCTGGTATCGACGCTACATCTTTGTTCCCCGTACAAGTGAGCAATTTTCCTCTACTGCCGGTAACGCCTGATACTCATTCTTCCGTGTGCTTCTTTAGGTGAGTGCTCTATGTGACGGCATAGATGGATCTGTCAGCCCCTGGGTGGCAGACAGTGCCACCAACACCTCAGACGTCAATGCCAAGTACCATGATTTCCGAGCGTATTCCAATGATTCTCGACCAGATTGGTACTACGAGCAAATGGTATGACCATCCCTCTTTAGATTTTACGATTCGAGATTCACCATCTTTTTCTTTTTCAGATCTACCTGCGGTACAATCACCGAGTCGGGTTCATGGGCTATACCTCGAAAGAAATCAAGAGCATGGCCAAGGCCGGCAAAGCTGTTGCAATTTACGACAATCTCGTATACGATATGACAACCTACGTTTCTCAAGGCGGTGGCGGTTTCAAAGTTCCCGATGGCTATGCGGTACCGTCCGATACTTCGCGCAAATACATGGCAGACTCGATCGTGTCCTTGTTTCAGCAAAACGCTGGAAAGGATATAACGCAGCTTTTCGACAACCTTGCTGGTTCTCTTGGTCAAGACGTTGTCAATCGTCAGCGAACCTGTTTACGGAATTTGTTCATCGTTGGGAAAGTCGACAACCGAAACTCTCCTCAATGTCTTTTCGCAACCTACATCCTGCTAGTGCTCTCGATCATCATGGTCGCCATCATCGGTTTCAAATTCATTGCGGCTATCCATTTTGGGTCTACTCGCGCCCCTGAAGATCATGACAAATTCGTGATCTGCCAAGTCCCTTGTTACTCGGAAGGCGAGGATTCGCTCCGACGAACGATAGACTCTCTTGCGAGACTGAAATACGACGATAAACGAAAACTCATCTTGGTGATTTGTGACGGCAATGTCACTGGAGCAGGCAACGGTAAACCCACACCAGACATTGTGCTCGACATCTTGGGCAATCCCAACGACGAGACGGAAAAACTGAGTTTCCTTTCGCTCGGGGACGGCGCCAAGCAGCACAACATGGGCAAAATCTATTCCGGTCTTTACGAATGTGCAGGACATGTGGTGCCGTACTTGGTCGTCGTCAAGAGTGGAAAGCCAACAGAAAAGCAAAAGCCCGGAAACCGTGGAAAGCGAGATTCACAGATGGTTATCATGCATTTCTTGAACAAGGTTGGTTCCCATTCTAGCTTGGAATTTCTTACGGTCGTTGATTCTATCTTGATCTATCTAGGTTCACTTTGATGCTCCAATGAATCCCTTGGAATTGGAGATGTACCATCAGATAAAGAATGTTATCGGTGTGAATCCGACTTTCTATGAGTACATCTTCACAGTTGATGCGGATACTACTGTCGAGGAGTATGCTTTGAATCGATTGGTTTCTGCGTAAGTACTCTAGCATAGGACAGAAGGGTATGACCGCTAACCTTTGGTCGCACAGCATGGTTCACGACAAGAAAATCATTGCGGCCTGTGGTGAAACCGAATTGGCCAATCCCAAGAAGACTATCATCACGATGATGCAAGTGAGTACTCAGCAGGAGATCCACTTTGAACTCGCACTAACGTATCACACGCAATCTAGGTATATGAATACTTCATTTCACATCATCTGGCTAAATCGTTCGAGTCGCTGTTCAACTCCATCACCTGTCTACCCGGTTGTTTCTCGATTTATCGGTTGCGCACTCCGGACACGCACAAACCTCTTTTCATCTCAAACCAGATCATTCACGACTACTCCGAGAACCGGGTCGACACTCTACATCTGAAGAATTTGCTCCTTCTCGGTGAAGATCGGTACCTGACGACTCTGATCCTGAAGCATTTCCCGACGTACAAGACCAAGTTTGTCCGTGACGCACATGCATTCACCGTGGCTCCGGATGACTACAAGGTTTTGTTGTCTCAACGTAAGTGGTTGGATCGATGGGAATTTTTCGAGCGCATCATTGACACCGTTTGTTTCTAGGTCGACGATGGATCAACTCGACTATTCACAACTTGGTAGAGTTGACTGGAATCGAGGGGTTGTGCGGTTTCTGTTGTTTCTCGATGCGTGCCGTCGTCTTTGTCGATCTGTTGAGTACCATCATCGCTCCTGTTACTGTTGCATATGTAAGTGCTATCGTGTTTGATTTGTCGCGCGAATCATGACTCATTCGTGTCAACAGATCGTATATCTCCTCTACCTGGTGATCGGAGAGGGCAAAACGATCCCTGTGCTCAGCATCGTCCTGCTTGCGGCCATCTATGGTTTACAAGCGTTGATCTTCATATTCCGGCTACGATGGGATATGATTGCGTGGATGGTTTGTGAGTCGCTTTCAATTGGAAAGCCGATCTTCAGTACAAGCTAACTTTCGCCTTGCCACAGTCTACATCTTGGCTATCCCCTTGTTCTCGTTCTTCCTGCCTCTCTACTCTTTCTGGCAGATGGATGATTTCAGGTAGGTCATGCAGTACTTTGACCGGTATCTGTAGCTAAACGCCATATGTCGTCGTTTCAGTTGGGGTGCAACTCGTGTTCTCGCTGGTCAAAAGGGCAAGGTGATCTTGGTTCACGTAAGTTTTTCGTCTGGGCCTTGTTGTGTCTGTCGATCTACTGGAAGCTGAAACACTTTGTCAACAGGACGAAGGCAAATTCGATCCAAAGTCCATTCCAGAAAAAACATGGCGTGACTACGAGTAGGTCGTTGCTTGCGCATCCTGCCTGACACAGCCGATCTCTGACCGGCCTTTGTGAATCGCTAGGAACGAACTCTGGGACAATGATGCGGACAACCACTCGCTCAACAGTTATGCTCAGGAAAAGCAACAGTACGAGGGCTCGCAGGTACCATCTTTCCACGACTACGAGCGCGGATATGGTGACTCCCAACACATGGGTTCCCGCCCGTCTTCCGGATTCGGGCAGAACCGTTTCGCCTCGTACCGCGGCGACGAGGCGAGCCTGCACGGGGCTGGCGGCGCTGGCTCGGCCCGCCAATCAGCGCACTTGCCCGTTGTGGGTGTGTACGATCGCGGATCATCTTACGGCGCATACACACAGGTACCAGGTGACCCGTTGAATGGCGTACCGGCAATGGTCAAATCGGAGAGCCAACAACGATTCGCTGTCCCGCCATCTCTACACCACCAGGATTCCTCTGCGCCCTTACTACCAGACTATGCGCCCGCTCAACCTATCACACTTGGGGCATCGGCAATTTCTGATCATGACTTGGAGCAGGAGATTCGGGATATTTGTCGAGCGGCTGATTTGGATCAGTTGACCAAGAAGGGTGTCCGTCGGGAGCTTGAGAGGAGGTTTAATACCGATCTAGGTTCAAGGAAGGAAACGATCAACCTGCTTATCGCAGATGTTCTGTCTGATTTCGACAACGTATAAGTGAGTTTTCGGGTCGGGTCTGTTTGCTTGCCCCCGAAACATGCTTTGATCTAACCTTGGGGATCTTGAACCAGATTACGTATCAACCACCACCCAAAAAGGACATTCCCACCTACTTCCCGATTACGAAAAACGACTCACGTCTTGTGATGCATATAATGTAGTTTCTTATGACATGTTCAATGTGCTTCTCCCCATGACCATACCAAGGTTTTGGTTACTGACACTCTTGAAAATTCCTTCAAAGTCGAGGGAACGGGATATGCAAACACTGCGACAAGGAAACAATGGTCTGGGGCTGTGATGTGCGCGCAGTGGTTTATCCATGTGGCCGTCCAAGACACTGATATGATGCCATGCGATGATCAATGAGTGATGCGTAAAGATGATGATGCATACAACCTGGAGCGTTCGTTCCCAAAACGTCTATTCCCTTCCAACCCTCTCTCAATCACAACTCCCATCCGCCGGCCCATCCTTCCACCTCTCCTGCACCTTGGCACAATCAAACACCTCCTTGCCCAACTTTTCATTCACCTCGTTATGCCGCTCACAAAACCACCGACTCAACGCCTCCCTCCCCGCCACATCCTGTACCCTCACTCCTCCCGCTTGCTTTACCTTTTCCCGGAAATCCGTCGCGCACCAGGTGCAGGGGTAAAACTCTCCCAGGGCGGTGATGAACGCGCGCATGGATGTTTGTTGTGCGCCGGTGGCGTGGGGAGGGTAGTAGGCTGCTGAGGTGTGCAGGAATGTCCACGTTGCGCGGCCGAGTTCTGCGACGTCGGGTGGGCAGTCGGGTGGTCGTGTTGGTTCTGGAGAGGTTTCTTCTGTTGTCGCCGTGTCGGATGGTATGGCGGTGGTGGTGCTGCTGCTGCTGGTGCCTAGAGCAGCTGCGCCAAACACTCCTGCCATACTTTTCCCTCCAGTCCCTGTTCCCGCACCGTTGGTGGATCCACTTTTTCCCGCCTTTGATGCTGGCGAGTGGCTGTCCTGTTTTTTCGCAATCTTGGCCCACGTCTGCCACGAGTTGCAGACTTTACACGGTTTTCCGTGCTCGTCGAGTACTATTCCTGGCGGTAGGGACGAGCTTTTGCCAGAGGGGTTCGAGAATGAGAATGATGCTTTTGACGAAGGTGTGGTTGAAGGAATATTAAAACCGGGAAAGGAGGTAGTGGCCGTTCGTGCCGGCTGTTGCGACGCCGCTCGCAGCTTTGCGCTACTCGATGTCGACGGGATTTGATCGTGCTCCTTGACGAGCGTTTTCCACGTTTGCCAGGGGATACAGACTTTTGTCGGGTTTCCTTGCTCGTCCGTGATAATACCGGTTGGAAGACCTCCCGGACGGCGGAATGTTACAGGTTTGGGAGTTGACATTGTTGCTCTCGTCTCTGTTTCTTTGCCATGGAGGAAGGGTGACGAGACCGGGACTGACTTTTTAGTTGAAGGATTACCGAGTGAGAAGATATAATACTTGGTCAGCCTGTAAAGTGTCCTGCTTGATTGCTTCCGCATGCCCGGCCGCCGGTTAATGAAACGCGTTGAACCGACCTCCACTTGTGGGCGTGTGTTGCGTTTAACTCACCGTCCTTCCCAATCATCATTCTGTATAAAAAACCACCATTTTCCCATTCCACCACTACCCGCACCGCACCATGTTCTCCCAAAAACCAACCACAACCGCATCCCTCAGGAAAGAAAACACCAAATTCGTCGTCCGTTATGATCCGGACGTGGCAATAGAAACAGGTTCATCCGAGTCGTACAAGTTGTTGGAGATTTCACCCGAGTTGGCAAAAGTGATTGAAGCGGCTGAAAAGGATGGGGAAGAGGGTATCACGTGCGTCTTGGTCCTCCTCCTCTTCCTCCTGTAGCCAGTGGAATACTGACGCGTTTTCTTGTACCGAAATGTGATTGTGCAGGTTGACGATGAAAGGCGCTCCATCAGATGACGCCGTCATCTGCACCCCTTCCCAGACATTCTCACTACGGACCATCACCGTCTCCAACTCCATGCTCTTCCTCCGCCCTGCCCTGCCACCTACCACCGGCTTGACAGGAAACGCGCTCGACACGGAAGTACAGCAACAGCAAAACCTCCTGATCCAAGATACATGCCACGAAATCCTCGAACTCACGCCCACTGTTCCGCGACTGGACCGCGTTGAGAAGCTTTTACGAGATACTTGTTGGGCTGGCATGCGTGGGTTTGGCGATACGAGGGGTGTGAAGCGGTCTCAGAACGAGGCCGATAACGATAACGATCATAGTGCAGACTCTGGTAATCCGCAGAAGAAGAAGAAACCGAAACGGTACACGCGAGCGCAGTTGCAGAGTCTTATTCAAGCGAGCGACGCTGAATTGGATGCGGGGTTGAAGGAGCGGAATGTGATAGAGGTTGATGGTGCGTCTTTCTACTCACTTCTTTTCATCCACAGGCTAAACTAACCCTTGATTCGTTCGTGTACGTGTTCACTAGGTCATTTGCTACACCTACCAACACGGCATCTCCTTCCGCTCCTCTCAACCCTCCTATCCCTCCTCACAATCCACGCAATAAACCCGACGTCCCTCCCACCATCAATTACCCAATGCCAAGCCTCACACTCCTCAAACCCATCTGACGACCGGTATGCAAACCCTTCCGCCATCTCCACAGACCTCGACAAAGATTTCTCGGTACTCGCGGATGTCTCAGTGGGTGTAATGGGTGTTTTTGGGGACATTGTGCGGCTTGATGATGACGCAGGGGAAGTATGGAGGGCACATCTCCCACGGCTGGTGAAAGAGCTTGGAAAAGGTCTATTATCACTCGAGAGCGTGAGTTTTTGCATCTCTTCTCCCTTTCTCGATCCTCGCTTCCTTGTACCTCCTCTCCGATCCCCGCTCTCGATGACCAACTGATCGTCGTGCTCATAACGTATACGTTCCTGGTGGCGTGTTAGACACTTGATCCACCGACTGCGGATGATTTTATAGAACGCTGGAAGGAGCAAATAGGACCGGAATACGAGCATCTGCTGACCATGGGAATACTAGAGGTAAGCACATCCCCTCACCCAATCCCCCCCCCCTCTCTTCATCCGTCTCCACAGATCCCCGCTCACACTCCCCACTTTCCCTATGCGTGTCACTACCAACAGGGCGAATACCTGCTCAAACAACCCTCCTCGGCCTCCCTCATCCGCTCACCCCTAGTGGTACCATTCAGCGTCACCTCCCTCCCCACCGACCCGGCACAACGATTCTCCGACTTGTTCGCCACACGTTCCCAGTGGCGGCCAGAGGACATGCAGCCGTTCCTCCGAGGGTTGACTCCCGCGGGGGATCGAAAGGCGTTGGACAAGTTGGTGGTCAAGTATGTACGGGTTGTGAAAGGTAGTGGGAAGAATGGGGCCGGGGCGGAGGTGTGGTGGCATGCGAGGAGGTGATTTTTGTGCGTTTGGGTTAAAGGGTGTTGGTTGATGGCGTTGTCTTCTTGACATTTAGCCTGCACGTTCAACGGCGACGAGTCACTCAGTATATCATGTAAAGGCTTTCTAATGATCAACTTGATAATGTTTATGCGTCAGCCACCTAGAATCGTGATCAGACCGCGATGCAGTAGTATATCTCAGCGTTTGTGCAATGGTCAATGTCCTGCTAGAATTTAGCTGCCAAAACAAAAAGCGGATAGGACTACATGTAGATGGATAAGAAGTAAGAGAGAAGGGCAGTTTCAATCGTGGACAATTCCGTAATATAAGCTTCATGATACCCAAACAAATAACAACTAGATCCCTAGATCACGCAGAAAAGACAGTCGGGGTAGCCAACCTCATCACCAGGATGAGATGCATTTGCCCATAAACACTAAAGAAAACGGCTGAGAATGATCGCGATTGAGCGAAAGGTGAATCTCAGAAAAGAAATCGTGACGACCATTAGGGTGGCCAAACGAGTGGTGCAGATGGGTATTCGTAAACGAGTCGATGGTATGCGTGAATGAAAATGTCCTTGTGGAAAACCTGGAGAGCCTGGGTCGTTGTAACCTGTACCTCTGTCCCCTTGACGATGCGACGCAGTCCTATCTATGATCGGTAAACTCTAGAGAATTTGCCTGAAGAGTAGGTTGTCCAATCTGGTTCTTGCTGATTGGCTTGGGAGTGTTGGAACGGCGCCAGGTCGAAGCACCGCCACGGTTCGGTCCCTGGTCGAGGTATGATCGATGCGCAGTATCAGCGAATGGATTCTGAAGCTGCGTCATTTGCGGGGGCGAGCCAAAGCCTTCTCCGTGTGAAAGACGATTCGAGTGCGAGTTGTGGCTTCCGCTGGATCGGAACCATGAGCTGAAGCCGGTAGTGGAAAGTCGCTCCTGTCTGCCCTGCTCGTGACTGCTTGGTCTTGCATTCCATGTCGTTCGTTGAGTGGTAGCATGGGATTGCCGTCGATTTCTGGCCTCGTTCTCACTTGGATCAGCGTAGAATGAGGATGGCCGAGCGTCGATTTCGCTCGCAGCCAGAGAACTGGTGCGTGAATGCCTGCCTTCCGGCAGGTATCCTCCCGCCATGCCATTGCCAATGAAACTACCATGTTCAGAAAGTCGCTTGTGCACGCTGGCGTCGTGGTTGCGCTTGACCCGGCGGTAAATCCAAAAGACGAGTGCCACCCATAGAGCGCCACCAATACCGACACATACGCCGATAATAATGTCACGATGGTTCTTCGACTTGGATTTCGAATCGGTCGACTCGGCACCGGACGAGGTAGAGCCCGAGGTGCTGGACCCCGTGAGGGGGTACGATGAGTCGATTTGTGCAGCCAATTGACCGGCGATGCCAGCCTGTCGATAAAGAGGACTAGAAGGCGTTTTGATGTATGAGGATAGATCCGTCACCTTGGTCGTGGGAATATACCCGATCCAACGGGTCAGTACCGAGGTACTTTCCCCTTGGACCGCCGCAGGCGAGTATGCTTGCAATGCATAAGTAGTGACGTTGTTTTCTAGTAGAGAAAGAGAGCTCTTTGGTCAGCGCGGTCTCACCTACGACTTTGCAAGCGACATACCATCAATTTCGAGCGCGTTGGCAATCATCAGCGGGAAGTTGATGAACAGCTGACTGGTAGCGTCCGAGTTGCTGACCTGCTCACAAACGTAAAGTTTAGTCAAGGGACCCGCAAAACATTCAAAAGAAAGTACGTACGACAAAGTCCCATGGATAATTATTGGCGTTCAGAAGAATGCTGATCAACGACGACACACTCGAACTATCTGACGAGCTCTTGGCCTTTTCCGTTCCCGCTGTTGCGGCTGGAGAGTTGTAAGGGACGATGATAGTAGGCACGTTGGACGGAATTGTAGCGGTAGAAGGCATGATTACCGCAGAGGAAGTCGTGACTGTCGCTGATCCGGTAGGCCAAGACGCTTGATCCGGCGTCCACGAGGAAAATGACGATGTCGGACTGGCATAGATCAAGTATGTCTGCGATGGAATGTACGGTTCCTCGGAGCTGCTGCTGGCGGTAGGACTAGAAGTTTCAGACGAGGAAGCCCACTCGAAACTTGAACTCTCCGAGGCAGGTGCCGTAATCACAGGTGACGATGTAGCCGTGCTTGTGAAAGTAGCATTGCCGGTTGTACTGACCGTCTGATTGGTAGAGATCGTATCCGTAGGTTGTGCCATCTCGCTCGTCGTCGTGACGCTGAGCGGGATTTCGGTTTGAGTCTGTGATGTGGTCAAATTGCTGCCTCCAGTCACGGTGGGTGCATCAGAAAACGCGGCGGTACTCGATGGCAGATCGGTCGACTCGGTTGACGTGTCTGTGGCTTTCGTTTGCGTGGACTGGCCTGATGAGGTCGAGGCCACTTGACTAAATTCCATGCTGCTGGAACCTCCAACTGTACTGGTGGGTTCAGCAGACACGTTTTGCGACGTTGTAGCAGTAGGGACGAATGATGAAGATGGAGCGGTAGAAGAAAAGTCGTCCGATAAAACAGAATTCGACGCGTTTGTTGACGTTTCAGCGGTGTCTGTCGAGCTTGCTGCGGCGGTAGATGTAGGGAAAGGCGGTGACGATGACGATGCGTCTATCATTGTGCTTGATATGGCCTCCGTGCCGGTCTGAGTCGATGAGACGCCTGCAATGGGAGTTGCCTCTGACGACCCGGAGCTTTCGACAGAGCTAGACAAGGTATCCTGAGATGATGTGGGTTGAGGAATTTCCGTCGACGTCGAGCTTCCCGAGAGGAGAGCGGTGCTAGAAAGCAGGCTATCGGAGTTGATAGGATTTGAAGAAGACACCGCAGTGGTGAAGGAGCTCGAGGGCTGCTCGAACGGACTGGGCGTGCTCGAGGGCTGCTCGGACAAGGCAGACGTGCCTGATGGAAACTCAGTCGTCGAAGAAGTGGACTGGATAGCACTTGACGGATCGATGTTGTCGGTGGTGAAAACGAGGGGTGAACTAGATGTTGCGCTTGCTGCCACGCCGGTCGACGTGTCGGACGTTAGGGCTGTTTCCACAAACGTACTCGTTGCTGAGGAGCCTATCAGACAGGGAAGAAATGTCTAAGTCATTGCATCGACCTTGCATCACGGTCTCATAACAACTCACTGCCGATAGTCGAGGTAGTACGCTCCGCGGTCGGGACAATACCTGTGGCAGACGATTCAACGACAGGCACGAAAGATGTAGAAGAGGGTGTCGGTACATCGCTTTGCGTGGAGGTGATCCCCGAGAAGATAGTGGTCACTTCGGGCAGTGCGCTAGAAGTCGGCGAGGTGGCAGACAAGGATCCTTCTACTGAGTTGACACTCGAAGAGGGTCCCGTTGCCTCAGGAACATCAGAGGACAGCACCATGCTAGATCCGAGTATTTCGTCTTTTCAAAACACATGGTGAGCAGAAGAAGAGATACTCCCTGTCGGAATATCACTTACTCGTTGAGGATACAGTTGGCACGTGCTCTTCCGTAGAGACTGGTGACAACGTAGAGCTCGGACCGCTCGGGGTTCGGTCGACTGGAGGGCATCAAGTTGTAAGCGGGATACGGGTACACGCAAAATTGAACTAAAGCTTACGTTTAGAGGATGCAACGACTGTGACCTGTGGTGTCGACGTACTCGAGAGAACAAGTGATGTCATGGACGACGCTGTGTCGATTCCATGATGATGATGAGAATATCGCATAGTTCCGGGACGAGTCGAAGGGGATGCGTCACGAGCATGGGAAGCAGACGCATCAAAGGGTGCCGGCAAGGAGAATATCGGGATTGTATCCGATTTTTGAGAAGCGAGAGGGAAAGAAGAAGTAGGTGCGGTATAAGTAAATGTTGCGGAACTTTGGATAGGCAGTCCGGTCAAATCGCCTGTTGCGCCGAATTTTATAGTACTTCCAGCAGCTCCAGAAAATCCCGCGGAACCTGTCCCGAGCGGATATTGACTGGAGTTTTGGGACAGAGGTGTCACGGCAGGAGGGAATGAAACCTCGGAAAAATGTACAGACGGCGTAGGAACGACTTTTGACAAGACCGATGCGGTAAAGGTGTTATCAGGTTGGTCAGATGCGCCGGTAGCCTGAGCTATTCTGAGCACTCCAGGTTTTCCTGAAGACCAGGTGTGCCGTGTTGTTGATGCCAGCCTTTCCGATCTGAACTGATGCAGCACGTCCTTGTGCGATGAAGGCGCTGGCGTCTGCGTTGAGACAGGGTCCTTCTCCACGACTGTCTCCACCAATGGATCCATTCCTCCCAAACCAATGCCTTGTGGCGCTTCTGTGGTTCCACTTGCTACTATAGCCTCTGATTGGACACCCAATTGGGATCCGCTTGCACTTGCCGTCTGATCCGGAAAATCCGCATCGGAAGATGAGGTAACAGCCATTGCTGACCAGAGGTTCATGGCTGGCAGTGACGTTGACGCCCGTAGCGGTTCCACGTAGGAAGTCGGAGAGGGTCCCACAACGGCCGACCCTAAGACTGGTACCGACGTGACATCCATCGACGACGGATTTGCGGCCAGTAAGGCTCCTGTCGCGCTCGGCACCGACTCCATAAAAATGTTCAACGAGGGCTTCGCAACGATCCACTCCGTATTTGGTGCCGAAGTAGCAGCCACCTCTGACGAATTCTTCGCCATTTGGCCTTCACCCTGTTCATCCACCTGCCGTCTCTGCAGAACTCCAGCGTGAGTATCTTCTCTTCTCCGAGATCTTTGCAGTTCCCATGGTTTCACAAGTTGCCAGATCCATTCTACTACGCAAAGCACATCCGAGCCAGAATCCAGAGAGGAGAGGCGATGAAGGAGACCGTACACCAGGCACGAAAACAAACCGAGGGTAGGGAGATGGAAAGATTCACGAGATGATGGGTATCGAAACAAGAAAAGGGGAAAGGAGGGGAAACATGATGAAGAGCCAGACTCACGTTCTGTAGTTTCCGTACTTGTCAGCGCTTGGGTACTCGACTCTGCCACTTCCTCACTCGATACTCTTGTCGAAGACGAGCTGGTCTGTAGTGTACTGGTTGACGTAATGGTAGACGAAGGAGGCGTCGTCTTGGCCAAACTGGTAGTAACCTCAGTAGCATCAGCTTGTGACGAGGTCGAAGTTAAAGTTGTGCTTTCGGGTGTGCTTGTTTGTAGAGCCTGGGTGGCAGTGTCTGTATTCGTGAACGTGCTAGTACTCGCGCTGCTAGTCGAGGTGACGGTTGATGTCGCGCTTGTGCTTGTGCTAGATGACACTGCCTTTGAATCACCGGCGACGATGGACTCTATCAGAGCTATACACAATCGCAAGCATATGCATCAGTACATTAGTGCTGCTTCGAAGTCAGAATTCCGAAAAGTAGCAAGACTCACCGGCTAGTTGCACAGCGTCAAACGTATTCTCATCTGCTGCCATAACACCAGTCTCCTGCTGTTTCTTCACGAGCTCAAACTTTCCTCCTCTTCCCACATGAACCGTATCTCCATCACCTCGGCCCAAGTTTCTTCTCAACGACTGATGATCATTCCTTAAACTCCCTACGAACCGTTTCTCCATCTTTTGGTGCCTCGATGGTACCACTCCGACGTTCAGATTCGAGGGTGTACCGGCAGCCATGGACAAGTTGGATGTCGAGATGGCAGAGGAGGCCATGACGGTTGCAGGGTTGCTGATGGCTAGTAGTGCCAGCAGCAGAGCCCATAGTGAATTCGCCTTTGATGGGTGCATCGTTGCTGGCGTTTTTGTATAGAACCCTCTTCCACTTCAGAAACCGGCCATCACCTAGGACAGAATGCCTCGTTGATAGACCGTCTGCTCCTCGAGCAGCTTTTTATCGTTCCGGTCGTGCGGAAGACCTGGATTTCCGTGGATTTAACGAGCGTGTTGGTAGCCGGACTGATCGATGTTGCTGAACCCGGAGTGATGTTTAGATCCGTAGCGGTGTGTGTGGTCGAGTGAACGATGGGTGGGGTAAAGTCGAGAAAAGGACTGGAGAAAGGATCGGGTCCGTGAACGTCGAGCAATGTGGATGTTAGGGGAACCGCGGGTGAAAAATCAAAGGAACCCTAATCGTTGTGCTTGAGCGCTGTGCCGTGGTGGTTGATGTTATCGAAGGTGGGTGTCGCGGACAACCTTTGTGTATCAACAATCCCTGTTGCCAGGTCAGTCACTACTATCTTCCTACGAATCAAACTTGATAGAGGTGGTCGACTTGAATTGTTTGCCACGTCCGTAAACGTCTAGAAAAGCAAACAACCCGCTTTCTGTGCTCGATGCAATTCGAACATGAAACACAACCAGGCAAGGAACAGGTTCCGACGCTTCCGACGCGGCGGATGAGCGCGTTTGGCCGCGTTTGGCCGCGGGGAAAACGAGGGGGATGGAATCTCTTCCAACCCTTCCAACCCTGTGCTGTACTCGTCAGATTGGCATATATACCTGATCTGGCAACCTCATCCTCGACCACCGACGACTTTATCTAGCAACATCCTCCTATACCGTGAAGAGACTGTGTGCAGGATCGACATGGAAGTGCAACATTATTGCTAGATATAGCGCCGCTCACCTCACCTCATCTTCGGTGAGGGAACTTTTATTTAGCGCCTCCAGCCAATTCTCTAGCCTGCTCGCTTGAAGCGTGCGAATGCCTCCCCTGCACTTTCCAGAGCAGGTATTCGCCATGTGGTGGACTGGGGCTCTGTCGAGTCACATGTCTGATAAGGAAGCTCACTCCCGCATTCGCGCAGCTCTCTTGCCGCAGGATGCACCGCGATTCTTCGGGCAGCGACTCATGATCACTGGAGTACAACGAGTGCAGAGCAAGAATAGAAAACGGAGCTCGAGGTCCTCCGTAAAGACTTCTCCGCCACATACTTCAAGTGTTGTTTTTCTCGAATCTGAACCTAGCTGAGAAGTGAATAGATGAAGCGTTAAAACCCAGTTTGGATGACTAGGGACGGGTCATCTGCTCTTCGACGTATCATCTGCTTCTTGCTTTCGAGCGCAATTGCGATAGGTTACAGCAATCTCAGTCCTACCCCTGGCGACACTTGCCCGTCTTAACTCTCAATGCGACAGCAGTCCAAGCAAATGCTTGTAGTAACCTCATATTGGCACAGAGATTTGGTCTCTCCATCGTCCGACTACAGGCCAGGCTGTATGGCGATGGACGCGACTGAGTCCCGTTTCGCGACTCTGGAGAAGGCGACAGGGTGTGGGGTTGCCGCCTCTCCTTCCAGTCCACCTTGTGAGGAGTTCCTGACAGAGGAGATCTACTATAGCATCAATAAAGATGTAGGCTGTAGGACGGCAGGATTCGCATCGGTTTATATGCGGTTGCTGATGACAGCTCGAGAGCTGGGAGGACAGTCATGTTCTCGCAACGCTGCAGACGACGGTGTATCATCGCATACAAAGGACACCCTAATTCGCGGCCATTGTGCCTTTAAAGCGCTCTCTAGAGGGCCTCGCGTCAAGTACCCATGTCGCCTAAAGCACACAATCGCATCTCCCAAGGCGCGGCTTCTTGCGATCCGGCGATGATGCCACCACTTGATCGGAAGGGAGGAGACATAGCGCAAGCTATGCGGACATTCGTCTCCAAAAGAGTAAGCCAAAACAGGCTCACTGGATGAAGCTGAGCATGCGCTCGAGTTTCGGGCACATAGTTGAATTGTACCTTGGCTGGTATATAATCCATTACGCAGAGACAGCATGACATTGTTGTATGATTCGCTCTTCTTCGGGGTTCAAGGAATACGCAGTAGAAACCACCTACGTAGAGAGTTGTTTTACAGCGAATTGAAGAGCTGAAGCGTCGATAGCGACGCAGGCCCTGCTGAGTACGCGACGATACCTGCTCTCCGACATGCTGAAAACCAGAGAGGAGCGAACAGCGAGCAACATGTATACAGAGACAAAGAAGACAGACAGCTGGAATAGGCGTTGTAGTTTATAGGTAAAAAGGAAGAGACAAGACCGACAACAAAAGCCGCAAAAAGGAGGTGGGCCCTGTCGTCACAAGCCGGTAGTGCATAGGCAAGGACAACATGATCGGACATGGGCAAGCCCAGCGGTCCAGATCAGGCGGAACAAATTACTTGACGATGAAGGGTCCAGTGGACCCGTAATACTCGTCAGAGTATTAAGAACAGATACTACACATGATCTAAGCCAATAATTGGCACACAGAAATGTACTTTATTGGGAGTGAGAAGTCACCCATCGTCTTACGGCCATGTACAACAATCGCAATGCGGGCTTTGCGGGCGGTGGCCGACTCTCGGCGGGTTACGTGCATCTCCTCCGCCAGCTCTGCAATATTGTGCTTCAGGCTTCACCTTGCGTGATTTTCAGCAGAGATTCCTTATAGCCCCGAATAAATTTTTAGCCGATCGGATGTATACCTGGCGAGGTCGTGCTTTGGATGACGACGATGATCGTCGTTTTTTCTTTTCTTTTGCAATCCAATGACGCACACCCCGCAGTTTGTCGAAATGTATTCCCTTTTCAGCCAGCTTCTCAGCCACAGTTTCCTTCCAGCTACCAGGCCTTCCTAGGCCCTGCAGAGCACCCTTCAGCAAGCTCCTGGCCCAGGCAAGCTCCCAGGCAGGACAGCTCTCAGGACACATTACATCCGTTCAACTCCCCCGTCGCCGCTGTTTCCTGTGACTGAGCGAGTTCGTGGCGGAGATCGCAGATAGCTGAAGTTCCGGGGTTACAATCTGGTCGTTCGTCTATAGCCGCTTTCGGTACGCAGTTTTTGTCTCAGTAAGGTCTGCTTCACGCTTCCCAATATGTACAAGATATAGTATATGAACCGCTACACTTACCCACCCCCTGAGTCGCTTGGTGAGTTCGAATCTAGTCTGATTAAAGTGACTTGAACCAGAGGTCCTATCTCCCAGCAGCCATTTCCGGCATGAGCTTCTCTACCTCAAATCGACGTAAGTGCAAGCACAGAGGCCACGGTCGTTTGCTATAGCTCAGTATCAACTTTCCGCCTTCAGATCCGCATCTCATCGACCACGGCCTCCCTGGTGGTCCCACTACTGGCTTTGACCCGGAAAAGGCAAACAACGCATACACAGATGAACGTGGACCCCTCCGTCGGGGATCATATGCCTCGCCGACGCTGGTCCGTACTCGATCCGATACCCCAGGTCGACATAACAAGCCATATGGCAATTCAAAAGTGGAAGCGGAGACATCGAGCATAATCGTCGACGATGAAAGTTCTGCATTGGTTCAGATTGAGGAAAGAACGTTGACCTGGCAGCAAACGACGGCGCTGTTGCTCATTGAATACGTCGTCCTGGCCATTCTGGGTGAGTCGAGCTGTTCTTTAATTTCCTGACGGCTGCCTAATATCCCTTCGGACTCTTAGCGTTCCCATACTCTTTTCAAATCCTTGGAATGGCTGGAGGAATGATTACCACTGTCATTATCGGTCTCTCAGTCTTGTATACCTCGCATGTGTTATGGAGGTGAGTGCGACTGGGCGGAAATAAATCTTGAGTCGACTGAGCTGATCGCAACCGTGTCTAGGTTCTGCCTCGTCCATCCTGAAGTTAGAGATATCGCAGATGCTGCCTATGTAGTCGCTGGCAAACGTCGAGTCGCGTGGTATGCTGCGTGAGTATTTCCATTCTTCAAGGAGGCAAATCTTTGGATGGGAGCTAATGCGTATTTCCGATTAATCAGGTTTATCGGATTGGCCTTGAACAACCTTTTCATCATGTACGCAGATTCGATTTCGCTTTTGCAACCTGTAAGCTGACCAATTTCGTGACTTTGTAGGGGTCTTCACGTCAACGCCGCCCAAACCGCAATCAACACGGTCATTCAGTACGAATTCTGCACCGTCGCTTGGGGAGTGATCTTTTTGGTCGTCATGTGGGCCGGATCGATGATCCGTGGATTCAAGGGCACGGAAATTGCTGCAATTCTCTCCGCAGGGACCATGTTCATCTGCTACTTGCTTGTCGTCATTGGTGAGTTTGGAAGAGAACGATATGTCAGAACTCGCTTGACCGTTCTATTTGTTATAGGTCATGGTGTGCAAGGAACGCCTAACGGATATATGCCTGCCACTGCCACAACGCCGGCCACGAGTCTAGAATGGACCGTCTGGGCACCTAAAGGGACGACTTTCGTTCAGGGTGTTAATGCGGTATTGAACATCGCGTAAGTCTTGACCTCTCAGACACCTTTCAAGCGACAGTTGATGGCTGACCCGACTTTGCCTTTGCAGTTACACATTCATTGGCCAGGCTCTGATTCCGTCATTCGTCGGCGACATGAGACATCCCGAAGATTTCCCCAAGGCCCTCTACATTTCGATGGCTGTGGAAATGGCGTTGTTCAGCACTTGTGGTGCGATTGTATACTCCTACGCCGGCACTGTTCTCACCACCGCACCAGCGTATGGAAGTTTGATCGCAAAGTATGGCAAGCCAGCTGCAGCAATGGTGCTGCCTACGGTCGTGAGTCGGACTCAAAGCTCCATGAGCAATTGTCGCTTTTGCTGACCTCTTCCGTATTGTCTCCGGAGATCATCGTCGGTATTTTGTACTCGCTCGTCACCTCCCGAGCGGTATTTTTCCAAATCTTCCCGGAAAAGTCTGTCCATAGACAACGACACACTGTCAAGGGCTGGGCTGTGTGGGCAACTATCGTTTCTATCGGTTGGGTCATTGCGTTCGTGATTGCCGAGTCCAGTAAGCATCGGCTGGCATGCGTCATTTGGGTAGTTCATCACTCACGTATCCTTCTGTTCGCTTGACATCTAGTTCCTTTCTTCAGTGATCTGTTGTCTTTGAGTACGTGGACGGACTGATTGCAGTCTTCAAGAATCTCCTGCTGAAATACATTCGTCTCTTCCAGTCTCCTCCCTGTTTGACTCTTGGTTCGGCTATATTCTCTGGGCATTCTGTTACTTCCACTTGAACAGAGGAAAGTCATTCTCGGACAAGAGGCATCTGGCGGAATGGATTCTAAACGTTGTCATGCTGGTTGTTGGTAAGCCGGCTCTGATTATCAATGGCATGTGACGACCTTCACTGACCGCAAGCTGTATTCTTGAATCAAGGTTTCTTCTTCTTCGGTGAGTGAGCTCGCTATTATTCGCGCAACCAATATATTAACTCTTCTTCTTCAGGTGCCGGCACATATGCATCTGTGCAGTCCATCATCAACTCTTATGCCACTGGCAATATCAAAACAGCCTTTAGCTGCAATAATTCTGGTTTCCTCTTTACTCGGTAAAAATCACGTTGTATAATTCTTGCTCCGCAATCCGAGGGTAAAATTGTAACATATGCACATAACATCGTGTATGCCTGTTGAAAAGATAAAATCTTAGCTGGATTCTCCCTCCATGCGCATGCTGGGTGAATTGAGAGGATCTATATGAAACAGGTAGTACGGCATATGCCGTCCGGTCGTATCAATACACTGTATTCATACACTAAGGGATACAACCTTTCAACATCAAATTATATAAAAGACCCCAGATCAGACCTGCAACTTTTCCATGAAACCAAAGAGCGATTTCATGTCGATATACCGCCTAGCACATCGATCTAGATAGCCGTTGACCATGCCGTGAATTTGGTCAAATGTTGCCTTGTTGTGTAATGCCAGTGCCCGAGCTTCCTCTAAACAGAGCGCACCGGATTTTAGTTATGATCAGGAGGAAATATGTTTCAAAGAAGGCGATAACTAACCTGCTTTCGCGGTCCCTCGGGTGACGCTAATTGCCTTTTCAGTGTCGAAAAGGTATGCATAGTACAGCATTTGGTTGTAAAGTTGGGAGTCCGTGTACTAGAAGGCAAGCCGAGTCAGATTGCAAGTACGTCAAACTAAAGACTGGAGGAGTGGAGAATTCTCACCTGAAGCCGCATTTCCCCTCTGCAATTGGGTCGCGAGACGCAACGCTTCGCGTACACGCTCAAGCTTCGAGTCTTTTCGCCACAATCGCTACAGCCCAGCACACCTTCGTAATATTTCGTGATGTACGCTCTCAGTTGGTTTTCGGTCTGAATCTGAACCGAGGCTGTATTTTGTACATGGCCGCATGTACATGTGATCCCATCATTCTGGATAGTCCGTGTCTATAAACGGAGAGTAAGTCTTTGAAGGGCTAGAAAAGGAAATAATGCTACTTACGCTATCCAAGTCCTCTGCCAATGGCGTGAAGACAAAAACAGATTTGCATCCTCGGCAACGTAGAGTGAGCGGGTCGGCTTCTCTAAAGCGCTCCTTGTCGGTAATTTGTGACGAAAAGGTAAATAATTCCTTTTCCTGGAACGAAGTACCGTTGTTGTTCTGAAAACGGGTCGGGTCAAGGCCTACAACGAAAGGTCTTAGCATATTTCGTAGCGCCCTAACATTGAGCGACTTACCGAGACACTCGGCCAATCTCGCACGATCAGTACCCTCGATATCGTTACACATTCGTTCGATAGGTGGAAGGACTTGTTGCGAAAGGTAGAAGTCGAAATCTGAGGGGCAGAAAGAATAAGTACATCTCATTGGCTAGGGGATGACCCGTCACTTACCAAGTTTGAGCTCGGAATCGGGTTTCCTAAACTCATCTGGATGATACGCTCGATCCGCTTGCGCAGACTTTGCGGTCTTCCCATCTGATCCCATGCAGAACAAATATGGCACAACGTCACCGGCTTTGACCATCGTACCCTTCTGCTTCAGACGAAGCGCCACTTGAACGTGAGGTTGGCTTCCCTTATCCGGGTAGTCTTCCGGGTTTTTACCAAGTCGCTGGCGGAAGGGAAGCATACCGCGTCAGTCAGGGGAACTACGAACAGGTTCCAACCGCATACCTTGTGGACGACTAGGTCATCTAGGTCAACCCGTCCTTCACGCAAATCGTTCCCAATAGTTGTAAGATATTCATGGACCTCGTTTACTACCTCTTCTGTCGGTCTACCGGACAGTATATGATCCAATACTCGGCTAGACACAGTGGATCGTATGTTAGTCCGAAGCATAGCAGAGATACTGACAGTTGACTCTTACCTGGAAACATTCTTCGACAGTTTACAATATTCTCGTCGGACCATATCCAAACCCTTGATTTCGGTCTTCGCGGAGCCGTCTTCTGAAATCTTGACAGCAGCGTATTTCTTCTTTTGAAGCAGAAGCACACGGGCGAAAACGTTGTCCAAATCGATTTCGAGCAGCCGGTATCTCTCGTTGACATGTCGCTTGAAATCGTTTGCGATCTTGATCGCTTCCTGGTAATTCGTGACATTCGAATTTACGAAAACCGAATCCGTATCACCATAAACGACCTGTACAGCGCAGCAGAATCAACACAGAACAGCTCATGGATGGGCCCGGAAGTGCTCACATCAAGAGACAAACCCTCGGCCAACTCCTTTGTCTGAGTCAAGATTTCTCGACCTTTGAAGGTAGTCAAGGCCGCTAGGGGCCGAGCATAGAAACGAGAACCCGCAAAACCCAAGCAACCGTACATGGAGTTGGCAGTCAACTTCAGGGCCTTCTGCTTGATGTCCCACTTTGGATGCACGATAGACTGAGATTAGTAGGTGAATCGCGGGCATTTGAGAAAAGAACATACCTGAAGCATTCGAACTTGCCCAGCCGTTTTATCTTTCATGAGGCTTTTGACCTGTTTTCTTCGATTGACCAAGGTGGCGATCAAACGAGGAAGTACACCTTGCGGAACTTCACTTCCAGGAACCTCCGGAATTTCGTCCTCGACCGCCTATAGTCAAAGCAAAGTAAAGTGTTTGAGTTCGCTTGTCCGTCTGCGTGACGCAAACAACACATGACTCACAGTTTCGTCATCATGTCGCTCGACGGTGGTAAAGTCGATATTGTACTCCTGAATAATACTTGGGTAAAGCGAATTGAAATCCATGACAAGGATGTAGGTATCCCACAGACCCCTTTTCGGCTCGAAGACCAAACCACCCTGATACTTGGCGCGCTTCTGTTCTGGAATAACGCTCCCATCTTCGTCTTTTGCGACTTTCTTGGCAGAGCGTGATGTGGGCTTCCCTTCGCCCTTGTCGGGGCAGACATACTTTAAGCGATGGAACTCGTGAAGCAAAATGTATTCGTTCCGTTCCGCTCGGGCACCGGTCAACGTTCGATTCCTAAGAAAGGCGTGTCAGTTCTTAGTTGTTCATCCGATGAAGTGACCATTTACTTACCAGGAGTTTCCGGCTAAATTGGTTAGCTGTTTTGTTAGCGGGAGGTATTGCACTTTGGACGCAATCGCCATTTGCGCGTAAGCGTCCATCTGAAGGTGCCGTATGAAATGCAGCAAGCGGTCCGGAGTCACAGCGTAACTGTCAAAGTATCCAGCTGTGTCATCCGGGTCAATCTCTTCTCTAGTGAAACCTAGCTGATTTTGGCACATTTCTGTGAGGGACCATGTAACAGAGTCAATCATACCCTGCAAGACAAATCGTCAGTCGAAATTAAATGATGCACTGCTGATTTGTGTGCCTACCTTTGCACCGTCACCGGACAGATCTGCGATCAGACGACCTGCTGCCAATTTGGTATTCGAGTTCCAATGCTTGGCAATAGTCAGATTCTTCCTCCTGAATCTTCCTATTCTCGACCAGTGATCGACCTTGAGTTCCTTCATTCTCTGCAAGAGGATCTCGAACGTTGTACCGAAAAATTCGTGCCCAACAATGATATCCGGATCGGTTTTCGTGAATGTGTTCAATACGTAATTGAGCATTTCTCTTTCACCTCTTGCAGTGGCCACCTGACGTTCCCCACGACAACGCTGCTCAAAATTTGGTGGAAACTTGTCTCCGAGCGGTCGTACGATGGTATATGGTGTGTGATAGATTTGGTCCACAGGCGTCGGGTCATCGATGTTGTATGTTTCCCAAACAGACGTCGTGACAGCGAGAATTTCCTGGTTATTCGCTTCATGGTTGACAATAGTACGAACTGCAAGACTCATGACTGTGAGTGGCGGCAGCTCTTTCGGTGCTGTTTGGTCCGTCTCGGGGAACGGGTTGACGTTCTTTGGATCATTAACCTTGACTTCCAGACGACACCAAGAGGACTGCGCAATGTACTGGATGAGTTTACTATGTCGAGGGCACTCAAGGTCCACAACTTACCGGATCGACCGTCTTTCGAACGCAACCTTTAATTTCGAGCCAGCAAGGACCCATGATCTTTCTCTTCAATACGAGCAGCTCGAATGCGCTCGTGTTAGCACCGAATACCTTGCTGAACGTTGCACCGTCAAAGTTGGCTGGCAAAGCCGGTTCTGAATGATAGACAAGCCGTCAGCCAAGGTATCAAATTGATTACGATAATATACTCACGGTCAAATCCATACACGACCTTGTACCACTCATTCTCTCCTCGAGGGACATCGGGCAGCTCGAATGCATACTTTCTCAAAACTTTCTTGATACCGAACATCCCTTTGATATCATGCTGCCGTCGAATCGAGTCGAGTTCGTTGTGTACTTCTGACATGGAGATTTCGTCGTCGAGACCTTCTCCGTCTTCATCTGTGCGTTTGGAAGAATCATCAGATGTGTTGAGATACATTTGGACCAACCGACTTACCTTGTCTTCGCGCCTTTGGGAGCACGAACAAATTCCTCTCGATCCCGTGGATACTGACACAGCAACTGATGTATTTGCCAGTAATCTTGTCCATCGCTTTCCCGATAAGGTGCACAACCCCGTTCGTCTCGAGGTAATCCAGCCAGTACATCCTCAACGTACGTTCCGGTTGTTCAGCCTCCTCCTCTTGCTGTTTCTTTCCTCTACCTCGCGCCTTGCTTGCCGCCGGTGCGATATCCGCTTCCTCGACCTCGATTCCATTTCCTTCGTCATCAAGCAACGGCTCGAATGCGTCAACTCGGATCCTCGGTACGTATTGTTTCGATGCAGCTTGATTTTCCGTAAAGGGCGTACCCAGGGGTTCTGCTTCAGCTGCACCGCTGTTGAGTGTTTGCATCCTCGCCATGAGGTTCTTTCGTCGAGCTGCAGCGCCCGGATTTTCCTTCTTCGCAGGAGCATTAGCGTCTCCGTTCAAGTCGACTTCCGGTTGTATGGTTTTAGCAAGATCTTCGGCTTCCTTTTGGGCTTTCGCTTGAGCTTCAGCTTGGGCCTGCTTGGCGATGGATACCGAGGTCGAGTTGACCAAGTTACGCCTGACCTTGGTCGCAGGAGTAGGAGTACTTGATCCATTCGACTCCTTCTTTGCGCCCTTTCGCATGACGGCGAGTAGTCGATCTTTCGCTGAAGATTGGTTGAATCGAATACCGCTTGTTCCTGCCGATTTGGTAGTGAATTCATCTTCTTCATCTTCGACTTCCGGCTTGACTTTTACCTCGAATTCTTCGTCCACCTCCATACTATCGTCAACATGGTCGAGTATAGCGTCATCTGCAAAAGAGACGCCTCGAGGAGTATCGTCCACATTCTCCTCGTACTTGAATTTGCGAAGTCGTTGTTTCTTGGCGGAATCTGGTGCGCGTATGTCTTTCGGGAAGCTCATTCGTTTGTCCTCGACTTCGAAGCCAAACCCATCGGCGTCCGAGCTGGGAATCGCCGTGGTATCTTCACTACCTAGTCCCGAGCCGGAGGTGTAAGCATAGTCGGGTGATGATTTTCGCTTTCGACGGGCCGAGGAAGTGTGCGAAGGCGGAGATGATGGAATGGTAGCAGCGGTTGAATCGATTCCGGATAGCAGGTTGGCTAGAAAATCCTGCTCCTTCGCTTCGGATACCTGAGGCCTGTAGGCAGTCATCTTGACAGGTTGTGCTACCGGAACCTTTGCCTTGGCATTTGGTTTAGCGGTTTTAGGAGCGGCTTTTGTCGTGCGTGCACCTTCAATCCGTCGTGTCAGTATAGTGCACATATCACTTGATGAATGCTACCTACCTTTTCGCTTCGTTTCCTCCTCACTAGATTCATCGTATCTCTCTTCGTCCCAGTCGTCCATACCATTATCCTGGTATCCGCCGCCATCATCGTCTTCAATGAAATCGTCTCTCGCTAGACGACCACCAACAATCTGCTTGTACTGATCCTCGGATACCGAATCGTAGATTTCTGCATCTTGTGGCTATCGGGTTTATTGGGTCAGACAAGCAAGGCAAAGAAGGCAACGAAGCGGTCTGCGACATACCTTGTATTGCTTGAGACGTGATGCACCTCCTCTTGCCGCTTTGAGAGCCGCAAACTTGTCGGCCTTTGACTCCCCGCTTCTTCTGGAGCTCATGATGGATTGCGTAGGTGGTGTGGGACGATGCAACGGAATGGCAACGTGAAATGACTGTGAATGCCAGACATAATCAGTTCAAGAAGCAGCAGGAGCAAGCAGGAAGCAAGCTAGGCGGGCTCGGAGGCGGACGCGACGGATCAGTTTTTGAGCGCGAACGGAGGACGCGTTTGGTAATTGGATTCACATTGAAAGAGGTACTGCTTGAAATCAGATTCTGTAATGTTCAAGTAAAACTACAGTATCCACGCTCACTTGCACGCTTTACATCTTGCGCTGCTCTCGCGAACATTGTCAAGAATGATGAACATTCAGTTCGACGGCTCTAGTCTCTGTTTGACTATTGGCGGAATAGCGCGGTGACTCGATGTGTATCGTTCCTTTAATTCCGATCAACGCCTAGCAGCAGAGACACAAGTCTGAACCGTTTAACGCCGCTCGTTCATCCATTTCATTTAAGCACAAGCACACCCTGTATACGCAGCGCCTTGTCCTCCACACTCCACTCTACTCCATCGGCACTCTTCAAGACACTATCTACAACTATATCTCTCGGTAGCGGCGTGGACAACGTGTACACGAGCGAGGAAAACTCGAGGTGGTTCGGCGTAAGGGAGAGGCTGATTCCGGACATGTCCTGTTCCGTTGATATTGGCTGCAAGGGTGAAATTAGTATCAGCTCGTTTGATAGGTAAGTAATCCGATACGGTACATTGCTCACCTCATCCGGTAGCGAGATGGTCATGATGAACCGCTTCCGCGCGTCCGTCCCTGTCGAATTCAATACCTCAAACTCGTGTTTGGGGGCGACGGGTTTGCCAGCATGATCAGGTATCGATGACATGGCTTTACCACTATCCCCCGTCCCCTCCGTCTTTCCCTTTTTCCCCTTGCCTTCCGACTCTTCCTCGTGAATATCCCCGGTAGACACGGGCGGTACCACCTCATCCTCCAACAACTGTATCCTCTCTGATCCCTTTTCTTTTGCTTTAGCCGCTGTGATGCGTTCGAACGTTTCCGCGTCCATGGGAATGACGGCTGTACGTGGCAACAAGACGCCCTTGCTTTTGATATTGGGTTCGGTATAGTCTGATCCAGAGCAGTGGGACAGGGATCAGCCACGATTACTATTATGAGAGGAAGACCACGGCTTGTTATACTGACTTCTGCTCAGCTCGACGCCGATTCGCTCTTCCACTTTTTCCAGTATCACCTGTATCAGCCATTGTTTGTACGATTTATCCCTCTTGGACTGCTGTATCGGCGTTGGTGCGAGCGTGGCATCGATAACCAGGGATGGTTTTCCAGCTGTAGTGACCCAGAAGTTCGTCAAAACGGCTCGGTCTTGCGGGTTGACATGATAAACGAACCTTTATCTGCCGTCTCCCTAACAGCACTGACCACACAATTGACAATCCCTCGGAGCTTTTCTGCATCTTGTTGTTCGGGAACTTCATCGGCATAAGTCGCATTCACAAAGACTTTCGTGAGCGGCGGAGAACCTGTCAGGTGATGAGGGGTCTGCAGATGGGTCTTGATCACGAATGAGGCCTGGGTGAAGAACAACAAATTGAGTCAGCAGGACTCGCGATACCCGCTCCGCTGCAGCGCAAGGGACCTTACCTTGGGTTCTATTTCTACCTGTTGTAGCCTAGGGAAATATATCAATGAGCCGTACCCAGAACGAACCAACATCCACCGACTCACTTTGCACCTCTCCTCGGCACAGCTGCAGGTCCTGGATCTCCTGGTTTTAGCTTGAGATGTGGAAGAGAGTCCGGCTTTACAGACGAGCTAGATTCAACAGGTGAAGAGGGTACGTCGAGGAACGGCATTGTCCTATGTGGGGTGTGATGCCTTGATGCCGCCGAGTTGACAATGCTGATGATGGTCACAGAATTCAGATTGATATCGCCAAAGACAACTATTTTTCACGTGATTTTACCATGACGTAAGCACCACGATCGAGAGGCAGCTGCCTGTAAACTGAATCGACAAGATCGGTGGGAGGTCCTATCGTCCTTGCCAAATATGCAGGAAAAAGGGAGCAGGAGTTGAATTCAGGTCGCCATACATCATGGCTCCTTCCTCACTAGACAGCCTTTCGTTCGAAAGGACCACCCGTGGACGTTTATCAGAAAGTTAGGCTTCATCGGAACATCGACCTAGAATGCTGACAGTCTACCTCGTCCGCCATGGCCAGACCAACCAGTATGTTATCGGATGTATCCCTTGTTCAGCCTGTGAAGCTGACACATCTCCCTTTCTAATCTTCTAGCAATCTCTACGGCGTTGTGCAGGTGTGTCTCACTCGCATTTCCATCAATGCGTACACCATGTTGCTGACTGCCACCTCTCACAGGGACATCTGAACACGCCACTCAATGACACCGGTCGCTCACAAGCTCAGACAGTTGCCACACGGCTGATCGAGGAAGAAGGAGTCCGGTTCGACCAGGCCTTCAGCTCGGACAGTGATCGTGCAAGTGATGTGAGTGAACATAGTCTCGTCCGATATTCACCGATGAGATGAAGCGCCTCAGAAGAAGGACTTGAAGAACTTTGGCCGTCGGCTTCTCACCTGCACGTCAGGCTCTTGCACCAAGCTCTTGGGAGGAAAGATCACCTAGCTGATGTTTCAACTATCATTATAGACCGCACTGGCGATCCTGGAAAAACAAGGCACGGACGTGACACTGCAGGAACAAGAAGAACTACGTGAAAGAGTATGTCGTCGCGGCGCAAATGTTGATAGCCGTGCAGAGGAAGATGATAATCATGACGTGCCTATCTAGGACATGGGTGAATTGTCAGGGAAGGAAGGACCGTTTCCTCGTCCTCTCCCACCGAGTGTTGAGTCCTCAAAGCTGTAAGCTTTACCGTAACGCAGCATCTCCTTGCCCTCCTCCGTTATCTTACCCCATTCTGGAGGAGCATAGCTTCGTCGCACGGTGTCTGAAATGGTGGACGACGACTATACTACCACTTGCAAAAGCGCCTGAAAACCGTACGATTCTCGTCACAAGCCACGGAGCGTACATCTTGGTAAGCCCTGCAGCCACATCATTAACTCGGCATTGACTGACTAGTGTCAACCCAATTACGTTCCCTTATCAGACCCTCCTCCGCCAATTAGTCGCAGACTCCCGACATGCCGGACTTGAGTACGAAATTACAGGACAAGCAGCGCAAGAGCACCCTTTCCGACATTGCGCCAACTCATCTATCACGGTGGTCAAAGTAGACTCGCATGGCCATGGGGTCGTGGAGAGCTTCAACGATTATGGGCATTTGAGTAAAGCTGCAGGAAAAGTCGAGAGTCAGGATGTCGCGGCGTGAGATTTGACTGAGGGCTGAGAGGCGACTGAGGTGGGTAAATCTTGTGTGGTTGTATTTGCATAGCGAGGATAACAATCAAGGTATTGTTGAACGATAAAGTTGAATGCCTAATCTACGTGTTTGTGAACCAGTGGAGGTCTCAGATACAGCGTTCTTCAACTTCGCCCCGATTCCGTAATAAAAGGCCAAGCAAGTATCAACAATGTGGAACCGACTTTCCCCTTTTACCTCGTCTGTCAACGGTAGTCTATCCAGCTGTCTGTCCAATTTCGCAAAACAGGACGATGCGATGCGGTTGATACTGCGGCTTGTGTTTCGCTGTCATGAGGCGGACGAAGGGGAATGAAGCGCTCTGGCGAAGCTCTCAGGGCGGGTCGAAGAGAACGGGGAAAGCTATCGCTCGTGCACTCTCATCGTCGTTCATATGTTTGCGGTTGATGTGCGTCGTTGAGCTACTGCTCAAGCTCGTCGGTGTCGGTGTTGCAGCTGGTATTGCCATTTTGTTCGCGCCCAGCCATACTGCTCCAACTATTGCTGTTGTAGCTACTGTACTATACAAACTCTGTAGCAATCGCATTCCAGGATTAGCACATTCACGGGTGATCAAGCGATCCCGACATAACCGGGATAACAACGCGCTGAGATGATTTTCGAAGTGTACGAGCTGGTGTACGGAGCCTTGTAAGTGGCTGCAAGGTTCAACTCAGCTGGTTCACCATCGCCATTCATTTTGACATAATAAGTACAGCGCTGGACTGACTGCGCATTCGGGAAACTCCAGTTTGGCGTGCAACGTGAGCGTACCGTAGCCAACTTGCAACGTGAGACTCGCGGAGAGGGCTACACCAGCTACTACACCTATTGTTCTCAGAGGTGTCATTTAAATCGCTCAGTCGCGTAAAGCGATTGGGCTCGTGAAGCGTAAAAAGCGCCAGAAGAAGGTGGGGAGGCAAGTTGAGTTAAGAGAAGTTGCAGGGAAAGACGCTCTCCCGTGAATTCTCCCCTCGAGCGAAATTCACTATCGTTATATCCCCGCTGGGCCAGTTCGAAAAGCCCAAGAACACAGTACATTACGTTTAGGAGGATAGTCGCGTTGGGGAAGCTGTTGTAAGACCTCGCTGCTGAGGATGAAGAGGGAAGAGGGGAGAAGCGTGAGCAGAGAGAAGAGAGGGAAGTACATGGGATACAGGCGGAATCAAAGAATCCGGGTGCAGCACGTTGTCAAGCTCCGGATTGATCGGCGACGCTGCTCTGCTGCGGAGCGCCTTAGCGCCAGAGTGTGGCGGGGGAAATTGGGGCTACGTGTGGAGAACCGCCGGTTAAACGAAAGTCCCAAGGATTTGTTGCTGCTTTTGGACGCGTAAAGGATCCCTTTGACTTTCCGAATGTGTGGTGTGCGGTGTGTGTGATGTGATGAATCGGCGCGGTGGATCCGGCAGCCAGCAGACAATAGACAATGACGAAAAAGGGGAAAGGGCGCAGGGGCCAAAGGGGAAAAGGGGAAGGATATATAACAAACAGGCCCTTGCCCTCATCACTTCCCTTTCCTCCCTTTTCCCGTTCGTTCTTTACCTCTAGATTCATCTATCCGCCTTTCCCGCATCACCACTTCCCTCAACCTCTTCAACCACTTTTCTCATCAAAATGAAGGCCTCTTTCGTTCTCGCCGCTCTTGCCGCCTCGTTCGCTGGCATGGCCTCTGCTCAGGATCTTTCCAGCATCCCCGCCTGTGTTTTGACCTGTTCCACTCAGGCTGCCACTACTGCTGGATGCTCCAGTGTCACTGGTGAGTTGCCTCTCGGTTCGCACGGTCGTGCGTTCTTAAACTAATCTTCGACCTCACTCAATCAGACACCGCCTGTATCTGCTCAAGCGCTGCATTTGTCTCGGCCGCTCAGGCCTGTTTGGTCGCAAAGTGCACTGCTGCTGAGCAACAAGCAGCCTTGGTTCTTCAGTCCGCTCTCTGTGGAGCTTGTACGTGCTGTCCCTCCCAGCTCTTCTCACTTGGGCACAGAACTTACCAGATCGCGTCTCCTTTTCGTTATCTAATGATAGCCTCCGCCGCCGGTGCCAGCTCAGTTATCGCTTCTTCCATTGTATCTGCCGCTGCTACTCAATCCACCAACGTCGCATCGTTGACCTCGGCTATCTCCACCGCTGGTTCTTCGGCCGTCTCTTCCGCGATCGCATCCGCTACTTCGTGAGTCCATGGTACTTCTCTACAGGCCATATGACAAGGTTGCTTATCCTTTCCTTTCCTGGGTCTTGGCAACTAGTGCGGCTGCTTCCGGATCTTCCAAGGCAGCTAGCGCCGGTTCAAGCGCGATGTCCGCCTCATCCTCGTACGTACCCGTCGTTTCTTTTCTGCCGGTCCTTCCGACAAGGGCTAATCTTCCTACTTTGATATTTCAGTGCCGCATCCTCAGCTGGTGGGGTCGCCGCGTCAGCCTCCAGCAAGGCAGCCTCTGCCGCCAGCTCAGCAGCATCCAAGGCCACTTCGGCGTACGTACTCCTCTCGCATGTTTCTTCTTGCTCTCAACATGCGACTAATTACCTTTTCGGCCTATTGCAGTGCTGCTGCCGCCACTTCCGCTGCTGCCAAGTCCGGTGCTTCGTCTATCTACGACAACGCCAGCATCAAGGTTGCCGGTCTTGTCGGGTTGGCCGTCATGGGTGGTATGATGGTCATGGCTTAAAGCGCATCATGCGTTTGACTTTCTTCCGGTTTTCAATGGGGTTAAAACATTGAGCATAAAGGGCCTTTTAGCCTGGTCTTTTTGCTCTTGTTTGGGCTAGCATGTTGCGATGGACTCTTCCATATCGTTCTGATGGTGTTTATTCAAATGTATACTCGTCCATACGTGAACGATATATCAATCAAATTATGTTTCAAACTGTTGATCGCGCTCGACGCTTTCGTTGGCATCTTCCTTCCTCTTCAAAGCCGTGCAATCTTGTCCTGCAAACTCGTGCATGCATACACTGCATCGGGTCGACGGTCGAGCCCGGATCATCTCTCGGCGGACCAACATGCCATACATCAAGCGCTATCACCGTCGCCGATCCGCAGGCTCTCCGTTGCTGCGAATATACTGCTGCGGATCGCTGAGCAATCTCACAAGGTCGATCTTCTGCTGCGACTTGGTACCACCCACAGGTAGTAGCAGGTGGTACATCATGCCTAGTCCCTTCGGGAAGGAGACTGCGGACATTGAGCAATGACCAGTGCAGGGCCAACATTCAGCTGGACCCATCGACTGTCACCGTCTGTTTAATGCTGCTCATGGCTGTATGGGGCAGGGGAAGCAGCTGACCTGGTCGGCAAAGCGATGCAATAAAACAACCAAACCTTTTTCATCAACTCCAAGGGATATGGTGCGTCGAGACTTTGATGGGAAACGACGCAGGCCTGACTAGCGAGAAAGGCAAAAATGTTACCTTCACTGGCACCACTAAACCAAGAACGAGGGCGACCCTCAACTCATTGCCCTCAAACTCTGTATGGATCAGGTCGAGGGGAATGCTTTGTTTGGGGATGGATGATGGGTATCAATCCGGACTCCTAGTTTAGGGCGGGACTCGAGCGCAATTCACCTCTTGCTCAAGGAGCCCAAGAGAGAAGTTTGTGTGACGTAGCGCAGCGGTAGTCTGCTATCGGAGATGATCGTGTTGCGCTTGTTCAAGAAGATGGCAGCACGGCTGTTCCGCACATGTGGTGGTTAACGGGCAGCAGAGCGATCTTATCAGCAGGCCACCGCATGATGTTCAGTTCTTCGGCGTGTTCAGTTCTTCGGCGTGTACAGCTTTAGCAAGGACTGGAGGAGGAGAGCGAAGTCGATTTGGAAGAGGCGGCTCATCTGCTAAGCGTTGAAAGAGGGTCGGTCATCGTTTCTGTAATAAGGACAATTATCATCATTCAAAAGTCTATTGCACCGCCATCGAAACTCATTAGCAACCTACTGCCTTTAGGTCGTTTGTTTCTATAACCGGCATCACAGCTATTGCCAAATCTAGCCAGCAGTATTACCACCCTATTCAGCCAAGGAGTATTTGGTCAAGAACTGTTGACCAACAATTGATTGCTAAAGAATAGTCCACAACACGCACCGCAAAGCGAGTTTCGGCCTTCACTCCCTCATCCCGAGACTTCAGCCCTGGCCTACGGTGAAGAAGGCGAAGAAGATAGCTAAGAAGATGCTCCGTGAAGCTTCTATACCCCCACGCGGCGCTAGAGCTGTAAATGACCTTGATTTGGTTTTATTTGCCTAGAAATCGTTTGGTGTCCTTTCTTTCACAGCCTTGTTCAACATACTCATGGACTCCGTCCTTTCCTATAGGACTGCCTTGGACATAGCCCTTCGTCTCCCTTGAAATGCATGCCGAAGGAGCCACAGAGCTCTCTTCATGTGCAGGTCGTAGTGCTCCGGCGATTTCTCGGACGGGAGCTAGCTCCGGAGCTGCTTTCTTGCAACCACCATCATGTGACGTCTCGATATTGGGGTTCTCGAGCTGGTTCTCAGGACAACAACGGAGGACCCCACAGAAGCATCAAGTTGGTAATGCATAGCAGCAGCATCAGCACCTTCATCGCCCTATGTCTACGCTCGCTCCATCAAAACGTCTATATAAGGGCCGTCGAAACGCCTCCTGGACTCTCAATCCACAGTCATCGAAATCACCGTTCGTTAACCTTCCAACAACAACCGATCAGCAACTTCAAGTAGCAACGTAAACATGCTCTCTCTCTCAGTCGCCGCTTTGACTTCGGTCCTCGTCGCTCTTGTCAATGCCGCACCTATCGAGGAACACCCTGCTCTTCTCAAACGAGCAACCGGTGCACTCATCGCTTCTTCAGTTTCGCCGGACTTTTGTGTCGGTGTCGAGGAACTCAAGGACGGTGCCGGACTCTTCACCAAGAACTGTACGATCAATGGTGCGTCTAGCAGTCCAGTCTTCTACAACAAGTGGGACATTTCTCCCGGGAACAACCAAGTCGTTAGGCTTAGCGGTCTGCTGGCCGGAAGTGGCGATTTCTGTCTCGACGCTGGAGACCTCAGTGGAAGCTTGAGGTCGTCCAAGATCTGGACATGTTACCCTGGTCTACCTCAACAACAGTGAGTCTCACTTGTGTCTGCATCATGTAGCGAACATATACTGATCTTGATGCGCCGTCCGTGTTTGCAGGTGGTACTATACCGACGATAGTAAGCCAGCTTCACAGTCCCTCCTCCTATAGCCCCTCTTACAAACGGTCGTCTACAGAGCACGTAGCTATCACAGGCGGGTCTGGTTGTCTGGAGACCGGACGATACGGCACCCCGATCAACCAATGCTCATCCAACAGCGGTTCAGGCTCTCAAACCTGGAACATCGTCGAAGGTTCTGGAGGCGGTACCACCACCCCTCCTCCCCCTCCCCCTCCTCCTGCCTCTACCGGCAAGCCTATCAAGTGGGTACAGGACGGCAAGGAGCTCTGTCTCACCGTCGGGAACGGATACTTTGCAGACGGCACTTCACTGACCATGTAAGCTATGCTACCCGTTTGTCATTTGGGGTTAGTACTGACACGTGCCTTTCTACCAGCAACTCTTGTTTCGAACCTTCCTCTTCGTACTACGCCTTCCAGCAGTTCGTCTACACCGCTGGTAACACCAAGATCCAAGTAGCGCCCAACAGTCTCACCAAAACCAACTACTGCGTCGACTTTGGCTCGGACAAAGGTGCCAATGGCGTTATGGGTAAAATCTGGCAGTGCTACGACAACTTGCCTGCTCAGAACCTGTGGATTACGGGTGACAACCATATTGCGCTAACCGACAGTGACCAGTGCCTGGATGTGCGAGCCGAGAGCGGTCCAGGCCAGACCAAGCCGTACGGAAGCTTGAAGGACGTCCAAAGCTGGCAATGTTCCGGTGGAAACCCTAACCAGGTGAGTTCTGACGTTGTTTGGCTCCGTCGGCCTCGATACTGATGCAAGTCCTCGTCTCCTTGTAGATCTTCAAGTTCTAAGCGAACGTTACCCGACCTATCGGTTTATGTGGACACTGTATTCGTATCTCTCATCATGGACAACTTGACTCGAATGGACGATAAACATGCCTGCGCGCAACGAAAGCCTCCATTATTATTCTTTTATTTATTTCTCTGTCCAACTCATAAAGACTTAAAGGTCACATTATATTTGTTACAAACTGCTAGACTGGAAAAGAATGTGAAAATGTCAATGTGTTTTTTGTTATATCGAAGCTTCAAGGATCATGTCTCCCATACACGTGTTTCTCAACGCACAAGTAAAGCGGAGGTACCTCTGTCGAAGAATCTGAGCGATGCGTGACTGAAGCTAGTACACTACACTACAAGACTGCAAAGAGGTCTGTACGCGTTATGACATTGTATTTCATTACATTTGGTAGTACAAGGTGATTCGCGGCTGGCATAGTATTCCCGTCTCGATCACTCGACAACGTTCGAATCTTGACAACGACAAAAGAACACGAAAGAAATTTGAACAACAACCCATCTATACACTGTATCTTCCCCATTATTATTTTGAAAGCCCTCGCCATCCGGTTCCACTATGGCTGATATGTATTTTGAGGTGTTTCATCGGGACCTGGACCCTCTTCACCCTCCATCTGCGCTGTGCCTTCCATGAATCCTTTTCTTTTCGGTCGGAGCACACTACCCGCCCGTTGTCGGAGACTGCCGAGACCAAGCGAGACACTTGGAGAACGAAATCGAGATTTGAACGGGCTCGAGCTCTTCTCCGCCACCGGTTGCATGTACGAGTCTCTATTGCGGGACGTCATCTGCGAGAGCCGAGATTGCATGCGATGAATGGCAACGCCTCCTTCCTCAATATCAAAACCAAAGCCTCGACTCTGTTCACGGGTAAGACCGGTAGACACTATAGGTAAAATCTTAATAAACTTCTTGGGCTCCATCATGTCTGAGTACTTACTGTCTACAGCTGACCCTCGTTTTGACGGCGGCTGCATACGGCCCAAGGGATCTCGCCGATTATCATGGAAGGACGGCCGTGGCGCCATCTCGATCGCTTGGTCGGAATTGTCGGCGCCGAAGCCAGGATGCATGTCTGTCGGTTCATATCGTTCGCCCATGGGAGCTTGGCCCGGTGGCGGCGCCTGTGAACTTCGAAGATCCTTGGCCCGTCCACCCAGCATGGGATCATTTACAATGTCGATCTGTGGTCGATATCGTCTACGGAAAGAGGCAAACAGGTAAATGATTGTGAACGTTGTGAACGATCATGTGGAAAAGACGTACCGAATATAAGCCATAATGTCTATATCCGTTGGGAAATATGAGTGCTTCATCGTGCGCCAGAGATAACGCGGCAAAAGAGCCAAAACGAAAACGAATGGGAATCCGAACCAGAACAAAGCAGATCGGAAGACGAGGTAGTCGTTGCCGTAAGAACCGGTAATGAAAGTGCTGGGAGGGATGAGTGAATAGATGGCGGTGTAGATCCAAATCAGGATAGGTCCGACAGCCAAACCAATGTAAACCCAAATGGTCCAGGCCTCGGTGTTCAACCCGGTGAAAGCTGTGGCCACATGAACAGCACCAAAGATGAGAGCTGTAGACATTTCGTACTGGCCGACATCGTATCCATCGGATCGGGCAGACGTCGTGAAGTAGGTGTAATTGATAAAGAAGAAGATGATTGCGGACTGATACGCGCCTTCAAAGATGTAAAAGGAGAATCGTTTCAAGCCAAACAGTTTACCTTGACGGCCGGTGGCGTAGAGTTCGGGTAAAGCCATCAATGTCTCGGCATCGATATCCCGATCGAAGAGACCCATAGCGATGACAGGAAGCAAGGTCCAGAACACGTTCCAGAAGAGCAAATACGTGTATTCGAAAACGTAGGTCGTACTCCAGCCACAGTAGATTTGGAACCAAAACAAGACCCCAACGCCAATGACGTTCTTGTAGAAGAAGTTGAGAATCATGTTTGAGTTTCGGAGATAGGACCAATGACCGTGAACGAAAAGTAATCGGTTCAGGAAACGGAACTGGGCGATGGCGTAATCAGACGAATTGACGGCCTGAAGACCTTCTTCACCAGAGATACCGACGCCGACATCGGCGGCTTGAATCATACTAACATCGTTGGCACCATCTCCGATAGCAAGAGTCATCACTCCGAGGTTGTCCTTGATGAGCCGAACAATCTGCGCCTTCTGCAAAGGCGACACTCGGCAACAGACGACAGTAGCGCATTGGGTCGAAAGATGAAGGAGCAATTCTTCGGTAGCTTCTTCGGCAAATGCCTGGATACAATCGCTCAATCAGTTATCATCGTTAAAATAGCGTGATGAAAAAGATGGACTTACTTGTCGCAAGGCGGCGCCTTCGATAACAAGGGAGAACCCGCCGCTTCGGAAACCATTATCCTTGCCGACCAGTGAAGTGACACCGGTGTTCATGCGTCGCAGCTGTTCCATTTTGGCAGGCTCGTTCTGCAACGGAAGATCATGGGATACTCTCGCCTCCTCTTCGGACATGACTTCCTCGTTGAAGAATCCCGCAAGAGCATTCTTCAGTTGGTCATACACTGATTTGGCACCTTCCCGGATGATGATCAAGTTGGTGTCTCGTGTAAGCAAGTTGGT
This sequence comes from Naganishia friedmannii, assembly GCA_030039255.1. Classification (NCBI taxonomy): domain Eukaryota; kingdom Fungi; phylum Basidiomycota; class Tremellomycetes; order Filobasidiales; family Filobasidiaceae; genus Naganishia; species Naganishia friedmannii. Next base: position 675,825 of record JASBWT010000005.1, read on the forward strand.
AGTGTAACCGATGGCGACAGCCGTCTCGAGCTTGTCACCGGTAGCGACCCACACCTTGATTCCGGCACGTTTGAGATCTGCGATGGCTTCAGGGACACCATCTTGCAGTCGATCCTCGATAGCAGTTGAACCCAACAGGTTGAGATCTTGTTCGATAGCTTCAGACACTTCTTCGATTTTCTCCTCTCGCTGTTCCAAAGCAACACTGGCATCATGATACGCCTTTGCCCAACGTTCATATTCGTCTTCTTCGACGATCTTGTAGGCCAAACAGAGTGTTCGCAAACCTTCGCTGGCAAAGTATTGCAGGTCCGAGTCGGTCTTCTTTTTGATTTCCTCGTTTCCGGGTCGTAATCTCTCGAAGATGATGTTATCGGCACCTTTACAGAGCAAGAAGATGCGTCCTTCCTCGTCAATCTTTCTGATAATTACGGACATTCGCTTTCGAGTCGAGTTGAATTCAAGAACATTCAAGAGTTCATACTGTTCGGGATCACTGGAGAATGGGGTTCGCAGTCGCATAATATTTCGATCCATTCCAAGGAAAACGAATCCAACATCGGCAGCAGCTTGAACGAGTGCAGCCTCATCGGGTGATTGAGCCTTGTACTCGATGACACCAGGCGAGACTTCGGCTGCCAAGGCGGTGTGGCATAGACCAAGGACGGCGAAGAAGCCATGAAGCCGTCGAGACTGCTCAGACTCGGTCTCGTGGAGATCTGTCAACAAGTTTGTGTCGTGGAAGGGAGCCAAAACCTCGGGAGGAAGTTGTACTTTGGGCTTGCTGGACTCTTCTCCGTGTGCATTATCGGATGGTCGTTTCGAGAGAGGAGTATCAGAAGATGTGGAAGATGGCACTTCGCTTTTTTCCATACTGGGTTTCCCGTCGTGTGTCAATGTGTTTTCCGGAATTTGGCCGTCGCCCGTGTAAACCTTTGGACGAGGAGTTTGATCAGCTTCTGGTGCGGCCAACGGACAAGGGTATCATAAACTCACTTTTCCACCGATAGAACATTGCCTGAATACCATCGAGTTTTGGGTCAACGTTCCCGTCTTGTCGGAAAAGATATACTTGATCTGCCCCAGATCGTCCGACAGATTCCAGCTTCTTGCGGTTGTTCGAGTGACCTTTCCATTCTTGGTATACTTGATCGTGTGATCCCAGTAGATCCAGAGTGACTGTGCGAGTCGCACGAATTCAATCGAGATGTACAGTGAGATCGGGACAATGTTCTGGAACGTGATGAACGAGTTGGCGAAAGTCTTCAGCGCGTTGATACTGGGGTTGTTGCCCGATGTATCGGAATACAACTCCCAGTAGGCGCCTTGACCCTTCCAACGGTCCTCGTTGAAATAGTCGACAATCGCGCAAACGACCGAAACGGCGGCCAGTAGAGCCAAGTTCGCGAGCACCTGGGGATTCATTTGACGTTCGACCTTACTTCGTTTCGAAGGCGTTTCACCCGAGTTCAAGATGATCTTGGTGTCAGCACCGGTGAATAGGACGACTCCAATGACCCAAGCCGTGTTTCGCAAGACACATCCTCGTAGAATGACGGTTTCCAGGTTGACGGGATGAACCAGAGGTTCGCCATCGGGTCCTAGATGCTCATCTCCTTCAAGTACGACAGCGCCGTTTAGCCGGTACATGTTGACATCTGCTGGTTCGACGTCGATTCGGAAACGTACGTCTGCGTACGATTTAGCCTCTCGGAACGGCGCGAGTTCAGGTACCGCTCGTCGGGATTTCAAATTGGTTTCTCCGTCCAAGTTCTTGGTCTCGACGTAACATACGTCTTCTTCTTCAGAAGTGGCGCAGATGACAATGTCTGGAAAGCATGAATGATTCGTCAGCATATGATTCCTCTTTCGCTCGGAAAATATGGCTTACCGGCAGGCAACGGCTCGTTTTCATAAATCTTGACCACATCTCCAACCTTGATATCTTCCCAAATAGTCCGCTTCCAGCCCAACTGCGTCATGTCATCCGAGGCTTCAGGGTCATCGTCCGGGTTCGTAATCAGCCGAGGGTTCTTTGATGTGCCGTCATTTCCAGCCAGAGGAGCCTGCTCTTCAGCAAATCCACCAGCTTCATTTATCGGGTATGAATAATTAATGTTGTGTCGGTCACCGAAAGGTCCCTCGTGTGTCGTTGATGCTGTTTGTTCCGAGATACGTTTTCCGCTCGGCTGAGCGCCTTGCCATTCGTTCTCCGCATTCGGGACTATGCCATTGGACAGAGCATCGGTAGTTGTAGCGGCTTCACGTTCATCGGAATCGACCTTGTTGAGTGCCTGCTTGGCCTTCTTTCCTTTTCTTTTAGGTAGCGGAATGGCGGGCATAAAAGTTTTTTCTTTCGCGGTCATGACGTTGTAGTTTTTGTAGCCATCGACCGGATCGACTTCATGTGTGTGATGCTTCTTTCCGGGCAGCAAGGAATGCTCCGCTCCGGGTCCGCCTCCTAACACATAGGTAATGGTGTGATTGACCCTATGGTCTGCCTGATGTCGTTTCACATCCTCGTATCCATCCTTGAGCGCGGTGATACCGAGAACGACCAAGAGTGGCAAGATGACCAAACCAGGTGAGACGGTCGCAAATTCCGGGAAGAATTGCAAGATGGCGATGCCCAAGAAGAAAATGTTGGCGATTCTCCTAAACTGCTCAAACAGATTTCGTGGCAAGAAAGTAATGACGGTGTATTTGCTGGTAATGTTCTGGTTGGTGGGATAAACCTTATCCCGTACAATCCTGCCTTTCTTGTCACGCCATTCCGGTCCCGTGGGTAGAGGTGTGTTGATGAATACGGAACGTGCGACATTCGGTCCTCTTTTCCGCTTGAAGAGTGATGTGGGGTGAAATTTGGACAGCTTCTTGGTGAAGACCGACCACTTGGAGGGTTCCGCTTTATGGCGTGGAACGTATATTTTCTTGCCCGACTTTCCATCCTCCTTGAGCCTGCCCTCTGTAGTGTTTGACTTCATGATCGTAGGTGGGCGGAAACCCGATCAATGATGGCGAGCCGGAACACGGTCGAGTCGTGTGATTACCTGGTGTGTTGAGCCAGCGGGTTTCGATTCCTAATATCTGTCAAGCGGTCCGAGAATAGGTCTCCTAGTGCAGCGGTCGACGAAGAGCCGAACAAATGCTCTCGTCGTCAAGGCGGTGGCGCAGGGCGAAGATGACCGCGGGATCGACGAGGTTGAAAGGGCCTTTGATCAGGCTACAGCCAAGACCACACACACAATGCGCGACGTTCGAATCGATGACCTGTATCCTTTTAGAATCAGCGTGTCCAAGATGTCGAACAAGTCGTTGACCGAGATGATGGCTGCAAAATCGACAGATTGCTAACGACACGCGCGCTGCTGGCTGGCTGCACCTCCGTCGGTCAGTCTTCTCAAACAATCTTCACTTTCCTTCTTCTTGAATACGTGCGGCTGCCGGCAGGAAGCGCCGAGCAAGAATCTTTGGAACGCGTGATGAGTCAACACGTAACAGAGAAAATGGAGGCCTGCCCGAGTATTTAGCACAGATACAGACATTATAGGAGAGATATGTAGACAGACAACGAGTAAAGCAGGTCTTTTGGAGGTCGTGGGCCTTATAAAAGGAATTTCTCCTGGAAACTGTGCTGAGAAATTAATCAGCGACCTCACGAAAACTGTACTATCCTTCAAGTCAAGCCCCATTCACATTGGGGTAAAACGTTACTGCACAGCGGAGAAGCCGGCGCGAAGGTGGAGGTGACAGCAACACAGCAAGTACCTGACATACCTTGACAAGCAACAAACAGCTCAACAAACAGCAACAACACGCCGGATCGCTTCGACAGCGTGTGTAAGCTTGGCAACGGAACCCCACGGTGCCAAGTCATGCATGTTGGCAACGTCTATCAGTCCAATCAAGCTATCGAGAGCTATTTGTTTGACACTCGCATCGAACAGTAGAGCTTCACACGAAAGCAAACAAAATGTGTGGATGGACCCTGTCGTAACAACAAGGATTGTACTCAGTCGTATTCGATCCGAGTATCCTCTCGACAGTCCTGCAGCACCGATACAGTTTATTTGCTTTCTTTTTGATACAAGATTCCCCTAGTGACACAAGTATCTTACAACTATTGCTCGCCGTTGATCAATCTTCAACATCATTCCACACTTCAACTACCAACGTCCGTGAATTTCTTTGAAGCGCATTACCATTTCCGCCGTCGCTTCCGTTATTATAACTCTTTTGCACAAGTACTGGTACAGTCATTCCGCCCGGCCTTTGGGTGATCCACCTTCTTTGCTTGGCTGCCGTTTTGCCTTTTGTTGATACAAATACAATGGATGTCGAGCCTGCGACCTGCGACCTTCGCTCGAGCTCGCTGGATTCCGACGAATATATCGATCGTCTTGCGAGCAGCATTGCAGGATTATTCGTTATCGAACGAAATCACCCGGTTTCACGTTCCCCAAGTTTTGAAAAGCTGGCCTGGAGCCAACCCAAAGCCTGGTGTCTGCTGATGCAGTGGTGCTGGATGATCCGCTGAAGGCCGTGCTAACGGATGTCGCTGATTCATTGGCATTCCGTACGGCGCTCCATAAGGCAGACCCTTTTCCTGCTGCTGCATCTTTCTTTTCTTTGCCTTTTTCTTCTTCTCTGCATCAGGTACGGACCCAAGGCGCTCCATGATTCCATATCTGGCACTCTCGACCTCTTCGTTGAGCTTTCGATTGGCGATACGAAGTTGGTGTATTTCGTACTGCCAGGATGTTCCCCTCGTCGTGTCCATTTCTTCGAATACATTCTCATTTGGCGAATTGGCAAGTGGGTTGGTGCTTCGCGGCCATTGCGGACCAGACATCTTGACCTGCAGCAAGATGTGACTTGGCTTGACTTCAGCAAGAAGATGGCTCAAGTTGGTATCTGTTGAGCCTTCCGAATCGGAACTGTCAGGTGTCGGAGGCGAAGCCGGCCCGGCCGATTTCGCTGGGTAGCCCGCAGCATAAAAGATGGACGTGACCTCGTGTGTACGTCCGTCGGCTGATACAAGCTGATGTCGAACCGAAGTTGCGCCTTTCCTGGGCAGTCCCTTTCCAGCTTGAGCCAATGCTTTTTGAACGGCCAGAGCCGACGAATGACCATTCGCTTGCGGCGGTCCGTCATGTCCACCGGCCAAGAAAGCATAGATACTCCTTCCCACGAGTTCCTCGGATTTGGCGCCAATGATCTGCTCGGATGTCGCAGAAGCCCAAAGAAACAATCCATCAAACGAGACGTTGGCCCAAAACTCGCATTCACCGAGACCACCGTAATCATCGATGGTCTTCCACTTGAGTGTGGGAACGGACCGTTCTCGTCCAGTCAGTATGACTGCCTTTCTACTCTTGCCGGCTTCTATGTGAAGTTTGCCGGTACTTTCGAGCCAGATGTATCCGCTGTACTTGCGTCGGATGCGGAACAGCAAGTTGAAAGGCTTGGGTGGCTGACCGTCTCCCGGTGTCTGACTGGAATCCTTGAGTTCTCGCATCACAGGGACAATGTCAGACGGGTGGCAAATATCCGAAATGTGTTTGTTGAGAAGATCCTCTGGCTCGTATTCCAACACACGAGCTACGCTTGGCGACACGTAGTGGAATTGTCCTTTCAAGGACAAGACATGTACAAAGTCTGGAACAGCAGGTCAAGTGAGCCAAAGTCCAAAAATACTGTGTAACGGGGTAACTCACCATCTGTTTCCTCAAGTACATACTTTAACCATTCGAATTTCCCAGCTTCCTCACCACCGATAGCCGCGGCGGCATTTGCCCTCACAGGACCAATTAAATCCAGCAACTCTTGCTTCAGCCCTATGGTCTTGACTGAAGGCGGTTCGATGAGTGCTTTCGACGGGGCTGTCTTGAGCGAAGGCTGAGGGTTGTTAACTACCGTATAGTTAACTTGATATGAACCATCTCGCATATTACGCAAAATTGCGTTTGGCTGTTCAACGAGATCTACCTGGAAACCGACGTGATACACAATCTCGTCGGAGTCCCATGGGATAGGCACAATGGTGACGAGGTTGATGAATGGTGTGCCGCCCTTTCGGTAATTGATCAAACTCGCTTGACATTCCTTTCCAGCACCGAGCATTCGCTTCATGTGAGCTACGGCCTCGTTGTCAGTGTACTTTCGTCGCGAACCCTTGACGACTTCAGCATCAGGGCCTAAATAAAGAACGGGTCAGTCGGAACTCGAGCAGTCTCTGAGTGCAGTATCGCTTACTCTGCAAGAACCGACAGTTTCGGCCGACAATATCTCGATTGTCGTATCCTGTCAGCGTAGAAAAGGTCGGAGACGAATAGACGATGGGATGATCGTATTTTCGGATATCCTTCGCGGGAAAAGAATACAAAGAGTCAGCTTTGCAAAATACGCATACGAATGGATTGTACTCACGACGACGGTGAAACTGCAACTGCAATCAACAGGACCAAGCACGGATTTCGGATCTCGTCGAGCGGCTACACGAGATAGCACACTGACCATATCGAACCCAGTCGCCGAGTATAATCCAGGCATATTGACTCCACCGGGTGTCTGCGTTGCAAACGTGCCCGGCTGGACCAACCCACCCAGAGCGCCATTAGCCAACGCATGCGCAGCAACAGCGTTCGCGCTCGTGGAGGATGACGCAAATGCCGAATCAGCGGTATGCGGAATACCTCCCCCAGCGCCGTCCAGTACTTTGGCGTTGCCGCCAGCGCCTGGTGGCATGACGGATGAAGGGATGTTCATATTCGATGCTGAGGCAAAGGACGCAGAGCCAGGGTAGCTCGAGGGAAGCAGCGCCGAAGTTGGCATTGTCAACTCGGTGCCCGTTGGTGCTTGCGTTCTTGGCGTTGCAAGTGACGGATCATCTGGCGCCGACACCGCAGCCGTAGGATTTCCAGTCGCTGGCGTCGGCTGTGACTTGTATGTCGTTGTCAGCCCAACGTTTTGTAGACCATTCTGCTGCGTACCATCAGCACTATACTGGAATACTCCTGGCGAATGGAACGGCTTCATCGGATCGGCGTTGAAGCTCCAGTTGTCCCACTGCGAGAGACCACCGCCATCGGTATGTGCCAGTCCAACATCACTTTGCGCACCCTGACCGGCGGTAGGGGGATGTAATGTCGCCTGGCCTTGTTGCTGATTAGGCATACCCTGCATCGCAGGCTGTTGCCATTTCGGAATCTGGTTCATCCCGTTGACAGCGGTGCCAAAGTTGGTCCCCTTTCCGTTATCCGCTTGAGAACCAAACAGCCTTGATCCCATACCGAATCCTGTGTTGCCGCCTCCTTCACCAAACTCTGGTCCGAATTGCTGGCGTGGCGCATTACTGAAGCCTTCCTTGGCGGCGGAATGAAGTCCATATCCCGACCAGACTTCTGCGCCGTTGGGATGTGTTGGTGCAGTTGACGTCGGATTAAGGAAAGCAGGCAGTTGAAATCGGACTTCGGTCTGGAATGCTGTTGGATCCAATCCATATGGTGAAAGACCAGTAGACGGATCAATCATGTTGGCCTGCAACTGACTCTGCGTAGGTTGAGACTGAGACGGGTCAATCTTTCCTGTATTACTACCCCGTGGGTTGTACATGTTTTGCATGGTTGATCCGTTCGATCGAGTCTCGGGTTCTGCCTTGACGACTAGGTTGTCCTGCTGCTTGGGTTCCACCGACGTCGGTCGTTTAAATAATGACTGCGGCAGTTGGAGTTGATTTGGTTGCGGCTTGACTTGACTTCCCTGTGTCGTCTTGATACCCTGCGCAAAGGACTTGTAGACGTCCTCGTTTAGCGCGTTTGGGCTTTGGCCAAGCCCAGATGTCGCAGAGGGAAATGCCAAGTAAATTGACAGGTCAAAGGGTGATTCGCCAGTAGTCAGACCTTGAGAACCGGGGATGCCAGACGCTGCTGGAGACTCTGGTCGTGAAGGCAGTGAGCCCTGGAGGCTAGTGACTGGCGTTCGTTGGGATATGGCGGTGGTAGCGGAATTGCTCGCGTTATGATCACTGGTTCTCGAAATGTTGTCAATGTTTGGCATATCTTCGGAATGTAGGGTTTCGTGTTGAAAGGAATTGTTGATTTCTCTGGGGAGGGTGCTGCTTTGTCCTCGTTTATTCCTTCCTTCGATTGCTTGCCTTGATGAGTTGTGCAATCTTTCAGTATCGTGGTAGCATAACAATGATGCTGTAAAATAATTGAGCAGGGTTTACTGGACTCCCGAGGGCGTGGATGCAATGCTGGAGATTGCGAAGCGGTGTGTGTTGACGATGAATGGCAGATGTGATGCCGTTGATACGGTTTAATGATTCACTCGAGGCGAAAGAGGCATCTGCTATGTAGGCTTGGATGTTTTGGAAAGCTACTATGGAAACGTCTTGACTGCCATAGTGCACATCTTTCGACTCAACACTTGCTCTATGCTACGTAGGTCCAAGCTGGACGACCGTTTGTGAAGAATCCGTCCGGTGGTTTGCCACCAGCCCGAATACTACCGCGCGGTCAGTCGCCGGATCGAATTTCCACTTCGAGTCCAGTGGAGCAGAACGAATTGGGAGGCACCTCGCGCTTCATATCCTGCTCATCTACAGCTCCTCTTCAGTAAAGTAACTTCTCTTCCTTTGTGTTTCAGTAACTTCAGCACCAAACGCACACGCACACACCCAGAGCGTAATACCATCACCCAGAGCCTGGGAGCCAAGTCCTCGCTGCGTAGCTTGAGATGATTGTCTCGTATAAGGATGAATATAATGACGATTGAAATACCGCTACAAGTCTCTTGTTGCCAGAATCGACTTGTACCAACCCTGGAGCGCGTTTTCTGCGGCCGCTCTCCCGGTTTCTCTCCTTCTTCTTTTGTTCTTTTGGCGTATCGCTTCCGCGGTCATCCGACAGCTCATCCGACTCTCCGTCACCTGCAAAGATACTTTCAAGGACTCTTTGAACAGCAGCTCTATAGACTTTAGGAGTCAGGATTAGGATTTGAGTCAGGAGATGGTCACGTGCCCTTGATTTTCAAACGCCGGAACTGGCCGGACGACCGAGTCGTCATTTGGGAAAAAGTCTGAAACAGGTTTGTCACTAGATTCCGCTTTGGTCTTCCCCTGCTCTATCTGCCTTGGCATCATCAGCCTTTGCCTTTCGGCGGAGAGCTTTTTCGGAGAAGGAGAGGTTCCGCGGAACACCTGCTGGCGTTTGCCGTGAACTATGCGTGGGCAGCTGCGTGGGCGTGAGTAGAGCGAAATGGCGAGGTGGAAATCGGGCTTGTAAATCGTCAGGACGGGCTGTAGCAAGAAGCCCTAGGTTGCCGACACATAGTGGACTAGTACACGCCGGAGACTCAAAGAAAATCACTTGTTCTCAGCATGCAGTGGTCGAGAATCGGGAGACAACTTCTAAAAGGGGTGGTCTTGGTAGTATGCAATCACACATGTCAGTCATTGGTGTGCTGGAACCGTTGTTCCGCGGTACATGCAGCAAAGTGCCACGTTCCCAATGCGTGAAGAAGCAGGGATCTGGTGCGATCTGTATGAATCAACATCGCATCGTCCACTACGGTAAAATGGTAGAGGCATTTGCTCTACATTGGTGTAGAGTTTGCCAAAGTAGAGCCTATCACTTTACAAAAGTCGCAGATTGAGACTCTACGACTCGGTTGCATTTGTGTGTCTGGAAAAAACGAAACATCGAAGTGGAGCGATGTGCTCTACAAAGGGTAGAGTCGGTGACTCAGCACGATCTTACCGTAGTGTTCATACTTTAACTGGATATGGACCAGTATACAAATCCTTGGAAATGCAGGGCATACACTCACCGTAGAACGCGCCGGTCCCAAGCAAAGGCACAGAATAATCCGATATCCCTCCTATTCCCTCCCATTCAACCCGGCGTGGCATTGCCTCGAAAAGTCGCATTCGCTATCGATGGAGGTCATCACGAGCACCGTCTGGTCAATGCCAATAGGAGTTTATGCGGGTGGAGATTCGGCAAGGCGACCTTGACGAACCTTCGATGACATCGCAACGCCAGGTCCTAGCTCGAGCGCACCTGTCGTGGACATGACTCTTGAGTCTTGATGCTGCTTGAGATTATGGAAAGGCAGAGCGACCTACGTTGGCTCGTACGATACATGGACCACTGACAGCAACGCCATTCGGGCTTGTCTATCTCGTCGATGCAGCTGCCGTTGGAGGCGTCGTATTCCACAATCTGACATACTGGCCCAACGGACTGGTGGTGATGCCTGGAGGTTGACAAACGCACAGTAAAGAGACGCAGACGGAGAGAAGACTTACCATACGCCATTCGGATCCTTACATCACACAGCCACGCGGAGGCCAGTAGTTGCTCTTGCTTTTGTCGTACTTGATGGGCGAAGCCGCCCGCCAGGAAGCGGACTCGTCGTGTTCAACAGTACCTATGCTCCGACGTCGAGCGAGGGCGCACCAGCGCAGCGCACGACTCCTTCATCTCTCAATCCGGCTTCTGTACTCGTCGCTATCCGTAACAAGGAGAGGTGTCAGCAATCACACCTGAACCGACTCACAAATTTCGCTTCACATCGACCTTGTCAGCCGGAACCGGCCATCGACGGAGCTGTTCATGCCGTACGGAAAGGAATGTTATGATGAGGGTCGGCTTGCGGAATTATCAGACTCAACAAAAGCGGACACATACAATGCTAGGCTGACCTCGACCTGGAGTTTCCAGGAATCGAGCGCCAGGTGATTTTGCTATTTTGGCGGCTGTCTGCTGTATCACTTTGATCGCGAAGCGCAGGATCATCCTTCATACATCGGACCCATCATCCAGCATCGAGCCAGGGTGTGGGCAAACCGCAATCTACGGCATCGAGGGGGCATTGGGCGGTTTCGGTTCTCCAGCTGAGCATCCTAGATCGATCCATTTGCAGTCTTGCGGGGCATGTGGACACTTTTGCGCGCACAGCTGATGTCGGATTTGGAGTCGAGTTGTAGCAAATGTCATATCAGAGCTCATATGCAGTCATCCACCTACCATCTAGCTCTGCTTCGGACGAACTGCAGATCTTCTGTCGTAATCCGAGCGGATAAAATATAAGCGTGTTCCCGAAAGCTTTCCGGAACTTGAAATGGAGCCCCAGCTATTTCTGGAATTCTGTTAGAAATGATGACCAGTTTGATGACCGTTGCGACGAACAAAATGGAGCAAGAGAGTTAGTAGGATCATTGATAGAAGATCTCTGTCGGACTGTCAGCTGAAATAGCTACAATCTCGCCTCTGCCCTCGAGGTTGCGTCTTTCTGATACGAATGACACACGCCTTGTTGTGGCTGCCGATCTTCGTGATAAGGGGCGGCGACGCTGGCAATCGATCGCAGCTGATCATGCATCTCTTTGAGCATACATCCCTCCAGGTCGTGATGGTGATGTGGAAGTTGACGAAGAGGTACTACTGCACGCCATGTCTCAACCGATTCATAGGTTGGGATACCGTTGTCCGTTGTAAAACGTTTGCAATGCATGATGCATGTCAGCAGCTATGTCATATGTCAGCCATGTCGAATCTCGGGATGTACCGCACGCCGCACGCCGCTAAATTCAGTTACTCACCTTGGCGAAGTAAACCAGCAACAAAGCAATGCAAGTGGGTGATTGGCTTATTGTTGGAACAAGGAAAGCCAAACAAAGCGGCACGGTCCTTTGATGACAGTCGTAGCAAGTAGCCGGTAGTAGTCGTACAATCTTGGCTTTGCTTCTTGCCCGCCCTGTAATTCAACCAGCAAGCTCACCTATATAATGAGCAACAAGCATATGATAAATCTGGTCTCGCCTATCTCCTCTGCTACTAGTCGTGACATCTACTCAGCCTCCGAATCCTTTCTCATCAAACATGCTGTCCTTCAATCCAACATCACTGGCCGTCTTCACGGCCGTGCTTTTCTTTGCTCGCGCTGCGCCTGTCACGCCCTCCTCACCCTTATACAAGCGAGCCACTACTGGTGCGACTATACGACCTACCAACAAAGGCAATGTCTGTTTTGGGGTGTCCAACTTGTCCAACGGTGCGCTTGTGATAGAGGGAGACTGCCAGCAAGATACTGGATTGTTCAATCACTGGGATATCTCACCTGGGGAGAACCAGGTCGTCCGAATCAGCGGGTTGCCAGCGGAAAGCGGGGATTGGTGTTTGGACGCTGGCCTGGACTTTACCTCGGGGAGCAAGAACATTCTCAAGATCTGGCAATGTGACCCTGGACTACCCCAACAACGGTGAGCGGTTGGTCTTGAAGGCTTCTGTGGTGGCATTCCGTCAAGGATTGTTGCTGGAGCTAACGCAACGCTCCCACCTTTTGCAGATGGTGGTATACCGATGACAGTAGGTTACTTTCAAGGGCAAACACATCCTCCTGCCGCTCGTTGATCTCAGTAACTCAGAACACTTGAGCGTCGTTGGTGGCAATTCTTGTGTGGCTACCAACCGAGATACCAACGAGGTCTTCACCCAGTACTGCTTCAACGCTGACGCGATTGGTGGCGGATCACATGGTGGGGGGAACCCGATCACCGAGACGTTCAACCTCGTGGAAGTCGAACCGACTCCCGCCACGCAAAGCAGACAGATCAAGTGGCTCGAAGATGGCGTGGAGAGGTGCTTGCAAGTCAATAATGGAGCTTTCGGCAACGGCCAAAGCATCGGCGTGTAAGTCGCAACATATATTCGGTGTTCCAGCTACAGTATTGATCTTTGCCCTGCTCTATAGCAACGTCTGCTTCACCGAGAATCTCTCCTTTTACGCCTTCCAGAACTTTGTCTACAATGAGGGAAGTACCAAGATCCGAGTAGCACCCAACAACTTTACCGAGACCGAGTACTGCATCGATTTCGGAACCAACCTCGGTGCCAACGGTCAAGGTCTCAAGATTTGGGAATGCTACGAGGGATTGCCTCAACAGCAGCTCTACATCACCGATGATCGACACGTCGCTGTCGAGAACAGGCCCGGAGGAGGACAATGTGCCGATGTTCGAGCAGAGAGTGGACCTGAACCTGTCAGGCCATATGGCGTCCGAAAGCAGGTGCAGAGCTGGGAATGCATTGGTGGTAACACCAACCAGGCAAGTCAGGTCGAGCGCATCCTCCGCTTCGTCATAGCTAACCTCTTCATCACTCGTTCTGTACCTTTCCAGATTTTCATCTTTCCTCAATGATAGCAATATCAAGCCGAAAATGATCTCACCTTCCGGACAATGACCTAACGAACACACGCTATCGCAATCCACGAAACCCGCGAACGATCAAAAACATACTCAAACACCCTACACGGACCTTTTCCCATTTTATTTGGCTGCGTCTCTCATAATATACAAATCATATACCACTCTCGGTAGTCAGTTAGCGGGGCTCATAAACGGAGATACACATGTATACCCTTTACTTCATGCTACGTACTACATACATATTTTGCGACGGTTTATCTGTCTTGCGCATAATTCCATTTGCATTCTGCACAGTCCACAACATCGTTCAGCGCAATGGGAAGAGGACTGCAACGTCATCAGACATATCGAGCGATGGACATTCAAATAGCTTGAATATCGACAATGGACAAGCCACGTTTACAATGAACATGGTTTCTGAGCGTCTATAACCCATCAAATCTCCCCATCCGTCAACTTTGCCTTGCCCTTGCCTTTGCCATTAAGCTGCATGTTCGAGGCGACCGGCGCCCCATTTTCATTCCCTTGTTTGGAATTCATCGTCACCTTTGAAAACTGTTTTTGGACTTGTGCGTAGTGTGCCATTTCTTCCGCCGACACACTGGGCACAAGATCTTTGAGCGCAGCTTTGAAATCTTCCGCCTGAACCACAACTTCGAGCTCTGCTGGCGACGCCATCTCCGACAGATAATATCGAGGAGTCAAAGGGTGGGGGTGATGATACGGCGGTGCTTGTGCATTCAGGACATCTGGCAGAGGGGGCCATCATTAGCTTGGATAGACCAAGGTGGAGTATTGACCTGTGCACGAACCTATTTTGCGGTCGACCTCGGCAGCTGTCCTTGACATCGCCTTCAACATCGCGTCTGAGCATAGAGCGTAGAAGTCTGCCCCAGTGTAGTTGAAAGGGCATTGCTCTGCGATATTCCGAAGATCCAGATTCGGATGCAGCTTGAATTTCCGTGTGAGTGCCTGCATGATCTTGCATTGTGTATCGTGATCTTGACTGACGCTGAGGTACAGCATCCGGTCGAATCTAAACGATACTCGCGTTAGCACTGAAATTGGCCAGCTACTCCAGGATTCGCCGTCACACTTACCTTCCGGGTCGCAGCAGTGCTGGATCAAGAAGATCCGGTCGATTTGTTGCCGCCATGACGAACACGCCAGCACCGCCCGATCCGTCCGACATACCATCCAGTTCAGCCAGCAACTGACTGACAATTCTATCCATTACTCCCCCCGAATCGCCTTGATTACCTCGTTTTGGCGCAACTGAATCGAGTTCGTCCATGAAGATGACGCAAGGCTGCGCGTCCCGCGCACGTTGGAAAACTCGTCGAACGTTCGCTTCCGATTCACCGATGTACATGTTTAGCAGCTCAGGACCCTTCACTGAGAAGAAATTAAGGGAGCAAGAAGTGGCAACGGCTTTCGCCAAGAGTGTTTTGCCAGTTCCAGGTGGTCCGTAAAGCAAGATACCTGTCAAGAAAAGCCAATCGTCAATGCTTCTGTGTAGAGGCCGAATCACCCCGGCTTTCTATACCTGAACGCTTCTTCAGGCCATTTGCAAACAGCTCTGGCCTTTCCAGAGGTAGCTGAATGGTATCTAGGATATCCGCTTTTACTTCTGAAAGGCCTCCAACGTCGTCCCAAGAGACATTTGGGATCTTGGGTGCACCGATGCTGTCGGCCAAGGATGTCCGAGCGTCCCGTAAAGCTTGATCGAAGTCATCCATCGATATTGTGACGCCTAATCTACCCAACAGTGATAGATCATCGCTTTCATTCAAAGAAAGGCAAGTCAATACTTGACATCATAGCAGGATTGCCGCACTGACCTGACAGCTGCACACTGGCTGACAGCCAGATATCTGGCTTGATCAACTAGGTTGGCCAAATCGATAGCTTGCAATGCAGCTGTTTGGGCGGCGATGTATCTCAGGTCGACATCTGGTGAAAGGGCACTGCGTCCGACTGCTTGCGTGAGGATATCCAGTCGTTCGCTTTCCGATGGTGCCTTTGACAATAATAGCACTATCAGTCCCTTGTCCGGTGGAATCACACAGCGGCGTGAACACACCTTGATCTGAACATCTTGCTTAAACACAGTCAATAACTCTGACGCAACATCTTCTGGCTCTGAGGTAGTTGCGATAAATATTGTTGGACATCCAGAGGCGACAGCTGCATCTCGAAGCTTTTCTACAACCGACGATAATATCGATACATCTGGGAGGTTCCATGGGGTCAGTGTTGAGAACGAATGTTTACAGGGCGAAACGACTCACCCTTCCTGCTACCGGGATTATTATCTTTCCTTCCGACAGCTTCCAGATGGCGGAGAAGAAATATCGACGGTGCGCATTCAGTAGCCTTTTCGAGTGCTGCTTGGAACGCTCCTTGCGTCTTGACGTCCGAATCAGCCAGCAATGTATAGCCATCCACCTAACCATTTTGTTGGCAAATCAGCTGTTATCCTCCTTTGATGCGAAAATGTGGCTCACATCGACGAGGTGCACGCCTAGTTCCTCTGCAACATAAGACACCAGGCTTGTCTTCCCGGAACCCCTGGCACCGGACAGCAATACTGGGACTACGAGAGCGAACTGTGACGAAAATGATGAAGAGGCTAGAGCTGCTTCAACTCCATTACGAATAGCTCTATACGCAGTGTTTGAAAAAGGCCTGAAAGGCTCAGCTGGACAAGGGCAGAGGCCAAGTCAGGACTACACTTCGTTTTGCGTTCAAGTGAATCGATGCCAAGACTCACGAATACCCCACCACGCTTTGGTACCCGCATAACCCGCTCCTCTCTGCACGCCAATCGAAATCATCCTCGTCTTATCGACATCGATCCAGCACCCCAATTCTCCTCCGCGTGCTTTGGATGAGACGGAAGAGGCGAAGTCCTGCTCCAGGGGGACAAGAGGCTCGTATGTTATATTTGTAATGACGAAATAGACTAGATTATCGGGTCTGCGAGCGATCGGTCGCATGTTAGCTTTCACTTCGAACCCATACAGCGTAGACTCGACGTACCTCGGCTTTCTACGAAGTAACGACATTTCCCCATCCTCGTCGCTTGTTGCCGTACATATTGGTACAGCAATAACATCTCCCTGCCTGACGACCCGCTTGCCATTTGACCCAACGTCGGATTCAAAGAACTGCCGCAGGCCCTCTGTAAACTGTTTTTCGTACTGTTTGTTGACGCTGCAAGGGCTAGCTAGCCTTGCTAGGGTCATGCTTTTTGCTATAGGTAATGGTGGTTCCCGTTGGCCGGAGGGTATCGGCAATAAGAGTATTGATTTTGATTTGAACGTCCGAGGCGGTGATGCGCGTGGTATCAAATTATGGAGCAAGGTCGGAGAGAGAAATATCGGTTGGAGCGGCCTGCCAAGATCAAAGAAACGGTGTGAGATTTTTGAATTCTGAGGTCACGCTTTACAAGTCAGACTTACAGTTGATCTTCCGCTTCAGGGTCGAAATCCTCGATAACATCAACCTGCACCAGCCTTTCGCCAGAATCATGTTCCGCTTCGCCATAACACAACAACACCTAAGAATTCAAATAAGACAAGTGAGATAATCTTCAAGAAAGTCATGCGAGTGAATGCAAAACGCACCCAGTCCCCAATAAACAACCCTGCTCTAGCCAACCCCTTGAGCGTAAGCCAAACAACAGTCTGATCATCCGGCCACTTTGCATCGTCCGCATGCCCATCGTCTTCCCCCTTGAGCATCTTCCCTTTACCCTTACCCTTGTTGACAGACTTTACTGAACGCTCGTGGAACCGCGTCGACGCAGAGAGCGGACGTCGGCAAAGCGCGAACGGCTCGAATGCGAATCCACGAAAAGTGTCCTGTTCGTCCGTGTTTCCTTGGTTATCCCCGTAGTCCTGCGCTCCAACGGAACCAGTGGTGTAAACGACGGCACCATTCATATGTCCATTCTGTAGCGGCTTTGCCGAATGTTCGATGGCGATGTCTCCATCTGGACTTGTTTGCCGAGGGGAATAGTGGTCTGGCGGGTCGACAAACGAACGTGGTCGAGGCGTGATACTCCCCGAGCTTTCGGATAACGAAGATACTGTGCGCAATCCGAGCACAACATCGGTATCCTCTTCCTCCTCCTCCTCGTCATCCTCCAACGTCGAATGATCATCATCCAACTCATCATCCCAAAACGGATCCTCGGCCTCGTCTTCCTCCTCCTCGAGCTCATCGAGTCCAACACTCGACATCATACCCCGCATCTCCGCTCTTTTCCTCCGCCCGGCTTCTTTTCTCTCCCTCGCTGGATCCACGGCAAGACTCGCGCTCAGAAACCCATCCGCACTGAAATTCATCATGGCTCGTTGTTGCCGCGTCGAGCGGGTCGTGGAACTTCGTGCCATCCCGCTGAGAGCGACATTTCTGTGCTGCAGTGTCGCTGAGAATGCAAGGCGGTCTAGTACCGGATTCGGCCCAGAGTGTTCGCTTGAGATGCCGTTCTGGTGGGACGTAGGAGCGATGTTTGGCGTCGAGGAAATGATCACTTCGGTCGAGGAAGTTGATATCACGCCTTGTGTGAACGGCAAAGCGAGGAGAACTATATACGTCCTGCCTTTTGCCGACATCCAGTGCGTATTCTGATGCACAATGACAGGTGTACCAGGCTCCTCGGCATCGTTCAGCGTTTTTTCCTGCTTTCCAGCAAGCTCTTCCAGCACTTCTTTCGCTTCCTCTGCATCATCTACCACGTCATCCTGAGAACTCGCCGTTTCAGAAGGAATCCGATGAAGAATAACCTTTGTCAGAACGGGTGGGCGAACGAGCGAGATTTGAACAGCGATTCCGTCTGCGGTTGCGCTGAGATCCAAAAGTTCCGCCAGAGAAGGGTGGTGCTCGAGCACTGATTCAAAAACGGATAAGCGTGGCTCTTCGTCGTTCTCTGAATCTGATGATTGCTATTGAGGAAGGTTTCAAGGTCAGCCAGGAGAGGTCTTTGCTCCTATTCCAAGAAACGCGAAAGCGAGTGAAAACGAGAAAGGTACGTACATCGGCCGAGTCGATTTCTGGCCATATCAGCAGAACCTCCTTGCCCTTGTTCTCACTTGTGCGTGACTGCGTTTTTTCACCGCCAGCGGTCGACTCTATGGTACCCCTACTGGAGAAGGACGACTGCCACAAGCTCTCATCCTCGACCGTTCGTTCAAACTCGATGCAAAGAGCGCAGTCCTTCGGAAGCGATATAGTGGTATCCTCGGAGCCTGCTGGGGACTTGTCACATCGGTATTCTTCAAATTCTGAGCTCTCTCTCACGAGCCTAGCTGCCAGTACTTTGTCAATGACAGCCTTGGGGTTTGAAACCGTCGTCGAGGTATCTTCCGACGTTTCTGGAGAAAGGACGTCCAATTTCGCTCGGATTGCGTCCATCTTGGTGTTGTCGGCACCGTTTCGCGACTCGCTAGGTTTATCAGGACAATACGTTTGTCTAGAAGGTCGATGCTTGTATAAGGGTACAAAGAGGCCCTGAATATTCACATACTTTGCTCAACCAGCTCAACCAGGAAGAAGCTTGGGAAGAAGAGAAGGAGCCGAATGTCGGACTGACCGGCTATTGCCAACTTTGCATCCGGTCGCTGTGAATATTCGGCGGCCGGACACCTAGAGCGATCGACCAACGAGCCCCGCCAAGAATGATGAGACATGCAGTTTGGCTTCCAAGATTTGGATCAAGGACATTTAAAGTGCAAGCAGGCAGTTGATGTTACCCGTCTATAGACTCTGTACAAAGAATGGCAGTGGTCGAGGACTACATCGCAGACTCGGATGATGAGGATCCCGCTCCTTCCGAACAGGCCTACCTGCCTGCGAAAAGCTACCCTCCCGCGCCGCATGTACCTGCTGCAAAGCGGACAGACACAATAGATGCAAACATAAAGGGATTACCGATACAGGGACTGCTCGAACGCCTTAGCGTTCCTGTTGCGTTTCAGCAAGCCGCGTTGGAGGCTCAGTTGTGTGAGTCTGCGTGACTTGGATTATCTGTGAGGAAATCGTAGCTGAAGACGTTTGCATGTGTAGCGGATGAACAGGTACATACAACTCGACGCAGAATCGCATCGACATTGCAGGAAGTTGCAGACCGCCTTGATATCCAGCGTCCAGCAGACAAAGCAACAGAAGGTCATAAAGGCAAGGAGGAACGGATACTAGACACAAAAGCATATGCCACTATAACCAGATTTCGAGCCATCTACGTTACTCCTGATGATGCGCTGATCACTCCCGAGATGACATCTCTCGCGAACAGTAAGCATCACTCTGACAGCTGGTTGACCGAAAGCCAGACACTTATCATAATGTGAATAGACATCCTCAAGTCGATAAAGGAGCCAACAGAAATAGCACGCTCCATCCTGCTCGACTTGAAATCCATATTCTCCAGTAATCCGCACCCGGAAGTATCCCTTGACTCCGGTAGACGGCTTATAAGGCCAATAGGAGGAGATGCGGGACGGAGCGACATGTTTGAAGATCAGCAGTGGAAGGGTACGTGGGGCGTTTGGAATAGTCTGAGGTGGTGCATAGAGGTTCTGCCGGTATGTATTTTCTCCCTGTTCTTCAGAAGCGTCAGACTGAATCTTTTTCCTCGTCCCGGTAGACGCAAGAACTCGTAGACAACATCCCTTTGATCCTACCTCCTCTCCTTATCCTGATGGACGACTACGAACCTTCATACCGCATACGAGGACTCCAAATCCTCCCATCATTCCTGCGGATACCCACAGCCGTCCTCCACAGAACAGGCATCGCCCAGCTCCTCCTCCGATCGATTCAACACTCCATCTCCCTGCACACAACACCACCAGAACCGCTTCTCCTCGAACCGTCATTAACTCGACTCTTTGAGCTATTACATACCCTTTATCCCGAGGGGCAGGGAAAGGAGGAAGAGGTGGCAAAGAACGTCGAGCAGGCTGTTGAGAAGGGTATCGTCAATGGATGGGCCTACTCAAAGTCGAGGAAAGAGGGTATCGCGTCGTCGGTTGGTGTTGCACGAGCGGTGGAGCTTGTATGTCGTGAAAGCGCATTAGGTGTGATAAGGTGGATGAAGGTGTGTATCCTCCTTACGGGTTTCTACTACTACGTCTGCTTCCAAGTGAACTGACCGTTGCCTGTCGCTACGGAACCTATTCCTCGTGGCAGACATTTATTCCAACCCTTCTTTCGCCCCTCACTATCCCCTCCGTACCTTACATCATCCCGCTACAACGTGCAAACCTCCGGACTTTACATACCCTACTCGTCACGATCGAGAAAACAGGACGCGCAGCCAGATGGCGTGGAGAGATATTGAACGGAGTTGGGATACTGTTGGTCGCTTTGAGCGAACGTGGGGTTCAGTGCGGACCGAATGACGGAAAATTAGCCGAGGGCACCGGTACAGAACAGAGGACAGGCAAGACGGGAAATAACGTTGCTATGCAACCTGAGGCAGGAGAAAGGCAAGGTGTGAATCGACTTTAGTTTTTCCGAGGCGCAATTCACAGTCGCTAATCATCCTACTACAGACCAGTTGCAGGAACTGGCCGACCTGTGTAAACAGATAATAGCGGACTTGGTGAAAGTTGCGCCAAGTATGAGAACGGTAGGCCGCGCGGTGATCTCGCAACGGGGTGGAGATGCCTCTATACCGACACTAAGGCGGTTTCCCCATTACAGGTCGAAATTCCAGCATTGATCGAACTCGATGCGACCGCCTTCGGCTTCTTGAAATCATTTTCGCACGAACTGAGCTGAATAGCAGATACACATCGAGCAATGTCGGTCGGCAACATCAAAGACGTCTGTCATCGTGTCATCCCGCTCAAAACGTCTGGTTTGGAACGGCCGGCGTATCCAGGCGCGGTCTACCTAGCGTCGACCAGTTTCGCCTTCCAGTGGCTGGCCTTTGCAAACGTCGTATCATTCAACCCCACAACAACAGCGGCGAAATTGGTTGAAGTGGTAGCAGTCCGATGGAAACAAGCATCACGCCTTGGACGTATTCCTTCGTCACAAAGGCAATATCGTCGCTCAGTGAAGCTTCAAGATCGCGTGCGAAATGCAAGGCAGGATCTTATGCGAGGAAGGGCAACGGTCTTCGCAGTATCGCTTCAACGTTGTACAGTATCCATACTTGTTTTACATGCGCCTATGGAAATTGACGATTCTGGCAAGCTGTTGAATTGACAGACCCAAATTATTGGTTTCTCGGTACAAGGGAATCCCTTCATGGTCCCGCTGTGCAACCAGCTCGAAGCGCATGCTCACGCGGGGAAGCCACTCAAGTCTGATGCAACGGTTCCATGTACCCGAGGGGCGACAGTACAAAAGAACGAGATTGCAACATTCTCGCGCGAATCAAACATGCGACTGGTAATTAACTAAATCTTCCTTGCCTCCAACACAATACTAGCGAGCTATCCGTTCTCGAAACTGTCGCTTGCGTATGTGGTGTATGCATAGTGGGCGAATGTCGGACAAAGTACAATCGGTATACGCCACCAGGAGCCTCGATTCAGACAGACAAGCTTAGAGGCTGCTTTGCAAACTCGGATTGTTTTAACAGTATTGCATCGTTTATTATCTAGCACATGATCCACTAGTATTTTTTATAAAACAGAAAGCACGCTTGCGTGCACTGCTGTTCTCCGCACACCCGGCCGGCGCCCGTGTCTGGCCGTCCGCTCACCAGAGGAAAGGAATCATCCTCTTCCTGCTCCTAGGGTACTTGTCTCCATGTTCTTTACGGTAGACTTTATGCTTCTTCGCGGCCCATTCGGCCATTTGAGCGGCGGAAACAGTAGTAAACAGGATCACTAGCACACACACACATTTCCCGCAAATTAGCTGCTGCTGGTGCCATCTTTTGGACGAGGACGAGGGAAGGAACTTACTAGCAGGATCACAAGTCATACAGCTGATCGCTACCCACGCGCACGACTCGAACAGGTAGTTTGCGCATGTCACCAGGTCAAATCCGTACCCTCGGGGGAACTTTCGTGGCTGACCGGGCGGGGTTCGGATATTGCGTAGATTGAGATGGGTCAAAAAGTTTGAGAATTCCGCCCACTGGAGAGAGGCCCCGTTGCACAGAGTTCAGAGTCAGCGGGGAGGGAGGGAGATGGCACTGTAAAGAGGTGGTGATAGATGGAGACTAGCACTTACAGCCCATGCAGCGACCCATGCGCCGATCCAGTTCGAGTTGTCAAATACCGTACCCTTCAACGCCGACGCAGAGTACGCAGGTCGGTAAAGCGCTACCGCGGTAGAAACACCACAGAGCAACCAGTAGTGTCCGCAGCTTGTGAGAGAAAACGAATGACACATCCGCATTTAGCCACCAGCCGCAGGGGTAGCAGCATAGAAAGCCAAGGTCCGAGACGTACTTTTTGAAAATGTTCCGGAATGGCATCGTCGCGTGCGAGAATTTATGAACAAACACGGTCTCGAATTCCCGTTTCAGGTAATGCAGCATCTGCAAGACGAGCACGGTCCTACGCAGACACACACGTACACGCACACGAATATCAGCCACGCACGGCGGGACAAAAAACGAACACACAGACACACGGCGGAGTTTCAATACGTACTTTTGAAGTGCCGAGGGCGTATAGGGCGCCGCTTTCCCCAAAGCGGTGATACCGACGGAACTGAGCACGCTGGCGATGCTGTACCCGTGTTTGCAGGACAAGTAGAAAACGAGCGGCTGGATGAACAGAGGTCCAAACTGTGGCCATGACGTGGAAACAAGCGTTCAGTCAGCGCATGAAACCACGACTGCTACCTGTGCACGCCATGATGCGAATGGAGGACTGACGTATTCGAGCAGAAACACCGTCCTCCACGATACTTGCGGCCCTAGATCTTTCACTCGGACCTCTGCGCCTGAATCCGGGATACCATACGTAGCGAGGCTGGTGACATCGACGTCTAGGACTGTTGGTTTTGCCTTTGGGTCGGTCCCTGCTGCGGGGGAGGGAAGGGTGATCCGCTGTCTGACGGGTGTGAGCTGGGGTACAAGGATGTATGTATGTAAGCGGGTACCGTTCTTTCTTGTATCTTTTTTTTCTTTTCGTATTCGTATAAACGGAGATAAGAGTGAGAAAGAGGGATGGGACACGAAGACGTACCTTGGGAAACTTTGCGTGAATGGCCCTCTTCAGATCCGCGACGGTGACTTGGTTTGGATGTTTAGCCGGGAACTCGACCAAGACGGTGGGTCGGGACGAGTATTTGACGGTGACGGTGACCATTGCCTTGGATACTCTGTCAGCCGACGACGAACGAACGATGGCGGAGAATCGACGTTTCGTGGGCCCTGGGGATGAGGTGATGGGAGAAGAATGCGTGCGTTGCTGGAAATGTAATTATGTTGTTGGTGAAGAAAATGGTTTACCTTACCGGTTGTATTGCGATTCAACCGGCTCCATCTTTTGGTTATACCACGTCATTTTTCATTACATTTCGAGGGAGGGAGCATACCTCTTCAGGAATGTCACCCGGTATCTCAGCTCGACAGCCTCGGATCATGACAGACCTGCTCGGTGTGCTCATGTCATGAAGAGAAACAGTGCGAACATCTCCACCGGTAACTGCGACGGAACGTCCAAGCACGCTTCAAGGGTTTGCGCTGCGATATGGATGTACCAATGGCCTTCATGTTCTACAAACAGACATAAACCCGATATCTGGACAAGTCGCATTATACGTATGCATCATGTAACGAGCTAGGTACAACAAGAGCAACACAGCGCAGAAGCTGGTACAACACAGATCTACCTGTTTGAAGCGCAGAGAAAACGAGGGCAAGAGGGCCGAAGAGGTCGGATAAAACTTACCGGAACGAATCGAATCGAATCGAAGGCGTGCACGAACGAGACTAGTCTCCGCGGAACAAGGGATTTCCGAGCTGGAGCAAGGATCCAGGATCTCAGACGCAGGGCGAAATGCGAATGCGAACCCGATGAGCGGTGCGGTGCCACCACGTTCACGTTCACGTCCTGGGCTTTCCCATTGCCGCTGCCAACTACCGCCGCCCGCCGTTCCAAACAACGCCTGCTACAACATTTGCCCGAGTCCTATTCCCGAGAAACGAACCAAGTCAGTTCACAGTCACCCCATGCCCACCAACCAAAACCGAGTAGAGAGCGGGGAAGCGAGATCAGAGATAGTATTAAATTATAATCTACGCCAGAAACTCCTCGGCTTCCCCTCTTTCGAGGAGAGGACGATATATCCAAAAGGGACATTAGTCGCCACGAGCGTAAGGAGTTGTAGGGAGGCTAAGCAACAGCCTTCTAGTTGATTGTGTATTTGTTGAAAGATACGAGTCATCATTGGTTGGGATGGAGGGGGCGGGGCAGCCAAGGCGGGAAGGAGGGAGGGAGGGAGGAAGGACTTACGTTGTAGTGAGGCGGGTTGTCTCTGGCGGGAATAGCTTGGGGGCAGTCGAGGACGATAGATGCCGACCAGTCAATTTGTATACTGGAACACCCCCCACGCAGCAAAGGTAAGAGAAAGAAAGAAAGAAGAAGAGCATCCCAAACGTGTTTTATATTTTCCGACGCCCCTCCTGTCGATGGCATCTAAGCGCATCCACCCAAGAAAGAGTGTCCCGCTTTTTCTTGAGCCCGGCCTTGATTACGGCGGCCGAAGAGTGGAGGTCGCTCGGGCCCAGGAAACTCGTGTGCGGGGCTCAAACAGGCCAGGCTTCCTTGTTATCGCCCTCATCCAGCTCATCACTAGGCTATTTTCGCATTTTATTACCATTCACACTCGCTCCCTTTGCAAGATCGGTCATTCGTTGTCATTGTCAACTATTCTATTCCCAAAGAGACCATCCAATCCAACCACGCCTCTCCTCTCCTCGGAACTATGGCAACAAAGCACAACACCCGCTCATCAGCCACCAAACGGATCCTGCAAGAACACCGCGAGTTCCTTGCTGACCCCAGTTCCGAGTTTGTGGCGTATCCGTTGGAGCAAGATATCTTTGAATGGCATGTCACCGTCCGAGGAGTCGAGAACAGCGAGTACGCAGGAGGTGAGTTGCGTCGTCCCATCCCTGCTTCCACCACCCTCCGGTGCTGACTGGACCTGCACGCCGACCCCTTTCTCCTCGTCCCTCGTCCCTCGTCCGGCCACCGCGCTCACAAAGGGATTTACCACCTCCGCATCCTCCTAAAGACCCAATACCCAATGCAAGCGCCCGATATATTGATCATGACCCCGCAAGGAAGGTTCGAGCCCAACAGGAAGATCTGTATCGACGGGTTGACGAGTTTCCATGAGGGGAGTTGGAGGCCGGCGTGGGGTGTGAGGACGGGTAGGTTCGGCTTTTGCGGGTGGCTGGGTGATGACAAGGTGGTGGTTTTTCTGATGCATTGTCTCTGTGTGTGTGTGTGTGTGTGTGCGTGTGTGCGTGTGTGTGTTGCCTGTAGCGATCGTCGGGTTGATGAGTTTTTGGTCGCAAGGCGGGGAAGCAATGGCAGGTGTCGGCGCCATGAACTGCGATAAAGACGAACGCAAGAGGTTGGCCAAGCTGTAAGTCAAGTCAAGTCCACCAATCAACCAAATCGCCTCCCCTCAAACGTTTTGCGTCTTTCCCTTATTGCGATGCTAATATCTCCCGCTGTGACCCTTCAGATCCGTGAACTGGACTTGCCCCGTGTGCCAGAAATCAAATGGCGAGATTATGCGGGAGCATGAAGAGTCGATGGATGTCAGCAAGGTTGAAAAGTTTAAAAACAAGGGTTTGGAGAGCGGTTGCGTACCGCATGATGACGGGCAAGCGGACAAGCAAGCGTCAGAGATCTCTGCGGGTGTCACTGTCGGATCACAAGACATGTCCTCAACCCAAGTCACTACCACTACCACTTTGAACGTCTTGCCCGACCCAACACCCACCGGTCCAACAACCTTTACAACACGCCAACACCTCACCCAACAACCCGCCGCCGCAGAACCACCATTCATCACCCGCACCCTCCTAAAACCACCACCATCCACTCTGGCCCTCGCTCCACTCCGACTGGCACACTACCACCTCTGCAACCTCTTCTGCCCTACACAGTACAGGCAACACCATATGCCCGCACGCCCCGATTCCGTCGTCTACCTCGACACGCTCATCATGGGCATCATCACCGTCCTCGCCGTCGTCATCTTGCACAAACTCGCACGTTCGTGGTCCCGCATCGTGTATGTCGTGCTAGTCGCGGTGGAAAAAGCCTCGGGGATCGACATGTCTTGGATCACGCAGCGGTTCTCCCCCGCCAACGCCAACGCCAACGCCAACGCTGCTGGGGCTTCTTCCGCGGGGGCGAGGTATCACTGGATGACGGGCGTTGATGATCACGTCGGCGGCGGCGGCGGTGGGGGTCGGACGAGGTTGAGGAATATGGATACGGCGATGCGTGCGCGGGAGATTGCGAGGCGGTTTCCAGCCTGGGAGGCGGGAGCGCGGGCAGGGGGACCGGAACGTGGCGGTGGTCCGCGTCGTCGTGCTGCTGCTGCTGATCTCTAGGCATCGTTTTCTGTTGAGCGAGAAATGTACCTCGCGGGGATCAAGAAGTTTCCAGAGGGGGATTGGTGGTGTGTTCGCTGTCGTTTGTCGTTTGTGTGTTTGATCTCTTCTTGGATCTTTTGCTCTTTTTGCGTATTTGTCTGTTCAAATCCTTGTTCTGTATCGACTTGCATCGCATCGCCTAGATTGTTCGTTGTATGCTATTGTTTTGTATCCATCTGTTGCATGATGTTTCCAGGTGGTGGTGGATGTCGAGTGCTAGTGCTAGTTTATCCATGTTTACACATCCATCCTACAACGATACACCAGGTCTCGTAGCCACTCCCCGCACGATACAAAGAACCAAATACAACTCGTACATTATTCTCTTACGAAACGACTAACCAAGTAATCAGGCATGACCAGCTGGCCTCAACGATTCCGACCACGAGCGCGACTCGCCGCCACGCGCAGCATACGGCTGTCCCGCCTGCTGCGCATACCCACCAGCACCACCCATCTCCTTTTCCAAAGCCTCATCCGCACGTCGTCTCGCCGCTGAGAAACTCTTGTGCTCCACAAATTCGACTTGACTCTCCACCATCTCCTCCAGCCGTGCCAGTCGAGCAAACACGTCGGGACCGTAAGCCCATACCAGCCGCTGGTCATTGGAGACAACGTGAGTTTCCGCATTGTCGTACGGCGAGGAAAGACGGATCTTGACGAGATTCTCGACGAGTGTGTTTGCCAGTCGCATGGTTTCCTTGTCCCACCCGACGCCTCGTCTTCCCATCTCCTCTAACCCCTCCTCGACGCCCTTGAGATCGCCTAGTCCCTCCCACCGTGCGCGGAGCATATTATTGTAGACGCTCGTTGTGCATCCGACGAGGTACGATTCGAGGCTATGGGACCGTGCAGTATTGAAGACTGCGACAGCGGCTTGTGGGTTGCGGAATCGAACGTGCAAGATGGATATCGTGTGCGCAAGTACCAAGGGGTATATCGAGCTGAATGTTGCAGCTGTTTCATCCGTTTCCAAGGTGTCGCTGCTAGCAGTAGTTGACAGCGTCGTCGGAAAGTAGCTAATCTTCAACCATTCCAGGATATCGAGGTCCGTGCGCAGTGAGGCAATCACCTCTTTTTGCTGCAAAAACTCGTCCCACTCTGTATCCGTGATATTCTTCATACCACCGATAGGCTTGGCAATTGTTGTGATGCGATGATGATGATTATGCTTGTCCTGGTATTCGACTTGCGTAGCCTCATCTCGATGGCGTCGATTCAGCCGTGGTCGGCCCAACATTGAATCACTGAGATACGAGTCACCTCGCCCGTCGCGCTTCTGGATCCGCTCGACCTGGCTCCCGCGGGCTTCCGAAGCCTCAAACATACTCTCCAGCAATTCATGGAACGCTTGTAGTTCCTTGGGCGCCGGTCGGGTACGGTCTTTGGTTCCGTATACGGCCGGGGAGAGGCGATTCCTGTTGGATCCCGCTGTGTTGGATCCCATATCGAGTATCGATGACAACTTGGACCCGAGCCCGAGGGTTGAGGACGAGGAACGGACGGTACGACGTGCTGTTACGTCCACTTTGGATTGCGGATCTCGTATACTGGCATCAATCGTATGTTCCCAATCCTTCCTCTGAACGCGTGTGATAGGCCTGATGGGGAGAGAATTTCAGTCAGGTGCCGGTCAACTCTTGCGGAGACAGAGCCGAGTCTCACTCAGATGTAGTAGGCTTGAGGTCTCCAAACAAGTCTGGAAAGATATCCTTCAAGCTTTCGGGAGCTTTCGATTTTTGAGGAGGAGCAGAAGTATTCGATGTGGAAGCCGTGTGTGTTGGCGTTTCAGCCAAAGGCGCTTCGCTCGACGGAGATGATACCGGGGGCTCTGGATCCGAACCTTCAGCCTCGGCTCGTGGCGAATGTGATGAAGACACTCCTCTCGTAGATGAACGTCCAAGGAGGCGTCGAGGTGATGCCAGAGCTTGCAATTGCGTTGATACCGGCCGAAGCTTGAAGCCGGTAGAGATCCAGGCATTTCTGCATGCTGCGCTGACTGTCATGGTGTACTCTTCCGTGTTGGCGATGCAGTGCCTGCCCCGTTCAACGATGCTTGATGTCGTTACAATACCGATAATTTTATTATACCGATAATTTCATTTTGAGGGCAGCGTTGCAAGATGATGAATCTCTCACCAACGTTTCGATCGCTTCTTCACAGCCAAAATTCGGTTGCAGCGCGATTTCAAGGAAAATCACGTGAGTGACAGACCTGTCGTCTGTTCTGGTTCTGCTGCTGGGCTGTCTGACCGGCTTGCATTGCATTCTTTGCTGTCATTGATACAGAGAAATTATAGTCGTTACAGGTCCAGTTGCAGACATAGGAAGGCTCGTACAACAATCGATATACCATACATGTCAAAAAAGAAAACAGCAGGCTTATTTACGAGCGAAGAAGTGTTGTGTTCGGAACTTGGTCGCATGGCGATGCTCTAGGGATTATAAGCTGGACCAGAGGTGTACGGATTGTGGTAGGGAGGGGCATTTGCAGGTGCAGATCCTGCAGGGAAATACGACCCATTGTTGCTGTTGTAGTAAGTCGCCTGATAAGCCGCCGTCTGATCCGGCGTCATGATCATAGGTGTGAATACTTTGACTTCAGGCGACATTGCAGGATTGGTCGACGTCGGAGTGTGTGGTGGTGAGGCGCCATATACTCTGCCCTTTTGCGGAACAGAAGCAGAGTCCGGGTCATCCATCGTCAATGCTAAATGTCCAGGATCGACCTCGGCAAGCCTGAGCGGTCCCTGCATACACTTGTGGATATGGTCCGTTGATGCGCCGGCAAGGGGACTAACGGCGGCGTACAGCGAGCTGTTTTTGGGTACGGCGACACCGGAGACGGCCATACATGCTGGGTCTAGTGGAGACCAGTACGCTTGAGCGGCGCGACGGAAGCCGAGGCAGATCCAGCCGATGAGGAATATCAAGGCGAGGATGGCGGGAGGGATTGCCCACAGGTATCCGTATGCCGTGCGACTGCCCAGTACCGTTCGGGGTGTTTGCAATGCACATCTTTGGTTCAGGGCTGCGTTGGTGTTTGGAAGGTGTGTGTACATTTCCTAATGTTGCCAAACAGACATTTCCACTTAGTCAAACTTCCAACGGGCAATCCCTCATGTTCTTGTATTGCTCACCGTTGCCCCGATCTCTAGCATCTTCTCCAGGGCTCCTTCCAGCATTTCGCCCTTTGTACGCCCTTGCGTATTATTGATAAGACTCAGGATTTCTAGTCGTCCATCTTGACCTATACAAGCGAGCCAAATAGCACTTTACCACATTAGATAAATGCATGGTCATCAGGATCAATATGCTTCTTACCTTGCATCTTTTGCATGGCTGTACACGGCGAACGAGACGGCTTCAAGGTCAGGGAGTTGGTCATTTTCGATGTACTTGCAGGCAGACTCACCCATCTGGGACATGAATGTGACGTTTGTTAAGAAACTCGCTGTGGGAGAGCGATAGTACGTATAAGTAAAGCGGAACATGTCGCTCAAGCCTGATACATACCCGTCGAGGAAGACTGCGCATTCCTGTACCCGCGGAATAAGCAAGCATTAGCACCAATCTCCGCATGGTTTACCTCATGAACCGGCACTTACTCGGGACAAGAGTATCCTCCGACCTGGGCTGCATTGAACCCTTGTACTTGTATAGGAAGGAACGACTCTTCGGCCGAAACCCGACAGAATACTTGGGGTGTACCGAGATCGGTGGCGTACTTGCCAGTCGCGACAAGAAGCAGGGACTGATTTTAGGCCAGCGAAGTAAGCAAGCGATACCAGTTGATGGTCGCCGGCCGTGCGAATAACTTACGGTACTACCTTCATCCGGCCGGTTTTCAGCAAACTAAAGATTGATGTGACTCATGGAGATTAGGATAGTGCGACGAAGTGTCCTTTCGACTAAAACCAACTTACAACGAAAACCGTTCCGTCGTTGAAGTTGGTTCGATAATCTGAATTGCAGGTTCCGGCAGAGTTGCAGAATTGCATCTCCTGAGTCTTGAACCAGAAGGACGTGCCTGACTCTCCTCGATTGGTGTAGGATAATCCGGTACCATCCAGGTTTGTCTTGCATGCAACGGTCACCTTTGTTCTAGGCAGACAGCTGATTGCAACGGTCTCGCTGGTAACTGAAATGGCAGACTCTCCAACGATGCTTGAGATGACATCTGATGCCAGGGTGGATACCCTTCCTGAAAGTCCTGAAAGGGAGGATGGGTAGGACACGCCGCGTCGAGTGTAGTTTACGGGTCTGGCGGAAAGAATGCCGGATTAGTCTGGACATCTTATCCTTGCGACTGAGACGGCCTTTGCTCACACATCGTTTGAAAGAACAGCGACTCCAGCGTCAAGCATGACACCGTCTACATGCAACCCTCGTAAGACGACTTGTCGATTCACATGAACTCAGGGACTCACATCTATCGTTCATAGGGCAGTTCGGACCGTATCCGAAGCTAAGTAAAGGGCGGACAGTCAGTCAAAGGCGCAACCGGTTCCAAGACGAGAAACGCGGTCTTACCCTTGGGCCTGCGATCCATAGTTGCATCTGACGTTGCTAGTATCGACTGTCTGGAATGATACGACGGGGCATGTACCTGGACTGTCGAAGAGAACCAAGGTCGGGGTAAAGGCTTGAACGATGCTCTGTACATCAGTGCAGATTAGGTCGATGGAATCAGCCGGGAGATTAGGATGCAAGGGGAGTTGAAGAGGGAACTGACAGAGTTTGTCAAGCTTAACGCAGCTGCGATGATGATGCCAACGAGAAATAGCGGACTCAACGCAAGTGGCACTCCGGCAGCAGCTACGGAGAAAAAATGCCAACATGGTCAGCTACCGCAACGATTCACACTTATTTTCCACATCAGTACACTCACCCAACTGCCCCAAATGGCTAATCTTCTTCAAACTCAGCCCTCTGTTGAGTCCCTGATGCTTGGCATACGAAGAAACCAGCAAAGCGATACCACCACCAGCAATATACGCGTTGATACTACCTACGATACTTCCAATCGCAGGCAACAACGATTTCCAGTAATACGCTGATTGTCCGTTCCCGCCCATCTTGTAAACCGGACGATCGCTGATGAACAACTTTTTCTGCTGTACGAGGATGACGAGCGCGGCGATGAGGAGGTTCAGCGTGAGGCAAACGAGGACGAGAAAGTGGAGTTTGTATGCGAGGCGACGGGAGTGCCAGGGGTAGCCGCCGGGTGCGGAGTGGTACAGCATGGGAGACTGCATGTTGGGGTGGGTGATAGGTGGGGGTCGAAGTAGTGCTTGGTGGGTACGTGAGTAAGTTTCCTGCTATGTATGATGGGGAGGAACGGGTTCGCGCTGCAGCGAGAACAAGGATCAAGGACTGCTCCGTCCTTTATACTCTGTAGTCTCATGTTCAAAGCCACTACGCTGGCAGGAAAGCGATTCCCCCCCCTCGTCTGCCGATCTGCAGAGCGAACAAGACGTTGCATCCTCGCCTTAACCTGTGCCGCAAGGAAGGCGATCCCTGAAACCTGGTTCCCAGCAATCGTCCATAATTGTCGTAAGCCATCAGCAGATGAGGGTGGATACCACCGTGTCCTGTGGGAGTGACCTGTGTCGAGCCACAGAGATTGGTGTTAGCAGTTGTGTTAGCATCCGACTTATCAACGGAATCCAGAAGATAATGGCAACATGTTCTTCCTCTGTCTCGTTGTACTTGTTCTGCAGCAGCTGTTCTTGCCAGTCCGGAGGAGGGTGAGTCGCACCCAAGACGTCTCGCACAGCTGGTAGCTGTCGCTCTGCATAGCTCTTTGCATTTACAGCCCGGACAAAGCAGGACCTGCTGCTCTCCGCAGATAGATGGTGAGACTTGGCACCGCCAATCCGCTTCACTACAATGTCTATCAGTAGCTCTCTCAGCAGACAAAGGAAACAGCCACTAACAGGTTGCGTTTGAGCGTTCACGTCGACTCGTGTTTCACCAGACGGATACACATCTCTGTACAGCCTTTTGAAGCCCCCTTGGAAGACAGAAAGAAAACGAGAGGGCGAGGAAACGTACGGCTTACGGCTTGCACAGACTTTTCCGAAGGCGCGAGGATGGAAAAAGTGACACGCTCGGTTCTTTGTTCTTGAGGACTTTGATTGATTTGGAAGCGACCAGAACGGTATCTCTAATAACAAGGCCTAGATTAGCGGATCTGAATGATAACGAGTGCTGTAGTAGCGGACGATGATTTGCATTTCTGGCGAGTTTCTCAGCGTTTGTAGGGCCTGTAATAAGGATTTGCCATGCATGAGCTCTCTCGATTTCGCTCCTCCTCGTACACAGCAACACAGCTGTCATCCATTATGTCAGCTAGGCAGACGTTTGAGCACCCACGAAATATACCGGCGACGATGCATCCACCGTTGTGCTGTGGAGGGAATCATGGTACGGCTGCCTCTTTTCGCATGCTCGTGCTTCTGCACTTGAAATACTTGTGCAAGGGATACCAGATACCAGATACCAGATACCTCCTGCTTCCTCCAGAAGCCAGATAAGAGAGAGGTGGTATACACTGTATTAGGGATGCAAAACGAGGACGCCAGAACCCCTGCAAACGGGAATTAGATCATTCTACGAGTCCAAGCCCCCAGGTCGGAAGACAGACAGCAACGACTCGTCGGCATCGGAATAAAGCTGCTGCTCACTAGCTTGCTCACTTCTTGTACAACTTTTATGCCAAGATGTCTCAGGCTGGCGGTTTGTTTCCCTTGATCTGATCTGCGGCCGCGTTTGCGAAGAAGAGGCCTAGGAGTTGTTCCGCACTGTACCAGCTGTGTATCTACGAAGGAGGGAGGCTTACCAGCTGACAGCCAGCAGCTACATGGAAAGCTAGGGATTGTGGATGAGCGATAGATAGACTCTCGAGGTTGTCTAGAAGTCATAGGCACAGGCAGCTGACTCGTCGCTCGAGAAGCACTGCGAATGACGTGGCTAACATGTAAACATTGATAACAAAGGAATGCGGAAGCAGATGAATCACCACCACCATCGCTCAACGTTGAATGACCTAATTAATGCTGATCACCTGTTCATAGCCTTTCAAAAAGTAACTACGCCACCATCCCCCCAGAGCAATCAAAGCAATGCCAATTCTACAATTCACACCGCTCTCCTCCTTCCCATCTCCTTCATTCTGGCAGCAACTCACAACCATCAAACTAGATACACTCAAGCTCGATGATTCCGCACGCGATATTCGAGGATGGTTGGAGGAAGGCCGGAGCGTGCTTGATCGCGAGTCAGGAGAGGAGGTGTGGATGAGTGGTCATTTGATGGTTGATGGTGAGAGTTTTGCTGAGCGGGTTGGTGATTCGTGAGTGCACAACGAAGGGACAAAGCGCGGAAAGTACGCGGGATGTCTGATCAAGGTTTTGATCAGTAGCGTACAACCAAACATCATCCCCTTGCACGGGAAATTTCGCAACTTCAACACAATTGAAGAATTCCGTTCACCCGATCTGAAGAAACAACTATTCTCGGAAACCGTCCAAGACCTGATCCACACCTTCTCCGCCAACAATCCATCGAGGATAACAACATTCAACCCATTCCTGCTCGTTTCGTTTGCGGATCTGAAAAAGTACGTGTACCATTACTGGTTTGCCTTTCCGGCGCTCGTGCAGAAACCTGCGTGGGAGATTGTCGTACCGGATCAAGGCGGAGAGAGCGGGAGTGCAGAGTCGGGGATGAGGGATTGGAAGGGGGATGTAAGTTGATCTTCCATGTTAAAGCTATTTGCAATCCGTTCGCTAACTGTCGTCACCGTCCTTGACTTGCCGACGTATCAGGCAGATCACTTGCGTCAACTAAAATTACAATCTCAAATCACGGCCGAAGCATTCCTTTACCGTCCCGCCTCATTCGGACAACCTGCAGATGCCGGCTCAGTCGCTCCAGTGGCGGAATGGTGGTCATTTTTCGAAGGGGTTCCAGAAAACGAAGTACGTCCTTCTTCATGTTACCTCTTTACCCTTTTTTTTCCTTCCCGCTCACTTTGCCTGATCCTCCGTACCACGTCTAGCGAACACTCGTCTTTCATGATCCTACGTCCTCGGCCACACTCCCAGGATGGACACTCCGAAACGTGCTCTACTACCTCGCTCACCATCTCCCTGCTCCCACCACCGCCTCTGAATTAGCACCACCATCAACACCGAAAGTAACATTGCTCAAAGTCATCGCTCTCCGTTCGGGAACCGGGAACAGTAAAGTCTTCAACGTCAGATTACCGTCTAGCGGTGACGAGTCCCGGCAAGCACCTCTGTCTGTGGTGGAGGGTAAGGAGGGTGTGTTACCGGCGGCTGTTGGGTGGGAGAGAAACTCACAGGGGAAGTTAGCGAGTCGGGTTGCTGATCTTGGGTCAACGATGGATCCTAAACAGTACGCAATGTGTTTACTACTATAACCTCTCTCCGCTTCCAACGACCTGATTGTTTGTGGATTCAATGTGGTAGACTCGCGGATCAGGCGGTGGATTTGAATTTAAAGCTTATGCGGTGGCGGATCATGCCTTCCCTCGACCTTGAGAAGATTGCTGGAACACGGTGTCTCCTGCTCGGTGCAGGGACATTGGGATGCTACGTCGCTCGTGGACTACTCGTACGTCCCACCACCACTACCACAGCTCCTTCATCAAAAGTGTCGACGTTGACATGCTCGTTTTCTTTTTGTGCGGAACAGGGATGGGGAATACGCAACATCACCTTTGTGGATTCTGCAAAAGTCTCGTTCTCGAACCCGGCTAGACAGCCGTTGTTCGAGTTTGAAGATTCACTTGCGGGTGGGAAACCGAAAGCTGCTGCCGCTGCAGCGTCGCTGAAGCGGATTTTTCCGAATGTCGTAAGTTTTCTGCTCACCGGTATACGTAGAAAGACATGTTGGCTGAGTAATTGCATGGACGGGTGGCGGGCAGAATGCCAATGGCATCGCAATGTCAATACCGATGCCTGGCCACCCCGTTTCATCAACAACGGAAGCATCAACGAGGGAAACCGTCGCGCAACTCGAATCACTCATCAAGGCACATGACGTCGTTTTCCTGCTTATGGATTCCCGGGAGAGTCGGTGGTTGCCTACGTTGCTCGCTACGATGGAAAACAAGATTGTTATCAATGCTGCTTTAGGGTTCGATAGTTGGCTCGTGATGCGGCATGGAGCGGCGAGTGCGGGTGTGAACGGCGATGCCGACGGGACAGGAGAGGGACAGAAGAAGAGGCTGGGGTGCTACTTTTGCAATGATATCGTTGCGCCGACGGATGTGAGCGACTCTTCCAGCTGTAGCCGCTTTTTCACTACTAATATTTCCAGCGATAGTCACTCACAGATCGTACGCTAGACCAGATGTGTACGGTAACACGGCCGGGTATCGCACCGATAGCTGCTGCATCGGCGGTAGAACTCATGGTTTCCCTCATCCAACATCCTGAAGGGTAGGTCTTTACTCACTCCCACCATCACCATTCCCTATATACTCGCTAACATGCATATCGTGTGTATATCTGAACAGAATCTACGCACCCGCAGAAGGAGCTAGTACCGCCAAAGACGCCCCTGAGCTCGAGAGGCGCTCTCCGTTAGGCCTCGTCCCGCATCAACTGAGAGGATTTTTGGGGCAGTGGAAGACGATGCTTATCGAGGGTGCGGCGTATGATCGATGTACAGGATGCAGTGTAAAGGTACGCTTTGAGCAGCGAAACACAGTCGTCTCTTGTTAGCTGATCCGCCTTGTCCTCTATTCAGATTGTAGAAGCATATCGAGAGCGGGGGTTCGACATGCTGTTGCGAGCGTTCAACGAGTCGGATTACCTGCAGAGTATTACCGGGTTGGACGAGCTTTACGAGGAAGGGGAAGCTGCGCTTGAAGCTATCGACTGGGATGAAGGTAGTGATGGAGGGAGCTTGTAGACGTTGATAGGAGTTGTGACGAGTTTTATAATTCGATGTTCCCATGTTAGTCCACCTTTGCATGCCCGTCGTTGTATATTCCATCTCCCGAATTCGGACTTGGACATCAAACATGCATCTTTACTGTCGTCTGCGTGATTTAATGAGTGGATATTACCGTCATACAACCCGACAAAGCGTTTCTTGTGCGCCATTTCAATGCTATTTCTTTTACATGAATACATCTGCTTCTTGATGTCTCTTCATTCGGGCCACTCTCGATACAGGAAGGGCAACGCAGAGGCCCGGGTACACGCGGGATCAACACGGCCGTCGGTCGCTGCTCGGTTGGTGGTTTGCGCAGGAATGTACAGTGCAGTTCGTTTGATGATGATTGTCCGTGTTTGTTGCTCTTTGGTAGGCGCGGACACGATAATAGGGATTTTTCCCTGCTTTTCATGATAATTATAGATTTGGCTTTCACCGTGTCCGAATGCTGAATGCTGATGGTGTCAAAGCGTTGTGAAAGATGCTGATTGAAAGCGCTTGTCACGCTTGATGCTGGATGATGGGTCGTAGTGTATCATATCGTGTTGTTCTATGCCAAACTTGTGATGCCAAAATGATGTCGTTGCTGTGCTATTGATTGCTTGATTCTGTAACCTTTCCTCGATGCTTGGGAGAAACCGCATGATTCGGTCCCTTGCGCCCTCGAATCGTCTATTCATCCCACGCTGCCCATGCTCGATGCGTCATCCCCATCCTCATCCCCTTCAGCTGAGACCACACTATTATAATGCACTCCGCCATGATAGCTAAGTCTCACGACTCTCGCATTCTCCGGCACATCCTTACCCTCACCAAACACCTGTTCCCGATCCGATTCGTAAATGACCAACCGGCACGCGTACAGCTGGGTAAAAGCATAAAGCTCCAAATACCCGCCCCAGACTTTTGGTTTCCGCATTCGGGTGACGTATTGTTCGTAGCTCTCGCCATGTTCGTTCCAGTTGTAGCAGCTGAGCGTTTCGGCGTGCGTCTTGAGATAGTCGCAGATGGCTCGGCGTAGCTCGAGGTGTCTGCCGGCGTCGTCGAACAGTTGATGCGCGAAAACACGGAAAAGGCAATTGCCTACGAAGTGCAGTTGGATACGTCAGTATGCCAGCTTGAGCCGTGCATATACCAGGCAGCGGGACTGACCATCACTAGCGACGTTGACTACACGAAGTCCAATCTCCCGCAGCCGATCATCAAGCGCCTTGTTCGCTGCACCGACACTCTCCAAAGTCTGCGCCGGATCGGCAGCTAGCGTACTTGACCTAGTATTCCTGCCATGTGAACCTGATAACGTGAAAAAAAGAATCAATTAGTAACAAGTATCCGATATATTGAATGATTACTCTGGAACAGCATAAGATTAGGGGAAACACGACCCAACGTACTCTTTGGCGCCGCACTCCCAAGACTCGCTGTCGACTCCCTACTCGCCGTTACAGAAAGCTCTCGCGCCCTCATCTTCCTCTTCCCACCCACCAACGTTTCTTTACCCCTATCACTTGTCCGTTTCTTCTTCCGAGCAGCATCACGCGTCGTCGTCGCTGTGTGCGGCTCAAAGTACTCATCGTCGTCGTCATCATCGTCATCATCGGCAGGTGTGATTATACGTCGTCGTCGTTTCGCAGGATTCGCGGATCGGGATAGCAGTTGGACGTCTTGCTCCTCCTCGCTTGGTTGTCGAACACGAAGCCGTACGCGTAACCCGGCTCGTCCTCCCACCGGCTCGGCAGCAGCAGCATCCGTAACATCTGCTCCAGAAGCTCTCGGAGGCGGAACCAGCAATTCCCGTTCAACCCGTGATTCTTCTTCCGCTGTCGTGGTCGTCGTTCGGTCCGTTGTGGTGGATACCGACACGGTTGCTGATGTTGTAGAGGAGAGGGATGAATGACGTCGTCGACGTCGCTGACGGAGGACCGAGCCCGCGCCCGAACCGGTAGGTATGGAAGGTGATACCGTATCGACGCTGTACCCGTTATCTGTGTCCGTGCTTTCCGTTCTCGAGGATACCGACGACGACGCGGCGGCGGCGCTCTGGTTTAGGTGATGATGAGCGGACGTCGGATCCGTTTCGCCCTGTCCATGGGATTTCCGTGGAGTGGAGAGTGTTGCAAAGTATCCCGCGAAATCTCGGATGGAGTCTTTGGACGGTGGTGGTGGTGGTGTACGAGGCATTGCGGGTAGACTAGGCACGTAGAGGGACGAGGAGTTGCTGTTGCTGCCGGTAGTCGGCAAGGAGAACGATGTTGGTCTTCCTGCCGCCGTCCTCCTCCCGCGAAGTCGTTTCACCGTGGCATTCTCTGCAGAGACCGACGCCAGGATCCCTGACTCTGGGGTCCTACTATCGATTCCTCGTTTATCCATTGTCGTGGTTGTGCGTGAGCGTGTGCGACATGCTGGAGCGTCTTGCTTTGTGAGCGGTTCGACAGGTCGTGAGCGTGATCGCTCCGTCTCGGTCGTGCGAGACATTTGGGTCGATGTAGCTTCAGTATATGAAGGCGAGAGACGGACGATTGAACTGAATTTTATTTTGTCACTTTAGATTTGTGCAACATGTATGAGACTAGGTGAAAATGCTGATACGCTCTCTCGATCAGATCGTATAGGTGATCCTGCGAGGAGTCGGGTTGGTTGACTGCCGCAACACACGCAAAACCTGGCGGTCGGTCGTCGTCGAATGACGCTCAGCTCATTTCCGGAGCTTTAGTTTGTCCGGATGACTGAATGAATGGGAGGAAAGGTTTATATGGTTGAGATAGGGAAAGTTAAGTGAGAGGAAGAAGGAGGAATAGGGGAAGAAGGGAGAAAGGAAACTTTGTTCTCATCGATCACTCCTCTTTCTCTCTTGTTGTCAGCGAAAAAGGCGAAACGAGCAAAGGGGAAAGGCCAAGAAGGAAGGGGCGACGGAGGCAAAGCGCGCGTCATTCCAAAGATTTCAAGGGAAATCAATTGAGGGGACGCCGTTTCACCTCATTTACGGCCGTCATTCAATCTTTGAAAATGCTTAAATGCTTACTGGTTGTACTGGTTAGAACAACAAAGTAAACAAACCGCAAGGGCATAGCATTCTGATTTCGATTTCAGAGGTTCCCTTCTCATCCCTCATATCGTTTCATCCGCTCGTAATACCAGCGCTATCTTCACCTTCTCTTGCATACCGAGTATCGCCTTGCCCGAACCACAACGACAATGCCAAACGAAACCTCAACTCCAATCCGTCCATCGAGCCTCCAATCCCTCCTCGCCTCCTCGTCAGCAACCACCACCACCCCTTCCTCTGAACGTATACGAGCATTATACGCATTCACCTCCAACCAGAAACTCACAAACCCAGCAGGGTATGAGAAAAATTACAGATGGTGGACGGAGGTGATAGAGATGGCGATGAGGGAGGGTTTGTTGGGTGCGGATGATGGGTTGGATCGGCTGATTTTGTTTGCGAATGAGGACGAGTTGGTTGGGAAACTCGAGTGGCTAGAGGAGAAGAACGGGATGAAGCTCCGACCGAAGGGACTGGGTGGTGTACTCGTGCGTCGTCTACCCGTTCTCGTAAACAATACTTGAAAATCTCAACTCTTTTCCACTTCCCCGTAGTCATCCCTCACACGCACAACCCCACCCACGCTCTACCCGCTTCAATCATTCCTCTCCTCCACGCAACCTATCAAACAATCACCATCTCTCGCCTACCGACTCGTAGCGCAGCCCTTATGGTGGGCTGTGGGGAAAGTGAATCCCTTTGCTGCTAGCGGGAGTGAGGAGGTAGAGGCAGAGGAGAGGAGTTGGAAGCGGGTCAACAAGATGGAATGGGTGCATTTGGATTTGCTCGAGGTATGTATGATTGCAATGCGACAGCCTCGTCCAGACTTACATCGCCAACTTGTCACGTAACCATTGTTCCCTGCCCTTGCTGAGTAGGAAGCAGCAGCAAACTTCATCTCCCATCTTCGTGCAAACCCACCCATCACGCATTCCACGATGCTCCTCTCACCCGAGCTTCTCCTCCAACGGTACGCGCAACACCTCCTCCCCTCAAAACTCCGTCACAGTAAAGGCAAGGGAGTAGGTCTCTCGAAACGAGATGCCAAGGCGCTGTTAAAGTATCTGAAGCGGGATAAGAGGGTGCTTGTCAGTGATTCGTTGGAAGAGGTATGTCTATGCGGCAGTGTCTGCAAGCGGGTTCTATCGAATCTGATATGGGTTGGTGTGCATTAGGTCTACAAGATCGTTCTTGACGAGACAGAGTATTCCTCGGCGGGTCTGACGGACGCGGACAAGGGGACCGTGGCAATTTTATCGACATTGGATAAGCTAGATCGGCAGATAGACGCAGTTTCAAAGGAAATAACGTCGTACGTAGCTGGTTCCTCTTCCGCACTTTCCTGTCATGCTGGCTCCTTCTGATGGACGAGCGCTTTATTGCACAGTGCACAAGGAAAAGCATCGAGTCACCTAAGACTAAACCAGAAGAACGTTGCGTTATCGTACCTCCGTTCGAAGAAACAGCTAGAATCAGTACTAGAGAAACGTGTAGGAGCAGCAGAACAGCTAAGATCCGTCCTTCGGGGTATCGAGAACGCACATGGAGATGTCGAGGTACATTTCTTCCCTCCCTTCCCCTCTCCTTTACCGCGATACTGAAGGACCCCCTTTGCGCGACAGATCATGAAGGCATACGAAGCTTCCACAGCCACGCTGAAAACCGTGCTCTCACATCCATCATTACAGCGAGATCATATCGACACGACAATGGACGCGCTCGCGGAAAGCATGGCGGATCAGCAGGAGATTGACGATGCGATCCAGAGTGGTGGACAGGTAGCCGTTTCTGCTGCTGGTATGGAGGCGGATGAGGATGCGTTGCAGAAAGAGTTGGAGGGGCTGGTGATTGAGCGGGAAGAGGAGGAGGAGAAGGAGAAGACGAAGGCGAAGCTGGTTGAGGAGAAGAAGCAGGAGCGGGAATTGGCGGATAGGTTGGCTGCGTTGAAGCCTCAGCGGGAGCTTGTGCCTCTCTCAATCTTGCCCGACTCCACCACCTCTGCCAAATCGACGGACCCGGCGCAGAACAGTGATGCTTGGGAAACTGTCTATGAAGAAGCACAAGCGAGGAAGGCCGCGGAAACTGCTCGCGCTGAAGCAAGCAAGCTCAAGAAGGAGTCTAGGGTATCTACAGCGGCTCAGTAGTGGTGCATGACTGACTGAAGATCGGAGCTTTTACATGCACATGTGCTATCAGACTACTGTGAACGATATTTAGCAAATGCGTATATGACAACTGAAACAGGTACTTCTACTCGAGTACCACTATGGCTCATCGAGTATTGCAATTACAATTCAGACGAAAATAGGAATCCCAGTGCGTTTCACAAGCACGATCGTGACGCGTAATGTATCATCTAGCTAGTTCTCGAAACCCCCATCACCAAGCGAGCCCCTCTCGCTGGTGCAAACCGAGAAACCCCGCTCAAGCAAGCCACGACTTCATCTAGTACAGCAAGTTTAGAATCCAGAGCATCACCAGCACCAAGCCCAGCTTGATCGCCGGATTCTCGTTGGCCTTTTGCATCATCCAGTTCCAGTACTGAGCGATACTTGTTGCCGTTCGAGATCGACCACCACCACCGCCACCACCAGTGGATCCATTTCGAGAGGTGGACAAGACATCGTTATTGCCATCACCGTTGCTCTTTTCAAAATCGCCATTCGCATCGTCCCGGTTCATGAGCGGAATAGACTCTGGTACGTTGCCTTCGGATTTGATGGGTTCGATCGATTGAGCGACGAGGGTGGCCACTGAAGCTGTAGAATCCGCCATGTCGGTGCCCGATGATGTGACGGGTGCAGGCAAGGCTTGCTTTGGTTTCTTTGGCTTGCCGACTGCCCATTCGGTGATTTCGCCCGTGGCCAAGGACACCTTGTAGGAAAGCCATATATAGACGATCGTGGACAAGACAAGGTTGAGTGGGCGCCAGTTTGTTCCGGGAATGACGAGCAGGACACCATGTGTATCGGACGCCATCCAAGCGTGGAACTGGAGGATGAACGTCTCGAGCGAGCATTGACCGATGAACATGAACATTCGAGAAGAACAAGATCGAAGGAGCGACGACGCGTTTCGAAGTACGATGAACCCAAAGATGAGTGGGAAGCAGGCAATGTAATGGTACTTGTTGTAGACAAACTTGCTTTCCAAGCTGAGTTCAAACCAAAAGTACCACACAAACGCCGCAAGGGAAGCGACGACCGCACTCTTTTGCGCCGACGACCACCAGGGCTTGTCGGTTAACCGGTATTCCGTTGCCTTGATGTATGCGTACGAAGCGAGCATCCCACCATAAACGATGTAGAGATCGAGGGTGACTCGGAAATTCCATTCCTTGGCCGGCCACACGATCCCAAACACGTCATGCAAGACTGCAAAGAGTTTTTCGTTCAGCACGCCATGGCTGAGAAGAACGCTGTTCAAAGCTGCAGAAATGAAGATTTTTCCGAGCATGAATGCAGGCTTGTCGTTGTACTGGTGACCGATGACCATGGTAAAGTAGATAATAAAGTACCTGCACGAAAACCGTCAGACCGATAATACGATGTGCCCGACTGAATCAACGCTACTCACCAGAAACTGACCAACGGCGCAAAGTAGTAGAATACGTAGTCCGTGTTCATAGTGTACGGTAGCACGACAGAAAGCAAGTTGAGTCGAACCATGACCATGACGATTCTCTGGATTCCAAAGTCCTTTCGTTTGTAGTAGTAGGTAAAGTGACCATCTATCGTTGTCAAGCAGCTTGATGAGTCGAGGTACGGCATGAGAAGGTGGGTATGGACACTTACATCCTGTCATGAATAGGTAAGACGCCACCAATGTTCGCATCACGTTATAGATACCCGAAGTCTTGGAAGCACCGAGGATGTGATATATCAAAATGGCGACTGAAAGGCGATTCCCGATCAGAAATGTGTCAGCTTCCTATCAGCCTCACTCGTCAAGAACCCAAAAGAAGGACTCACTCTGCATCCAACCTTTCCATTCATCCGTCTGTTCACGGTTCAAGAATCCCATATCCTTATCCCGCTTGACCGTCGTTGCACACCCAATGATCAAGAACGTGATCATGAGCACAGCAAAGACCCACGGGTTGAATTGCTTTTGCTCCTTTAGGAATACGGTCGTTCGGTCTGCGATGAATAGGTACGCAATTGCAAAGCCGAAAGTGGTCATTGCCATCGCGGCTGACGGAGGTGCGAGAAAAGAAGAGTATCTCGCGGCGAATGCTACAGGCAAGTACGGGCGAGGGGGCGTTAGGACATATATTCGCTATGTGGAGTATGACAACTGGACTTACTGGACGCCTTGCTTCGAAGGAAGATACTAAGCGGTCCCCAGCCACACACGAACAGCAGCACAAGTGCCTGAACAGGTCGCACCGGCTTGTACCGACGACAACAAGCACCGTTAAAGGTACTCGCAACATCATTGCACCTCCATCCAAACATGATTTCCGCCTGCTTCTTGATCAGATGATCCGCGTAGTGAATACCGTCGGCGGTGAGTTCCGGAACGAGGAGTTCGTTGAACACGCTTGGCACGACAACCGGCGGTCGCTGTGGTGATGCGAGATGCGAAAGACGGGCAACG
Organism: Naganishia friedmannii; assembly: GCA_030039255.1. Taxonomy (NCBI): domain Eukaryota; kingdom Fungi; phylum Basidiomycota; class Tremellomycetes; order Filobasidiales; family Filobasidiaceae; genus Naganishia; species Naganishia friedmannii. Next base: position 720,264 of record JASBWT010000005.1, read on the forward strand.
AGATCAGAGTTCATGGCTTGGATATCGACGTGGTTGACTGTGAGTGCTCGATCTGGGTTGAGTAGCGCGTCGTTGGTAGTCGGTACGGGAACAAACATGACTGCTTGCGCAATTCCTCGAGTTGGAATCGGTATTGTTGATTCCTTGACGCCAGAAGCACGGACATACGGTGGAGGATCGGCAAAGGATGAGATCGGTTGACTGTCGATAAGATGACTGAACGTGTCGTCGATAGCCTTTGTCCATGATGCAATACCGCCAGAAGAACGATGTCGGAGGTACCACAGTCCCGTACCCATAACAAGCAACCCGGTCGGATCATCACTCGAGCGGGAAAGGTAGTTTTTTGTTCGCGTAGTGTTCAGGAATGGATCCCACCAAAACTCGAAATTCAACTCGTGGCCCTGTCCGCCACCGACATCAATCTGCACGTTCCGATCAGAATGCTTGTCTCCGCCTGCTTCTTCTGCGGAAGCAGGGAGCTTTGGGTTGGCAAGTTTTGCAGAGGAAAAGTAGAGGTGTCGCACGGTCGAGTCTCCGATGAAGCGGATTGTCCTGGCGGATTCTGTAGCCTTGTGAGAGTTGAACGGAGACGACACGTCGGGAGGAGATGTAAAGCATTGCTGAAGGAGTTTGGCGTTTGGAGGCATGTGTATGCAGCCTGTATCATCGGAAGGACATGTGAGCAGTTGTCATGGTAAATCTCAACAGCAAAACAACTGACCATCGGGTTGCCAGTTCGTATACTTTCCAGGATCATTCCATTGTCCATTGATCAAGTAAGACTGGCACCTGTACGGATCAGCCCAATCTGTCAGGCACAGATTAAAGTGATAAGTATCCTCCTTGTGTGACACCATCATCTGAGTATGCACAGCACCGCAACCCAACGACTCACCTAGCAAGCCCCATCTCAGAAAACTTCCTATCAATACCGCCGCTGTCAATGCCGCTGAAGCATAATGCGGCCAATTCGGATTCGCTTGTGCCGCTTTGGCTGACGCTCGTGCCGCTGCGGACATGGTTGTACGCCTGTACAAGAGAGAAGATTGAGGAAGAAAGGAAAGGATTTTACCACTATAACAATACACTTTGGTGGACTTAGGAAGAATAGTGACTACCGCTTCGCTGTCAAGAACAGGGGAATATTTGAGTCCGCGTTTGCTTGGACGCGTTGATTTTGATTGTCTCACTTCTTCCTGCGATTCAACAACACTCCTCCTTACCTCATACCTCGTCTACATCCTCTAATGGCATTTGCAACAGCTCCGTCAGTGTAGACATGCAGAGGAACGGAGATTGCAGTCTTACGTCTTCAAGTACCAAGCATCGAATACACGCCTTGTCACCCGCCGTAGCTTCACCCCGCCCGGCTGCTCAACATCTCCATGCTGAGGCATCCCCGCAACAACGACCTTCCCGACGAATGCAATGATAGATAAGCTGATACAACTTTTCACATTTACTCCCCGTCTACCGTCGCCTGGTATTGAGGCGCATGCTCGTCCCTTCGCGCTCCGCCGATTGATACTACAGCATAGGAAACACGAGGTGGACGTTTCTGTCCACGGTTTCCATCGATAACATCTCCTTCTGAGCAGAGAGTGTTGTCACGGAGAGTTGATATGCTATCAGTGCAGGTAAGCGCCGTGCACCGCGTAGGGCCTCGTTGCGTATCCAGGTCCAGTGAGCAAACGATCTGCGGAAGGATGGGAGGAGAACCCGCTTGGCTTCTGAACACATGACTCGCCTTGCGACTGTCTACCCTGCTGTACCAATACGGTATGCGCCAGCTGATGCGCCCATAAAGAGACCAGCGCGGAGAGTGAACTGATCACATCGAGCACTTGGTTCCTTTCAGGTTTCCTTCTGCGCACGAACGACAATCGTGTACAAACTTCGACAATCGTGTACAAACTTTACAGACGCTGTTGTGCTATACATCTGATCTGATACGATCCGACCCGCCTTCTGCCTCTTATTCGGCTCCCATTCGGCATAACGGCGGGGGCAAGAAACTTTCCAATGCTGTATTTTTCAGAAGACAAGATGTACTTCCACCAGAGCTGTCGAGCTAACGTCGAAGGCACCGACTGCATCAGCTTCTGGTGGATACTGAAGTCGATAAGAATAATGAATGATACACCTGAAACGCGGCTCCACAAGAGAGTCGCAAGGTGCTGACCATAGCTGGGCCAGCAAAATTAGGGCAAAAGAACCTCAGGATATGACTCGAAGTCTCAGTCTATCAGCGTTTTGTCGTCAGCTGATCTAGCTGCAGATCTGATGAAAACCAGCCGGCATGTACGAGGGACAGGGATGAATCTGGCGGGAGGAAGATGTCGGCGTCGGAAGAAGATCAGCTTGAAGATCACCGACGAGGATAGAGCTGGATATAGAGCCGAAAGCGGAGCTGAACAAGCTGTTGAACAACTGTACAACTCTCGGGTGCTCGGAGACAGATTCTCGGAGGCTGGTTCGGTTCGTTAGTGGTTCGGTGGTTCGTTGGTTGGCTCGGCAGTGTATTGCATCAATTGAAAAAGCTAATGAAAAGGCGATGATGATGATGAGTCATAAGCGGCTCATGGTACCTGTTCTTCCGAGGTGAAAAAGAGAACAGCGGAACACGAGCACCAAATCTCAGCTGTAAACGGTCCATATTGAGAATCCGCTCCTTTAGCAGGTTTTACAACGCCTTTTTGTCTCTTTTGTGACTGCCGATAATGATCAAAGTCTCCAAGAGCTACGCGCTCTCCTGGCCCAATATCGCTTATGCAGTACAGTATGTTTTCCTTTAGTGGAGTCGGCTTGGAAACCATGCAGTCCAGCAGTCCGCTTTGTGAGCTGCTTTGTGGCGGGCCAAACCAAAGGAACTGGAGATATCGATATCGTAACTTGAGGATAGAGAAGCAGCAACCCGTCACAAAGCTCGTCACAATCATCATCTGATATCGACCGGTAACTTGGCAGCACTCGCAAACAGCAACATCTCTCGCTTGCAATCTCCCCGGTCACGGATCGCACGAGAAGAACTCAAGTCGACAGGATCGCATGGGTTTTTCGCACGGGGTGAGTGCCAAATGAAAATTACGATACTTGCTACATCCTCTACCGTTACCATGACGCTTACGAACGTTGTATACCCTCTTTCCTGTGCTGCCAGTGACAACGTCTTATAGGAAGATGCACGTCACCGATCACCCAATCGAACCATCAAACTTGAACACAATGCGCATCGCACAACCATCCTCGACGTCGGTTCCTCCACGTATGGCACCATTCGCAGCGGCGTCGTCAAGAGGTCCAGGGACCATTGATCATGGAACAGGACAGAAGTATACGGTAAATGGCGAGCAAGGGTTTTCGGAGGCACATTTGTATAATGGTATGTCTCCTGTCTCAGTCAGCGTCGATGCTGTTATGCACGTTACTTAAGCCTTCCTCTTGGAGTAGCTGTATCTCCGGAATACGGCACATCGGATCATGATGCTACACCACGCGGCGAATATCCGCCTCACCACATATCAACGTCTACAACACTAGCGACACCGTCTCCACGAAAAGCGTTGCAGAGGTACAAGACGGTAAAACCGTCTCAATCTACGGGCACATTACCGACCTCTGTGTTGGGTCAGCAACGGAACAAGGCCAAGTCGGAAATCCCAGGCACGAAGGATGGCGATTCATCGGTACGCGATGGGGAACATGGGTCAGAAGGAAAAGGCATTTCGAGTGGTACCATGACGTCACGTACGTCAAAACGAAAGGAACCACGGAATGTCGATTGTATTGCTCCATCGGACGACGAGAATGCAGATTCGCAAGGAGCGTTCCATGCCTCGATCATGGAGCAATCCAAGTCGAAGGATGGAGGCATGACGGGAACGGGAAATATAACACAGCTGCAGGAGTTTAGCAGTGACAGGCAGGAAACATTCGTCCAAGCACCTCGTTTGTCTGTTACTTCGAATGGCAGCGCATCCTTCGGATCAACTGAACACGGAGAGGAAACAACGACGACCACAACATCCCCGTCGTCCCGACCGTGGTTGCTTTCCCGCTCGAGTTCGTCTACCATCGACATTCCCATCGAATCGACGGAGCCTAGTTCGCCGCAAGAGGCGGAAAGCGCCGTGGAGGCAGCAGCGTCGATGGTTGTTCCCAGTGATTCGTATTTCCCAGATGTAACCACTCTGCTGCAGGGTGCGGGAGTCCTGGAAACAACGCAGGAGTCTACCAGCAGCCGGTCTGGCGATATGGCTGTGCAGACCGAGTCTCCCCGGAACACAGGCACGAAGAATACACCATCATCGGCAGTGTCGTCGCCGCCGAACGATCGTAAACCGAAGAGTACGGCCTGGCCGTGCAGCAAGAAACACGGCGATACGCCAATTGGGATGTCTGAGGCTCTTGCCCTAACGGATGCTCTCGGTTTCAAGCTCGGAAACCCGAATGCGCAACTCAAGACCGGCACACCTAGCAAGGTTGCGCCCGCGAAAGTTCTTGGGGAAGATGCAGGGTCTTGGATGATGGACGCATCAGGGAATCACGGAGGGCTGTCGCCGACAAGCCAGCCACACCCGTCAACAGAACAGAAGCACGATGACGATCTCAGACGACAGATGTCAGATGCTCAGGCGAGCACTTTGGCGACGGATCGGTTCTTATCATCGTCGGCGCCGGTTGGGAAACAAGCAAGTCTTTCTCAACATTCCGGCGCGAGATCAATGGAGGATTCGTTATTGGAATCATGGGGGTTCACAGTTTCCACGCCTCTGTGCCCGCCCAAGTGCTACCCGCTCAGCAGTCCTGCCTTAAATAGTGTTTCCAAGGACCGGTTCTGTCGAGCGAGCAGCTCTTCTAGTTTGTCCTCTACGGAGAAGGATGATTCGAGAAGGCGGATCTCGTCTTCAACACCGCCCGCGTCGTTTATCGTGCCTCCTCATGCTTCAGCGTACGGAAACATTTTGGGTAGCCGAAAGAGCTATACTTTCTCACCCGGAGACGATAACAGCATGCAAAAGCAACAAAACGCACCAGCGCCTAGGAGTCGCTTGGGGTCGATCACGGCCCAACCTCGAACATCGTCCCCTATGCGGGATGTAGTATCGGACTCGCCTCCATCCGGACGACCATCACTCCTGCGTGACACAAGCAACGATAGTACTAGTGGTTATTCGGAAGCAGTTTCCAGCAGTTCAAACACCCCAGCATCATCGCGCCATAATAGCGCCACTGGGTCTGACTTTTACAATCATAGCAGACCTTGGCGGAGAGACTCGACAATGTCTGCGCAGAGCTTTGATACGTCAGGCACGTCACGATCCAGTGGCGTTTTCTCCATCGACTTGGTGGACCATCCGGGACGACATGACGATGGATCGGGCTTCCCTGCGGAGGGACATGATGGTGCACCCAACACCCATCCGTCGGATGCTTTCTGCCTTTCCGCTGTCGGTCAGTCAGCAGGCGAAGCCTCACCAGACGATACATCGCACTCTGATGAGCCACACGTTGTGCCGTATGAGGGAATCGTCAATATCATCCCCTATGATGACAAGTATTTGATAAGCGTCATTATGGAGGGTTTCACATTGGACAATATTACGGTCGCTGTCAAGTCGGTCAGGAATGGAATTGACAGACCCGTGGCGGACGACAATTGTTCCATGAAGAGTTGTGGCTCGGCCAATTCTGGCAAATCGATTACGGCTGGAAACAAGACAAGGAAGACAAAATGTGTTCATCTAGTAGCTGATAGGTGGGACGATGGTGGTAAGTGTTCCTCTTCTTACACACAATCGGTTAGATTACTAACCAATGGTTGTCGTTCTTTTGTCAAACAGTCCACTTTGAGCGGAAAATCGCATTTGGTACAGACGCAGACTTTTCCAAAGGTATCAAAGCGCGATTCGATGGGAATGAGCTCCAGATTGACAGTGAGTTTCTGATCTTCGCTGGCCACGTCAACACTAAACTGAGCGTTTGTGATCCAGTCCCTCGAAGCTCGCGAGGCGCCAGTCTGTGGGATTTGGATCGGTTCCTGGAACCAGCTACGTTATCGACAACCCAATGATTCACTGGGAACGGAGAGACCTCGCTTCCTGTCTTACTAGGAATCAGGAATCCATCAGCATGCATTCCATTTTTCAGTATCTCTTTTCACGCCAGACAACAAACAACTGTATCGATACGACTCGCGGTCCCCCAGTACTTGGCAAGATGCAGCGAATAGCACCCTTACATGGGATCGACTGACGACATGGAGAAACCAGACTTCGCACCGCCACTTGACTCATCCTCCTGCAACACGCACCCCTACATTTGCTACATCTTGTTCACTTCTGCTTGCCGCCCGAAAATCTCTCAACCTACGACTGTCACCATGTCAATCTCCCTCAAGCATTGTAGTATCTTGACTGAATCAAATGTATCAACAACGAGCAAGAGAACGTTCACAAAGAAGAAAGTAGACTATATAGACGAATGGCGTTGTATTTGTCACTCTTTTTTATTTATGCAAGCTGCATTTCCACCACTTCCACTTGGTCAGAAGTTGCTGCCTACATGATCGTTATCGGGTTTACGAGGTGGTTGTTTTCCGGATATGCTACGTTGGACAGAGCTGTTGGTCTCTGTTATACCTTATACCAGCTCAGGCTATGGCTTGCAACATCATGAGAGAAGGAAATATCCGCGCATTTGAGCAACACGCATGGGCCGACTTGATTACCGGCCCGGGCGCGGCAATACGGCAAACCTTTCTGGCTCGCTTGCGTAAAGCCAGTCAATTCTTGGTATTGCTATACCCAACTAGGGTTTCCCTAATTTTTCAATTAGAGGCAAGTGTTTGTCCGCTCCGAGTCAAACGGGCATCATAGGAATAGAGGATTGCCACTTCGGAATTGCCATATCCGCCGTCCTCGATATGGATTCGGCAGAGCTTTCGGCAGCCAATTCGGTGCCAGCGGTCAGTCATCCACCATTCGCGAACAACCCTTCAGCGAGCATGAGTCCCATCAGGTCGTCAACTCCAATAGTCTTGCTTAAACGGAAACGAGGTATACCGCTAGTAACTAACTCTATACGGTCAACTACGAATTGCTGACTGGTATCATTGTAACTTTGCCTACAGGTTTTATTGCATGTTACTCTTGCCGCTCCCGCAAACGGGCATGTCAGCGATCAAGCGATGACCCGTCAAGTTGTGTCCAGTGTCTTGGTAGTGAGAGTGTCTGTGTCTGGCCGGAGAGGGACAAGCGTCGACGTGTTGAGAGAGCGGAACGACAACCTGGTAGTAATACGCAAGGTGGACCCGGTGAATATTCTCCTCGACCATCGCAAGGAGATCGCAGGAGAAGTTCGACAAAGTTGGTCAAGCATGAAGACCTTCGGGACGATCTCAGAGAGATCGATGGACATCATGAATATGATGCAGAGGATTATGACTCGGCGTCGTCTGAAGAAGAGATTGACGTCCCTCTCAGTGCATCTATCCATCACGTCTCCTTACCGTACACTCACCCGCCACCCATTGGAAACGGAAACGGAAATGGATCATACCCTTCCTTGACAAAACCGCTCTCTATGGATTATTTAGCACCCGGTATTGGTGTGATCAACGGAAACGGCCATTACAACAACCATTTGAACGATTCGGGAGCCAGTAATCACGCGACAGATGGTAGAAGGATGTCTTTTAATGCCCAGGGAAACAGTTCGATGGGAATGTCGGGCAATCCGTTGCAGAGACAACAAACTCAGCAACGATCTGCATTGAATGGCTATCCCTACCAACAGCAGCATCCATCACAACCGACGGCGCATGTACAGCAACAGGCCTATCACGATCAGAATGCCAACTCATCCTATACGAACGGTACCCAATCTTCACACTCTGCTTGCTTCGGTCATCAAGACAATCAGGACGCGTTCCAGAAACCACAACTACCACATCAGCAATCGCATCACGTAGAATCGTCAGTCAGATTCATCCCCGGTTTCCTCAGCGCTATTCATGGGGATACACCGACTCCGAGTCCACCCAATGGATTCTCGCAAAGTAACATCGGACACCGGCAAAGTATCGCGGTGCAACAAGCTATGCACCAACAGCACAATCAGAACGTGTCGGCAAGCGTTGGATCCGATATGGCTGTTAATGCGGCGAACCATGCGCCACTTGGTGCGCGGACTATGTCAAGTGATGATCACGCAAAGTTGCAACTCATGCTTCCGCCTTCCAACGTAGGTCAGCAGTCGGACCAAAATGGCATGGTTTCGAGCGGATACAATATCTCGCTTGCACATGTGGCCGCATCTGCTGCTGCAAGAAACAACTCGAATGGCACCGGCGGAAACGCCATCGGAGACGGACAGAGTGCCCGTGCTGGAAGCACGTGGACGGAAACCGACCCGCTGCAGGGAATGCAGGATCATCAGCAGTCGAGTCAATTCTCTCAACTGCCAACACGCGCTGGCATGGTTTTCAACCACGATTCTTCGGCTGGACGAGACTACGTCGGCATCAATGTCAGATCCTCGTTAGATGCTGGAACATCCAAGATTGAAGCCGGATTGGCAATGTTGATCGGTGATGATGTTAGCAGGGAAGTAGGACCTGGTGTGGGAAGTGCAACGAGTGCTGAAACGACGTCGAGTGTGAGAGCGCTGAAAATGGATTTAGGGGAGGAAGGTCATGACGCTGCGAATGAGTGAGTATCTGTTTTCATTGATTGCAATATTACTGGAGAGCGGAATCGAGTGAGCGAGGCGCCTCGGATCGGCCATGATTGGGGATGCGCAACTAGGTCGATGCTCTTGCTGGGTTTCGTTATCTCATTTGCCTTTTCGCTACTTTTAGGCTGCTCAGTCTGAACCAATCCCGCATTCAGGTTATCCCGTCGCATGCGCATCACGAACACCACGATCCTTCCGGTTCCGGAGTCGCCGGTCCATTAGGCGTTGTGCAGAAGACAAGCCCGGGGAGTGACGGAGACGCTGGAGTTGAGAATATCCGGCTAAGTTACGAGTACCTCCGGCCGTATGGACCGACAGCGATTTCTCCTGGTCTTGGCCGCATCCGCCTATCCATTCGTGGAACACCAAAGCATCTGCAATCGGCAAATCCAAACGTAAATCCTAATCAGTTGTTGCATCCGAATGCCATGCCCTCGCCACCACAGCATGTTCCAGGTGCAATGTCAAGCTCGCCGGGCACCGGTGGCCAAGGAGTCAATCTATTGCGTCAAAGCATTCACACAGCTTCAGGACTTACACCTCCGTCGAACCAAAATTCGAATGGTCAGCAAAACGGTATCTCGCCGTCCAATCACCTGCCACCCGCTCCACGTCCGGTCGTCGATTCTTCATCCAAATTTCCACGATCTGACATACGAGGCGCTCTATTCGACACCTTTTTCGACCATTTTTCAAGCATGTTTCCATTCTTGAACAGGCAGGTTGTTGATCGGCAGATTAGGGAAGGGGGAGCAGACGCAGGTACCGTTTTGCTGGCAAATGTCATGTGCGCTCTCAGTGCTCGGTATGTTCAATTTCTGAAACCTACATCCCGTAGTGGCTTACTTCTGGCTTTCACCTCTAGGTTCTGCCCTTTACCGGAAATTGTTGCACTAAACAGTCTCCCGTTCTGCCGAGGTGTCCCGTTCGCAGACAATGCGAAGCAGCTACTTGTCCCTTTGCTGGGCATGCCATCGTCGAGCGTCGTCGCTGCTCTTCTTTTACTGTCCTACTATGAGCTCGGCATGAATTCTGAAGCCGGTGTCTGGAATTACTGCGGTTTGGCCATGCGAGTGGCCATCGATCTGGGTCTTCACAGGAAGATTGCAGGAAGATTTTCGTCCAAATCAAACAGGATGTTGTTCTGGTGGTGGGTTTCTTATTAGTCCTCATACCAGGTCTCGGCAGCTTAACCTTTCTGAATGTGCTTTAGCATCTTTCTTCTGGACCGTGTACTGGCAGTTGGCACCGGACGTCCTGTGACATTTCTGGACAACCATATCGAAATTGGCGAGCCTGATACCGATATCCAAGAACAGAGCTTTCGAAATGTGGATAGCGACAAACAGTCATTGGCGTTTGCCTATAACATCAAGCTGACAAAGCTTTACGGACACATCGCCTCCACTGTCAACACATCTCCCTTCTGGCTTGGGTGTCTCTCGACAGGAAGCGCGGCACCTTCTCGAGCTGCTAGTCCCGCTGGTGACGATGCACATGCAAAGACACCACATCGCGTCGGTGCATATAAATCCAGCTCTTCAAACGCTGTGATTTCCGATGATCCTGCTCATCGAGCGGAACTAAAGGATCTCGCAGCTACCGAAGAGGCTATCGTTGCTATCTACGAAAACATGCCGTCCAGCCTGACGTGGAGCCAGGAAAACTTGATGATTCATATCGCAAGAGGCAATGGCGACATGTTCCTTCACCTTCATCTTTGGTACCACTGCATTATTGCAATTCTCTATCGGGAGCCGTTTATACAGGCTCGAGCCGCATATGCTGGCTTAAACCTTACCGAGGCCATGGAGATTCAGAAGTCGGCGGCCAGACACATCCAAGACATCAGTACAGCGATACCACTGGAGCATCAGTCACTCTTGCTAAACAACGGTTTCTTAAACCAATGTTTTTACACTGCAGCGTGTACTTGGATTTCGGAATTAGCGCACCTTCGAAGGAGCGAGAATAAAGCACTCGCCCGCGCAAGGTCGATGCTGACAGCTACTGCGACGGCAAACTTCACTGCGTGTGCAAAGGTACTCCGGCAACAGGCTGAAGTCTGGCTGGGAGTAGGCTGGATCGCAGCAGCATTGGCAAAACGAGGCGCACGACTATCCTTGTCCGAGATCATCAAAACAGGAACGACCGACACCATCTTGTCTGAAGCCGAGATGCGAATCATTACAAGCTGTGATACATCGGATGACGACACAATCGCCAGCTCTGCCCTGGATCTTCGAGCGACGCTTTGGAACACTTTATCGGATGGCCTCCCGGACTTTTCTGATCCGATAATCAGTAAGTGCGAAAGTAATCGGCCGTGTTGAATTGATGTTAACTCTTGTTTATGCAGATCCAGCATTGTGGGGAGCTGAAGGTTTGTTCGACGAGGGTATGAACGAGATGTTTTTCGCAGGATACGATACTGCAGTTCCAACGCCGAGTGCGTGGCAGAGTTTAGGGTTGTAAACATTTCCGCTTTCACTCGACTTGAATCAGCTTGACAACTATATATTGTTATGCAGTACGGATGCTTTGAAATGTACACGTAGTTGATACAACGATTGGAGAGAGCATGCAGTTCAAATACAAAAAAAAACATTGTGCAGCGCGAGATCATCTTTTCCCCCTCCAACCTCCTCTTCCCCTGCCTCTCCAACCGCCTCCACCAGATCGTCCACCCCTACCTCTTCCCCTCGGATTAGCCGCCGCCTGCGCCTGCTGCTGCCTCGATTCCGCCAGCTGCTTCTCACTACCCGTCAAGCCCTGTGCTTCCGTTGCGGATCGTCGCCAGTGGTTGAGGAAGAAATCCCGATCTTCTTCCGAAAGTGCTGAGATGGGAATGAAGCGGTCGTTTGGATCGTCGTCTTCCTCGGAGGAATACTGTACGTTGCTGCTGTTTACACCCGCGGCACCAGCTGCTGCGCGTGTGTAGGTCTGCACCTCTTGCGCGCCATTTGTTGCACCAGCATCAGTGTTTCTGAATTCGCCATTCATCGCATCGTCCGTCACGCCCGGATCCATGTAATCCAAACCATCCAAATTGTCCATAAACCCCTGATCAAACATGAAATCGTCAAACTCGTCCGCCCCACCCATATTCCTATCATCCGCCTTGCCTTGTTGCCCACCGGCGCTGGGTCCACCATTCCCTGCTCCAGGTTCACGTTTCACTTGTCCGAAATCCGCCTCAAATTCTCGGAATCGCTGGGATGGCGCATCGTCATAGACATCCACGTCGATAATCCCACCATCGATCGGGTCTTCTTCTGTTGTTAGATCGACGGGTTCGTCGTCTGTGTATCCGTACTCGTCTGGTTCACGATTACCGCTTGTTGTGCTAGAAGTGTTTGCTTGGTGTTCGTCTGCGAGTACGGCAACACGTCGATTCTTGAGACGTGGTTTACTTGTGCTCGCGCGACCGGGAGTATCTGTTTCTGTCTGTTCTCCCGAGTCATTTGGGCCATCAGAGTATGCGCCGCCGATAGGAATCACGTTTTCCTCTTCCGCATCTATATCGACGTCGAATTGTTTTTGTTTCCCCTTTCGGGAGGATCGTGTTGGAGGGTGGTGTAGAGGTGGTATCCCTTCATCTGCTGAATCAGGGACAAAGTCTTGATCTTCCGCGTTGTCGAAAATGGGTAAACCTCCCGGTCCTACGGATTCTTCCGCCAGCACCTGTTTCTTCCGCCTGACCGGTGTCTTGTTTTTCGGCTTGGCTTGGCCCTTTTCACTGCCATTCCCAGTTGTTGTCTGCTTTCGCCGTTTCGGTGACGTCGCCGGAAGTATATCGCTAGATTTCCCGTCGTCGTCGTCATTGATAAACGAATCATCATACGGTTCATCCAGCATCACCTCGTCCTCGATCTCGTTTCTGCGTCGCGGCGGTGAAGGCTGCACATCATCTTCGTCCACATCATCCAGAACATACGGATTACTCTTGATTCGAGCAAGACGTGCAGCTGCTTTTGCCGATATCGATGTCTGCTTTTTCGGTGCACGTTTCTTCTTTGGTGATGGAGAAGAATCCACGACGAGTGCGCGTGGACGAGAGGGTCCACCAGCGCGGGAACCGATGTCGCTGTCGCTATCCTGGATTTCTAGTGGTTCATTGTCTCGCATGGATGGCGAGGTCACGACTCGTTTCTTTCTCGTCGATTTGAGCTTTGCTACAAGACCAGCACCGTTGTACGTGAATAAGCAATCGCACTGAAGCCCACGACCACCGTGTACTTACCGAGAGCACTAGTCTTTGCGATTTTGACATTCTTCCGCGACCCGGTAATCTCCATATCATCATCACTATCATCCACTCCGACCATCCCGTCTGCAGCACGAGCCTGTCGCAGATCCGCTTGCTTGTTCCTGCTGGATGTGATGGCGTCACGTTTGTCGCATTTCCATGTATATTTGAGTAGGCTGTGTACTTCTTCGTCTATGCTTACGCTAGGCATTGCTATGTAGGAGGAAGCATGGTGTGTGTGTGATTGTGAAGAGTTGAGCTGACTATTAGGAGACAGAGTAGGAAGCAGGAGACAAGCTAAGTTCAACTAGAGATGTGGTCGTCGATCGCTGGTTCTTATTTCCACCTATTTGGCTTTACTCTGTTCGTTATTTCCACCCCAGTGTTTTAGTTGAAACAGAATGGACAGGCTTTGGCGCGTCGTGTCAAACGCGTTTCTTTGCCAGAAGATCAGGAAGGGAGTGGAGTGTTCCCTTCAACCTGGTGATACTTCTACTGCTTCGCCATCAACGATATCTTCAGGTCAGCAGCTCACTCGTTGAAGGCTCAACAACTCGCCAGCAGCTACCACCCCGACGTAGCTCCGATTCAACATGTCGCCGGCACACCCTTACATCAAGGGCACAAGGGTATGGCTTCCGGATCCTCACCAAGCCTGGTCTGCCGGTGAAATCACAGCAGTGGATACTCCCTCCAACGTGGACTCTGCCGAAGCGGATGATATATACGTCACGCTTCATATTAAGCAGGAGCAGAATCCGGATGTCGAAAGTGTTCAGTCATTCCCGCTTTCGGTGCTCGTTGCGGCAGGCCAAAACCAGCTGGTCCCTTCGAGTGCAGCAGCCGCGAGTCCGGCGACAACGACAACGACACCTGGTGTCGGAAGCGGTGCAGGATCCCTGGTGGGAAAGGATGATGATGGGAAACCCGTCATCTTGCCGCCATTGCGAAACCCACCGTTATTGGAACAGACAGACGACCTGTCCAACCTGTCCAACTTGAACGAACCGTCGGTCCTCCATGCGATTTCGACAAGATACGATATGCATCTGCCATATACGTACAGTGGAATCGTCCTTGTCGCGCTCAACCCGTTCAGCCCGCTCAACATTTACGGACAGGACATGATCAATCAGTATGCAGGGAAGAAAAAGGGGGAGCTGGAGCCGCATTTGTTTGCGATTGCGGAAGAGGCTTTAGATTACATGAGGCGTGGGAATGGAACGGGAGGAAAGGATAATACAGGCGCAGGTGATCAAACGATTATCGTTAGTGGCGAAAGGTACGTTTTTGTTCACCACACGTAACAGCGAGTTGACGTCGCGTATACTAACCCGACCCTTTGCAGTGGTGCCGGTAAAACCGTCTCTGCGAAATTCATTTTGCGGTACTTTGCATCAGTGGAGGACCCCTCCAAACCCGCAGCAGCACAGCGCAAACGTCTCAAGGCGTCCGGATCATCCAACGTTTCGAGTGGAAGCGTAGTAGGTGATGATGGGATGAGCGAGACGGAAAGGCAGATCTTGGCGAGTAATCCGATCATGGAGGCGTTTGGTAATGCAAAGACCACGCGGAATGATAATTCCTCGCGATTCGGGAAATACATAGAAGTAGGTTTTTGCGTTGCAGGTTGGGCGTTTGGGTCGTAACTAAAGGACGTCGACTGTCTTTTTCCCGCGATAGGTTTTATTCAACCCCGACCACGAAATCGTTGGCGCCAGAATACGAACGTACCTTCTCGAACGATCTCGACTCGTCTACCAGCCCGAAAGCGAACGAAACTACCACATTTTTTACCAGCTTCTCGCCGGTGCGCCAGCGCAGGAGCGTAAAGAGTACGGCATAGACCTGCCTCATTCGTCGTTTGCATATCTCGCTGGTGGTGGGCCGACTTCGACGCCCATCAACGGAGTGGACGATGCGGAAGAGTTTAAAATTACGCAGAAAGCACTCAGTACTGTTGGTATCTCTATCGGAAGGCAGTGGGAAATTTTCCGATTACTCGCGGGTTTGCTGCACCTCGGAAACGTCAAGATTTCGCCTATGCGGAATGAGGCGACGATTGATATGGATGACCAGGCGCTTGAAGTGGCTTGTCAGATGCTCGGTGTTGATAAAGACCAGTTTAAGAAATGGACGTTGAAGAAGCAACTTACGACCCGGTCGGAAAAGATCGTCACCAACCTTTCCGCGGCTCAGGCGAATGTCGTCAGGGATTCCGTCGCCAAATTCATCTACAGTTGCCTGTTCGAGTGGCTTGTATCGATCATCAACAACCAGTTGGCTGGGGAAGGTGGACGTGGAGCCAAAGAGGCGAAAAAGTTTATCGGAGTGCTCGATATCTACGGGTTTGAGCATTTCAAAAAGAATAGCTTTGAGCAGTTTTGCATCAATTGGGCCAACGAGAAACTTCAGCAGGAATTCAACGCGCACGTATTTAAACTCGAGCAGGAAGAATACATGCGCGAGGAAATCAATTGGACGTTTATCGATTTCGCGGACAACCAGATGTGTATCGACGTTATTGAAGGCAAGATGGGAATCTTGTCGCTGCTCGATGAGGAATCTCGTCTTCCGGCCGGTGCCGATAATTCGTTTGCCGCCAAAATTCACTCGACGATTGTGAAACCCGAGCAAAAGCAAGTGTTCAAGAAACCGAGGTTCAACCAGAATGCATTCACGATTGCGCATTACGCACACGATGTCACGTACGATGTTGATGGGTTCCTTGAGAAGAACAGGGATACCGTACCGGATGAGCATCTGGAATTGTTGATGAATTCCGAGAACACGCTGGTAAAGGAATGTCTTGAAGCAGCGCTTGCTGCTGCTCAGGCTAGCAAGGAGAACATGGCGTCCGCGGCCAAGGCGAATAACCCGGCAACAGCAGGTGGTGTTACTCCCGGTGTTTCCGCAAAGTCTCGAGCTGGTGGCGCTGCCAACTCCCGAAAACCAACGTTGGGCTCGATTTTCAAATACTCGCTTGTCGCGCTCATGGATACTATCAACAATACCAACGTCCATTACATCAGATGTATCAAACCCAACGAAGAAAAACGTGCTTGGGAACTCGACTCGAAGCAGGTGCTTGCTCAACTGAGAGCATGCGGTGTACTGGAAACGATTAGGATCAGCTGTGCCGGTTACCCTTCGAGGTGGACATTTGCGGAATTCGCAGAGCGGTACTTGTTGCTGGTCAACTCGACGGAAATCGACAACGCAGGCGTGACGGATATCCGGGCCCTTTGCAGTCAGATATTGGAGAAGACGATCCCGGACACGGACAAGTATCAGATTGGTCTGACAAAGATCTTTTTCCGTGCTGGAATGCTCGCTTCGATGGAATCGATGCGGGCGCAAAAGCTCAACGAGCTGGTGACGCTCGTTCAGAAGAACTACAGGCGACATGTAGCGATGAAGGAGTATCGCGCCAAGAAGAGCGGTGCGATCAAGATACAGACTGCTTGGAGAGGTTATGCAGCGAGGAAGCTGGCGACGGAGATGAGGAGAGAGCAGGCTGCCGTCAGGTTACAGACCGCTATTCGGGGCTGGTTGGCGAGGCGAGAGTACGCGAGGACACGTCAGGCAGTTATCAAAATTCAGGCTGGTAAGTGTGAGGCTACTTGATTTATGCGACAGGTACTGACAAATCCCTCTTACAGCTGTTCGAGGTCACCAGCAATTGCTACGTTACCGAGAGGCGCGAAAGGAACGGGCTGCTCTTGTCTTGCAAAGTATTTTCAGGGGAATGTGAGTGTTTCTGGTGAAGGCTTTTTCTTTAGCTACTAACAGTCCGACCTGTAGGATCGTCCGCAAGCATTACAAGCAACAGATCAAGCGAATTGTTCTTATACAGTCACTCTACCGCCGACGTCTTGCCCGAAAACAACTCGTGGTGCTGAAATCAGAAGCCAAATCTGCCACACGGTTCAAGGAAATCTCATACAAACTGGAAAACAAGGTTGTCGAGTTGACGCAGACGTTGCAGCTGCGAAGTGGCGAGAAAAAGGCACTGCAAGAAAGGCTCAACAACGCCGAAGAACAGATCCGATTGCTTGCCACCAAGCATGCCGATGCGGAGACCAAGGCGAAGGATCTCGCTTCGGAATTGGACAAGCCGACGGTACCCAAATCAGAGTATGAGCAGTTGCTCTCGGCACGTCGAGAACTCGAGTCACAACTTACGGCGCAAAAGGCAAGGATCGCTGAACAAGACGCCGAGATTCAACGACACCTCACGTCGCTCCAGGCTCAGACTGAGAGTGCTCGGGAAAAACAGACCGCAGCGGACTCGATCGCTGCTAAAAGTACCGAAGACTTGACCACCATCGCATCGTTGCGCGCGGAACTCGCCGCTCTCAAGGAGCAAATCAACAGGCAGAGTGCATTGCAGGCGCTTACTCGAAATCAACGATCGGACCCGCCCCTCTCTCCTACCGGCCCAGCTTTCAGTAACGGCCTGCGGTCGCTTGAGAATGGTGATAGCCGCAAGACCCCTAGCCGTTCCGCTAGGCGTCATAGCGTAACAGGTCCCACCCAGGAGGAGCAGGAAGCAACTCGCGACTCGGCAGACGAGCGAATGCTTACCAGCCGGCAAGAAATCGATCACAGCGTTCGAACAGCCACCATGGGATACCCGGCTGATCTCAGTTTCGAGGAAGGTGTTGACGCTCTAATGGCCTTGCTCGAAAACGAAGAATCGCTTGATCTTGAAGTGTTACAGGTTCTCATCAAGGACCTGAAACCTGTTCAGCCAAGTTTACACAATGCGCCTGCGCACAACGAAGTCATGTTCCCAGCTCACATCATTTGTCTCATCTCGAACGAAATGTGGAAGTATGGAATGATTGGCGAAAGCGAACGATTTTTGGCGAATGTTATGCAAAGCATCCAGCAACATATTATGGTCAGTCAAGCACCCCGTGACACAACGTCTTTCAAGCGAGCGCTAATCACGACGCGAATTTACAGAGTCTCGAGGGAGAAGATGTTATTGTTCCAGGCTTTTTCTGGCTGACAAATGTGCACGAGATCCTGTCCTTTGTCATGTTGGCCGAAGAAGACGCTATGAACGGCATCGGACCTGGTGCAGAGAACATGGGCCGAGAGTTCAACTGGGTCGATTACGAAAAACTCGTTACAATCGTCAAACACGACCTGGACAGTCTTGAATACAACATTTACCACACGGCTATGCAACAAATCAAGCGTAAATTGGCCAAGATGGTTGTTCCCGCACTGATCGAGACGCAAGCCCTGCCTGGATTCGTAGAGCGAGACGGTAACACTAGATTGCTCGGTCGAATGCTTGGTATGCAGGCTCCGAGTGCGCCGGCGTTTAGCATGGACAATATTCTGGACTTGCTAAACAAGGTGTGGAAGGCTATGAAGAGCTACTACGTGGAAACCTCGGTTATCCAACAAGTCTTCTCCGAGTTACTCAAGTTGATCGGTGTCTCGAGTTTCAATGACTTGCTCATGCGCCGAAACTTCTGTTCGTGGAAACGAGGTAAGTGTTTTGCTTGATAAGGTTTCGCCTAAGCTAACCCTGAGAGATCTATCAGCCATGCAAATCCAATACAACATTACCCGAATCGAGGAATGGTGCAAATCTCACGAAATGCAGGAGAATCTGATACAGTTGGAAAGTTTGATGCAGGCCACCAAACTGCTTCAGCTGAAAAAGGTATGTCTCATCGTTGGATGCTTGAATAACACGTGACTGAGTAATTTCGTTGTTTAGGCCTCTGCTGCGGATATCGACATCCTGTTCGACGTCTGCTGGATTCTTTCACCATCTCAGATTCAGAAGTTGATTGGGCAATATCATACCGCCGACTATGAGGTGAGCCTAGGAGCGGTGCGCTTAACTGAATCATAGCTGACGACTTGCATCAAAGGCTCCTATCCCGCCCGAGATTGTTAAATTGGTAGCACAAAGAGTCAATGTGAATGACAAGGGTGACCATCTGCTTTTACCGCCCGAGACTGATGAAGCTGGACCGTAAGTATCCGCGCTTACCAATCGGGAAACCGTTTGGCTAATCACCATGTCAACCGAAAGATATACGCTGCCACCGAAACGAGACATCATCGACATAGAAACTTGTAAGCACACGGTACTTTGCCATCTCGAGAGTCATAATTCTGACGCTGGTCCCTTCCCAGACATCCCACCACACTTGCAGCTGCCTCATATCAGGAGGATTGCCATGTCTGTAGCTTGAGATTTTGCAGCATTATGACTCTGATGACTTTACGAGTTTGTGATAACGTGACGAAGATATACCCAGGGGCGCCTGTTGTGTTTGTATTGCATCCTTAGAGTAGTCTGTAGCTATGCCGTTACTACTACATGTCATTTTACTAACTATCGATGAACATAGGAAACAAGGAAAGACCGTCCATACACTAAACATACAACATTAAAACCAATTATCTAACGAGTACTCGAGGCGAACTTCTTGACTTCAAGGATTTTGCCTTCAATGTGTTCCTTTGCTTGGAGAATCACTTGTAGATGCCCTGTAATGCTCGCCATCATCTTCTCCGGACCCGTCTTGGCCTGGTCGCTAATCTCTTGTTTGCTGATGGATGCAAGGCGAGCAATAAGAAAAGTGCAAGCGGTAGGTACAAATTGCGGAATTGCTCACCGGATACGGAGTCTCTCCAACTCAATCTTGAGCGCCATCAGCTCCTTTTCACCATTCATAGACATCTTGTGAATCTCGGCCTCGAGTTCTCGCATACGTGTATTGGCGACTTCGCTTTGCTTGGCGAATAGCTGTAGAGGGCGAACAATCAGTACACTACTTGTAGATTGAAATCACTAGACAATTTACCTGTTTCCTACTGCGGATCTCGTTCTCCAAACCCCTAAGCTCATGCTCCTTGTTCCCAGCTCTTAGCACCGTTTGGGCAACCGCATTCTTGGTAGTATCGACGCGATGCAAAAGCTCAATCTTTTGCTGCACACTCTCCTGAATTCCATCGCTAATTGCCTGCGCGTAGGCCTCATACGCGCGCGCGTACCCGTCTCGTAAGCGTTCAGCAAGAGCGTGGATCGGCGCCGGGTCTTGACCTGCCATTTCCAACTGAACGAGCAGATCTTCGGGAAGAGAAGCCAATAGCGTTGCTTGTCGTTGATCCGTCGCCGCTTGATGGGCGAGTTTCCTCCGTGTTTCCTTGACCCAGGCATCGATCGCAATCTTTTCCGCCCCATCATTATACCTGCCCACGAGATTATCCACATCATCCATCTTCCGACTCCAGTTAATCTCGGCCGATCCCAGCGCTTGGTAATGCTCGGCAGCGCTATGTTTCAGCAGTCGAATCGCTTCTGACAAAGTCGACTTGTCAGAGTTCATCTTGGAGACTTGCTCTTGCGTGATCCCTTGAGCGTCGACTTCGGCTTTGAGCTGGCTAGATTCGTGCTGTAGGGAATCGATTTTCTCGTCTACACGAGTCGAATTAGTGGCGTAACTGGAAGAAGGCAATTCGGCAGGACAACCCACCTTCCATACGCAGCGCTTCGCGAAGCTTGCCATTCCCATCTTCCATCTTCTTCGCCTTTTCCTCGTGGATCTTGATCCAATTCAAAAACTTTGCCTGGTCGCCCTTGAGGTTGGTTTCTTCCTTGCGCAGGCGCTCGAGCGGTGGCTGTCCGTCAGCGAACCGGGAAAAGATATGAAATGTGGCAAGCTGTCAATGCGCTAGGACATTGAAGGCAGGATAACGGCAGACGTACCTCTTGGATCTTCAAAAGGTTCAACTCGGCCTCCAGTTGTTCCTTGTCCTCCATTAAGCGTTGCCACTGCTCCTCATCAGCACGCATGATCTCCTCTACAAAGGTAGAACACGCAAAACCGCGATCAGCTGCTCGTTCCCCCCCCCGCTCTAGCCCACCCACCACCCCGCCCTGCTGAAAACTCACCAAACTTTCCCGCCACCTCATTCTCCAACTCGGGCCACGCCTCATCGCCACCCAACCAAACCCTATAAGCCCGCAATACGAAATCCGCCAACAGCCTCGCCCACAACTCGGGCCGCTGTTCAATCAGCTGCGGGGAAAACTGTTGAGGCGGCAACAAGGTCGGGTCTGTTGTTTCCAGCGGGTCTGTCCAGCGTTGAAGCGCGGATGCGAGGGAGGTGAGCCAGTGTAGCATCCCCAGTAAAGGTGGCCAGTTGTTTGACGATCCAGGAGCGGCCAACGCTGTTTTACTGATTTCTCCGACAAGTGGGTACCGCACTTGTCTTAAAAACTCTAACACATCTGCATCCCAACCTCCTGCTTTCCCACCAGGACCAGCGGAGCCCCATCGGAAATCCCTATCAATGAATTCCGCCAACGCACGGAAGATTGTCTGGAATTCTTTACTTGTGGGTGAATCGAGTGTAGAAGGAGACAGGATCAAGGGTACGCGATGCAGGTGGAGGAATGCACGAATGTCGTCTCGTGCGTCGTCCATTGTCTCCCGGTGTTTGAGGTTTCGTCCGCCGAGGGTTGAGGTGGTGCCCGAGGATGAGAGTTTGCTGCCCGGGGCGAGGGATTGGCGCGAGAGGGAAGAGTGGATGGAGGATGATCGGCGGTTGGTGGATCTGCGGGGTAAAAGGAAGGGTGTGAGTTTTCAGGGAGAGAAATGGATGTGAAGCGTGGTAGGAGAATGTAGCGACGTCGGCGAGACACGCGGGAAATTCAGGGACTAGAATGTGAACGGCCATCGGACCGAAAGGCAAGCGACAGCCATACTCGACATCAAGAGCCATTGTGTTACCTTCTATAGTCTCGCAGAGACACTCATCACCAAACTCCGACCTCGTCCGCAGCGACTGTAGTGACCGATGCAAACGATACGACGGACAATGCGCTTCAAGCACGCTTCCCATCGCTCCTAAACCCATTCGTCCTGTCGGAAATCCGACGATCATCGAAAGAATTTACCAATTGTCATTTGAGAACGGCGTTTCACATCACGTTCCGTGTTCCCACGTCGTTTGTTGCGTGCCTGTCTGTTCCTTCTCCAATGACACGGCTCGTCAGAGGAGCCGATTCTCAGTCGATCGTGCCGCGTTCTTGTCAGGCAAGAGAGGGCGATTACTCCTCGGTCACCCTACGGCGACCTGACCGCCACCTGAACTCGTATCGCTCGTCTCCTTTCCCTTCCTCACTCGCTAACCCAACGACCTCGCCACGCTACGGCGCCTCATGAGAATCCATCGCGAAGACTCACCCCATCACACTCCCCCTACCCAGCAAACTCTCCCTGCCCACCCCTCCCTGTCCTCCACTCTGTCCTCCTTGTCCGCCTGCACCGCCACCGGGTGCCAAACTCCTTCTCGCATGTCCTAAGCCATCTTGACTTGCTCCTAGTTCCCTCGGAGCGAGGGACATCCTGCTGCCGCCTAGCGGCGGCTGTGGTTGTGATTGAGAGTGTGATTGCGAGGCGGCAAGCGACATGCGTCCGTTGAGTGCCGAGGAACGTAGTGCAGGTTTTTGCTTGATGGCTGATTGAGGGATCATACTGCCCTGCTGCATCGTGTTGGCGTTGTTGTTGGCGTTTGTTGTTTGAGAGTCGTGTAGTAGTGTACGACGACGTATTTCCATCCTTCTTCCTGCTCTTCGATCCGGGTCGGGTTCTTCCGAGATGGTCTTCAGGAATGCAGTGCTTGACTCTTTGTGTTTGCTCTGGATTCGTTTGAAGTTGCAGTGGAACGTAAACCGGAAGAAGAAGAATGAACAAGGGGTATAGAGGTAGGTGTTGTTTACTTTTCCCTTTTCCCTAGATCGTCCTTGAACGAAGAGCCGCAAGGGGTCGTAAATAGTCTGTAAAAGAAACGCGTCTTGGCGCGCATTTTCAAGCAATTTGGACGCGCTATTTCGAAGAAAGGCACATGAAGATGTGAGTTGAACAGTTGAAGATTCGTTTGTTCGTTCGTTTCCTGAATTCTTCTTCCTCCTTCAATTCGACTACGCCCCTACAGCATATACTCCGGCTCCACTCGCAACCCAACCAGAAGGAAGGAAACAAAACAGCTCCTCAGCCGTGAAGCGATGCCATCAGATTCGGAAATACAGGGTGAGATAGTCGACGTGTTTGGAGCTCTTGATTCTGCGACTATCGACGAACGTACGTCCGCCATTCCTCTGTCTTGTTCATCTTTCCTCATTTTGCTCGTCCACTCCTGACGCACACTGGCCGACTGACTGACTGACCGACCGCATCCCTCCGTTCCGCGCGCGTGCAGTACTAGCAATATGCAAAATCTACGCTCTCCCCGCCATCGAGCTAAAGTACAAATACGAGGCACACCTCCTCGCCCTTCCCCATCCTTCAGCCACTAGCGGCAGCTCCACCTCTGCTTCTTTGAAAGGCAAAGCAGCAGGAGCGAGCGGAATGGATCTGACGATGGCACGCGAGTTGAGGCGGATAGTCGCGAGGGAGCAAACAGGTGCTGCAACGGTTGGGTCTGTAGGTGGTGGGAATGCTGCTGCCACGGTTGGAGGAGGTGCGAGTACGAGGAAACCGGGAGGAGGCCGATTGGCGGCTTTTAACGGTGATATCAGTGGCTTGTACGTTGGACCTTTTCTTCCTGCCTCTACAGTAGCGTCGCTAACGCTCTCTCCTTCTGAACGCATCGAATGGTATCTAGACTGGAAACACTAGCAACACCCACACGAAACCTTGTCCGTCCGCGTCCGTCGGGAAACGCAAATGTCGGATCTGCGTCGAGATCGATGACGGCTGGTGCATTCAATGGAACCACACCAGGCTCCGCAGCAGCGAGGACACCTGTTCCCCGTCCTGCCGGTGGCGCGAGTACGAATGGAAGAACAGCGGGGAACGGGAACGGGAACGGGTTGTCGCCGTTGGTGTATACCGGTTTCGGTTCAAAGCTTGGAGGCATGGGAATAGGCGCAACGTACGTTTGGTCCGCTCCTTTACGCTCACCCTTCCCACCGTTTCACACACCCACCTTACCTTGCCTTGCCTTTTCACGCGCTCCAGCGCCGAAACACCCACAACCTCCCTTCCAGCAGGACAGCGTTTCCACGCCCGTCCGCGGCCAAACGAGCTGATAGAGACGCTCAACGCGCACCTAGAGCCGAGTACTGGGCTGCCTACTACAGGAGCAACAGGCGGCAAGGGAAAACAGAGGGTCGGGCTGGGTGCGAAAGGTCGGAAGGAGGAATGGGACTGTAAGTGCTTTTTGATGTCTCAAGTGTTGTGGTTGCTTTGTCTCCTCGAAGGGAGGGATCTCGAGCGCCCCTTTTTTGGACGAAAGCTTCAGGTTCTGTCAAACGATCTTCTGGGGATAGCACGGTTGATTGAATTTCAAATCCCCCTTCCCCTAGATCGATACATGTTTGAAAAGCTTTCGGAGAAGAGCAGCAGTACGTCTTCGACTTTCCCCGTCTTATACGATCGCTTTCCCGTACTAACGGCCTCTCCTGCTTGTGCACGTGAGCAGAACTCGATATGATGATTGATGATGCTGCAGAACGGTTTAGGGATGCGTACGGGATCGACGAGTTGACGGATCCGAGTGCGTTGTCACAGGTGGGTCGTCTTCTCGCTCCTGCAACAGCGTGTCATCACTTACAAGTTCCCTTGTCTCGTCTGGCGATAGGACTCGACGCATGTGTTTGGTCGAATCATTTCTACGTCGACAGACACGGGCAAACCCTCCGACTCGTCACTTCTCCTCGAATCCTCGCGAGCAATGGGCAATGGTAAACGTACCCCCCTGCGATTCGCTGCTCAGGGTGTCAAAGTGCGTGAGGGAACGCCCGGGGTTGCTGGGTTCGGGTGGTTCCCTGGTTGTTTAGTCGGGCTGAAGGGACGGAATGGAGGTGGTGGCGCGTTCGAGGTCGAGGAGGTTATCATGGTGCGTCCATCCCAGTCTGATACATGCACACGCGCTGAGTCCCTTTGTTTGCAGCCACCACCATTGGAGATGGAACGCACGCCACTACCTAACATGCTCGCGATGCAGGAACGTACCGCCGGTCAACCCGTTGAAGTGATGCTGGCTGCTGGACCGTACACTCTCGATGCAGATCTCGAGTATGCACCGTTCGAGGCGCTTATAGAGACGGCGATACGCGATCGTCCGGACGTTTTGTTGCTTGTAAGTGCGGCTCATAATCGACTCCACCGCTAGAGAGCTGACGGCGCCTCTCGCAGCTCGGACCGTTTGTCGATTCCGCTCACCCGTTACTCAAAGTCGGGGACACGGACTTGACACCCGTCCAACTATTCCGGGAACATATCAGCTCCCGCTTAACAGCGTTGATGGAATCGAGTGCTGGGACTGCCGTGATTCTCATTCCGAGCGTGAGGGACATGACGAGTCGGCATGTTGCGTTCCCCCAGACGCCACTAGACAAGGACCCCAAATTGGGTCTGCCAAAGGTACGTCCCGACGTGTCACACATAGTGGGACTGCAACTGATCCGATTTCCACGTGAGCAGAAAGTCCGCATGTTACCCAACCCAGCACACTTTTACGTCAACGAAACATTATTCTCAGTGGCCTCTATCGACGTGCTTTTCCACCTCCGGAAAGAAGAATATTTCCGTCGCGCCGAGGAGGCCGATGCAGAACCCGCGACAGGTGTTGTGGCGCCGAAAGACGCAATGGCGGAACTGTGTCGACATGTGTTGGGCCAGAGATCGTAAGTTTAACCCCCCGCCTACCCGTTTCGAGCGTTCGTGTGCTGATTTTCTCGGCGCGTAGAATATACCCACTCGTTCCACCTCCTGCAGATGTCGCTGGCGAGGTCAATCTCGACCTCGCACACCATGAATTACTGCAATTCGATGTAGCGCCAGACGTATTGATTCTTCCGTCTCGTCTGAAATACTTTGCAAAGGTACGTTCCTTTCGCCGTATCCTCCCCACTTCCTAGGATCACCTGGCTCACAACTGGTACTTACGGCTACAGATTGTGGATTCCGTGGTGGCGATGAACCCAGGGTACCTGACAAAGGGTAACACGGCGGGCACGTATAGCAAGCTTAGCATACATCCGCGTCGCGGGGCGGTCGCTTCAGCGGATGCGGACCAAAAAGGCGAAGAGGTAGAGCACGAGGTGTATGACCGTGCGAGGGTTGATGTGTACCGTATCTAGCGGGATACAAAATGTCAAACTTGCCATGGTTGTGTGCCATTATACCATCGACATATGCGATGGGTCATATTTGGCTTGCCCAAGCCATATTCTAGATATAGAGTAAGGAATACGTAGTATACATCTTTAGCCTTTGATTGCAAACGCTGTTATAAGTCGTGTACTGACGGTCGTGAAAGTCACACAAGCTTACATCGTGGTAAAAGGGAGCACAGGAATGAACAACTTGCCGTCTTCGTCGTTGTGTGCAGACCATATCCGCGCTCACGGTGAACTAAGAGACCCAGGCGAAGTCAGAACAGCCGGGTCAAAACGGGACAAACGGCTAAAATGACATCCCAGCGCGAGGCACCTGCGCTGCGATTAAGTCGTTCATGGTATAAATGGTACAAGTACATTCTATGTTATCCTCGCATGGTTCTACTTCTTGCCGGCCCCAATATCAGGAGCATGTTTGGACCGCGCACGCAACGTCGGTCCATACTTCATCAGCACAAAAGGAATCGGCGCCATCACAAGCGCCAGGCAGCCGAGGAGAGTGCTTGCCCATCGTGGGTTCAGAGTTTCGTACACTACGGGCGGCAGGGGGGGGTGAGGACGGTCGGAAATGTAAACAAGCACGAAGACGCGACGTACTCTGTGTAGCGAAGAGCGGGAACGCAGCTCCAGCACAACTCCTACAGACCGTATTGGCTGCTAGCGCAGAAGCTGCCGCAAAGAGCTTTTTTTTCACACAATTCTTGTCAGCACAGAAAACCGCTCTAAACATACCGACGCGACTTACATAGGTGTCCACGATCTATGTGCAATTTTTTCGTTAGCACCGTAAATTGCGCTCCAGACAACGAGGCAGCTCACGTAGTTGAATAGCGATACAAAGATGGCCAACACCGCGGCACCCAATATCGCGCCTCCAATACATGGACCGACCCACGACAACGTCGGATAACTAGTCCATCCGAACACAAAGAAAGCGATGACAAGTAAGGGTGACGCCATGAGACAGAACTCTATTCGGACTTCTGGTGGTGTTGGAGCTGGGGCGTGACGACGTGCTTCAGCCTTGTATCGCGGGTTAAAGTATACGAGGTAGAAGATGGTGGAAAGGACGCCGCCGAGGAATACGCCGAGGAACATCAGCTGCGATGAGGACGCCGATTTTAGCTCGCAATCCGCAGTCTTGCGTAGGAAGAAGACGCAATACACACTCCCGTGATACCAGCGGAAAACCCGTGGCCGACGCTGAACACTATCGGGTACGCCTCGAACAACAGATAGACACTACACTCGCATACACAACGATTAGCGCTCGAGTTTTGCATTTCTAGGAGAGAAGAGGAAGACAGACCAGCCATAAACGAACGACCTGATCAGCGATACGATCGCCAGACGATATGTTAGCCACCTGCCGCGCGTGCGGGACGATAACAGAAGGAGAAAGAAAGGCTTACATGTACACAGTGATAGCTGCCAACATAGGTTCCGTGAAGAGCATTTTGAAGGGCTTGACGAAAAGAACTTTGGAGAGCGACTTTATGTCACGTTCATTACGTTCCACTAACCAAATCGAGACCCGGTAGAATCAGCACACATTCATGTGCAGAGAGAAATCACAATGAGCGTAACTCACGCGGAGCCCAGTATCTAGCGTCACCCGTCTCCTTCCTCAGCCGCTTAGCTTTTGTCGCCAAAATCTTCGGCGTATACGTCTCCGGTACCGTGAACAAGACTAATAGCCCGCAAAAGCCTGCAAAGAGTGTGAGCACCCAGAAAAGCCACCGCCAGGATGCGTGGCTTGCGCCGATAAAGCCACCAACAATGGGTCCTAGAGCTGGACCCTGAATAAGGCAAACACAGAAATGAGTGAGAAGGGATGCTAAGAGGATGAAGCGCAAACCGTACAGCAAAGGGCGCAAGGGAGAAATACGCCATGGCGATTCCACGTCTATCAGCGTCCCAGATGTCCGCGAGTAATGCGCTGTTCGAGAAGGAATAAGTTAGTCGCGCGTGTGATGTCGTCATGAAAAAGGGAGCGGACGAACCCTGAATTCGTCAGTGGACAACTTGCGAACACGCCACCAAGGAACCGGAAGACTAGGATTTGTGCAGTGCTCTCTGCAAGAGCACATCCAACCTGTACAAGGATGAGTAGTGCGATGGGTTAACACGCAGCGCCATGTCGTTGAATATCCGCAAAAGGGGGGAACATACCTGGAATCCAGTGTAGAACAAGAACGCGACCAAGAACACAGGTTTCCGTCCAACTTGCTCCGATGCAGGACCCCAAATTAACGGTCCGCACGTGTATCCTGCAACGAAGAGGCTGATTGTGAGCGTGCCTACTTCCCTGCCGAAGCCGAATTGCCGTTCGAGGTTTGGCACGACACCCGCTGCGAAGGAGGAGTCTTAGTCGAGGTTTTCAGTAAGAAGATGGGCGAGAAAATGAGGCTTACAAGGAGCGGAACTGGCGAATGTGCTGTTGAGGACCAGGAGACTGCCTGCGGCTGTCAGGTACCACCGATAGAGCGACGACCAGTTCTACAAAGAGAACAATCAATTTTCTAGATTATTCGCGCCGCATCCCACCACGGCGCGATCAACTCACTTTCGGATTCTCCGGATCTCCCTTCTCAAATCGAACTATCCACTCCTCATCCGTCTTCTCGACCGTCACATCCGCCTCTCCTTTCTCCACGTCACCCACCTGTTTCGCATTCTGCGCCGTTCCTCCTAGTTCGCCTTGTGGTCCCACTCCCGATCCTGCACCACTAACGCCTAGTCCGAGTTTCCTGCCCGTTGCCGGGTCGATTGGTTCAGCCAACGTACTGTCGTCAGAAGAACCCCTTGATCGTCCGTGTACTTGTGGTCCACCAGATGTAGCCATAGCTTGCGGTGGCGGGGCAATCGCATTAGAGTATCCACGAGCACGGTTTCGTCTTTCGTCCCGCGCCGTTGCTTCTTCCCTAGACCGAACGGCAACAAACGCAGCATTATCATCGTCTGAATCATCCGGATCTGGTGGCGAGACGGAGCCCATGATTGACACTGCGCGACATGAACGGATATAAGCAAGGTTTTATAGAATCGGAGATCACGGATACTTACCAATTGGGGGACGACTGGTCACTCGCCTGAAACTCGCCGTCGACGATAATCTCGTCAATCCATCCTGTCCAGCAGACGCAGGCATATACGTCGGCGGTACGTGAGCGCCTGCTCTTGCGACGTCGCCTCCATTCGCCGCTGTCGCAAGCGAAACGAATTGGCTCGTGTTGTTTGCTGCGATACCAGTTACCGAAGACCGGTACGCCGACCGTGCTCGGCCAATCTTGCTGAATCCACTCTTGTTCTGCGGAGATGTAGGTGATGCAGGAACACGGGAGGAAGTGAAGTTGGTGGTATCGAACGTTTTTAGTGGTGGCAGGACATGAGCACGCTCTTCATGGTGTTCATCAACAGGCGTGGATGCGCCAGGGGCGGTAGGCTGAGTCGACATTTGTCCGAGTTGACGGAATGCTTGACTGCTGTCTCGTAGAGTCTACTTCAACTTTTGCTTCACGGTTACTTGACGAGGTCTTGCGCGATAGAGGTCGGATGCGATGGCAGCAGTTTCGCTCGAAAAGGTAAGGAGGAGCAAGTTGACACGGCAGCTCTTTGGAGGTGGGCTGACTGATGGATGTGCAACCAGATTACAATATACAACAGATCATTGGGATGAGTGATAGGTAAGGATGCTGATACGAAACAATTTTTAAGGCTGTATGTCGAACCTGTTGGTGGAGCCCGCTAACGCCGATTGTTGTAACATATATTGCAACATGGCGTGTGCCGGATACGGATCGGCAGCTATGCCGCCCCACTGGGTTGTTCTGCCCAATGATGTCGTTCCTCCACCTCTTGTTTCCTTACTGTAATGGTATATTGAAAACACAATATGGCTTTAACATATCTGCTTCGGCGCTGGGTGGGAGTCGCAAATGAGCTCGCTGTCCTCCGCCGTCTGGGAAGATAGCGCATCTGTTGTCTGTCTTTCGCTCGCTGCCATCTTCTCAAGTTGACCGACCTGCCAACCTGCTTCGTCGATACTGTATCAGCCCAAACTGTATGGGCGGGGCTGTACCCACCACAGCGGGAATCGGGCACATGTTTGATCCGCGGCAACAAGCCTTCGGCTTCGGTCTCGGTCCGTCCTCCGCTTTTCTCGGCAGCATGATCGGCATCTGCGGCAAGATCCCAGAAACAAAGAGATTAGGTAAGCTGCTTTGCGACTGTCTTCCCCGGAACCATTTGCCACCACCATCGAGGCATTGCTCTTGTCATTCGAGCCAAGCATCGATGCATGTCATGCCACTCTGTAGCGCCTGCCGACAGCTCGTACGAGCCAGCGAATACATTTTCGGATACTGCGATCCCCCGAGGGTTCCGGACGACGAAGAGTCGTGTATATCCGTAATCAAGAGATATCTACAACGTCGTACTTGCAGCAGCTACAAACGAGGGCGTCAACGTAACCCAGCAGTAAGCTTGACGTCTTCGAGTAGTACGATGTATCGACATATGAAGAAGAGGAGTATGACCCTGGCGATTGCCGTAGTATAAGTCGGCCTTTTGGATTTTTTGAACAGGCTCAACGAAACTGGCCGAACGTTGGAGCGCCAACCAGAAGACGAATGATTTCCGCCTTTCTCCTTGTCGAATTGCCGTCTCTCACGAAGCCTCCCAACTCGGAGAGCAGCCCCCTTTTGCGTACATCGAGCTAATGAAACCAAACATAATTATCCCGATTCTTATATGATGCAGTACAACACCGTATGATAGGTAGCTATTACAAAAAAGTTGAATAAACATGCAGTGAGGTAAACTTAATGTTGTGATAAGGTATGGAACCGATGGAGAAAGAGTCGCGAAGATGCAGCCATATATTTAAGCAGCGCAAGCGAGAAAATGCGAGTCCCCAGATGAAAAAAGGGGCTAATTTTGGAAAGGATCATGTCTTAACCCCATCAGCGGGCTTCGAACGTGGCGCCTTGTCGAGCTTTGCAATCACAGTCCTAGCGGTTACGACATGGTATAATTAGTACTCACGCCATTTTCACCATTTCCTGGTCGACTCACTTTGCATACTCCAACTTGCTGATTGCTTTATCCATCCTGCGTCGTTCACGACCATGCGCCAGCAGTTCGGGCTTCATCATCTGTGAGAGATGCCATGTCCACATCTTGTACTTTTCGTCAATATAGGTGACGACCGTTCCATCATGCGAGAGTAATAATTTGGTGTGGTCCTGATAGTTGAACTGTATCACAAGGACAAGTTGTCAGATGGCTTATGGTTCAAGCTACAAGCCCGTACATACCTGGAACGTATCGTTGCTGAGCCTGAAAGCAATCACATGCTTCATCCGCCAGTATCTCGTCAAGAACACCATTCCAGTTCGCATCTGCGTATCTTGATAATTGTACTCTGTCATGCCGTTCAACTTGTTCATCATATACTGTTCGAAGTGGCTTAGCAGGTAGAGTCGTTCCTGAAAGTGCTCGTCATCCGGTACCTTGGACATGCTGTAGTTTGTGCGTAGCGCCTGGCTGGAAGCATTCGATGGCGGAGGCTTGATGTGATCAATGTGTCTACAGGTTCCCGACGTTAGCTTCCGGCTCTCTCCACAGAACAGTCAGAGTAACTCACTGTTTACTTGGAGCGAATACCATCGTGCTAGAGTCGTTAAAGTGTACTCCGACCGTACCATCTGTCAACGCATACCCCATGCCGTATTTATGAGCGTAATCCAGCCACGACGAGATGAAAATTTTCGGATCTGCTGGTCTTTCTTGCGCCATGTCTAATGACAGAAGAGCAGATTGACTCTCGTCAGCTCGTGATTCGACATGTCTTATTCGTGTCACAGAACTCACCTGACGCAGTGATCGGTAAATCCTGTTCCCTTGTCATCAATGCTGCATCAATGTTTCTCGTAATCCGATCGTAAAGCGCTCTCGACCGATTCTTCTGTGAATTCGATCCTGCTGTCCCGGACGACGACGAAGCCGCCGACTTGACACCTTCTTGGCTACTAGCTGTATATATCGTCGGCAGACCATTGACTTGGTGCCCACGAGCAGGGGAAAGCGCACGTCGATTCTGTTCTCGTGGTGGAGACGCTGCCGATGCTGTCGTCGTCGTTCTTTTCGCCTTCATACGTGACTGTAACATCAACCCATCATCATATCCATCATCATCCATATCAACGTCCTCCTCTTTGATAATATCCCTGTTCCTTCCACCAGCAGACGAACCCGATGGTCCACGAGACTTTGTTTCTCGTCGTAATGGAGACCCCGTACTGGCGCTCGGGCCTTGGAAATGTCGCATAAGAGAAGGATCGGCACGACCGCCCGCGTGTGCAACAGTAGGCGCGACAACCGGCGGCTTCTTGGCAGATCTATTGCCAGCAACGGGTATACTATCAGTAACTCGCTCAGAGACACGCAATATGAAAAATGCAGCGACTCACGATAAAAGGGCAGAAATCGGGGAATCCGGTGCGACAGCACGCTTGAACTCTTCCTCCTGCCTCGCAATCGCCTGATTGACCGCCTGTCTCGCCTGCACCGGACTCGCAACAACACCCGGAACGCTCCTCGGCGGCTGTTTCGGCACCGTATTGGCCAACGGTAAATCCTGCCCTACCGCACATCGCTGCTTGAGTTTCCGGAAATTGTGGGCGATTTGCTCGAATGACATGGGTGGGAATGTCGGGACTTCTTTTAGTGAGGATGCGGGGAGCTCGGTTGGAAATGCGCCACTGATGAACCATGGGTGGGCAAAGATGTCATCTAGTGACGGTCGTTGACCTGATTACGTGCAAGGGCGATTGATAAGTTATCAAGCAAGGGCACATCAGCAGAGAACGCACTGGGATCCTTGTTCAAGATGCTCTTCACCAGAGACTTTGCCTCCTCCGAGACCCGACAATCCGGCGGGAACGCATAATCCATATCCTTGATCTTCCTATAGAGCCAAGCTCTCAACATTAGTACCTGCGCTTTCCGCACGCCCTCGAAAGCCTGTACTTGCTGGTAAATCATCTTGACGTCCTTCATCTGAAACGGTGGTTTGCCAACCAACATCGTATACCTGCACGGATAATTGCGCATCAATTATAAACACTACGTACATAAAAGTGGAAAGAAAAAGACTTACAGTATAACACCGATTGACCAGATGTCTACTTCATAGCTATGACCTTCACTCTTTCCATACAAGACCTCTGGTGCGATGTAATTCGGCGTTCCACAGACGGTTCTACATTGGAAAAAGATTATATATCAGCTCACCCTTTCCACCCTACATCAACTACGCAGGCAGGGATAATGCAACTCACTTTCTCCGATCACCCTCCTTTTCAATCAACGCAGCAAGCCCGAAGTCTCCAACCTGGACATTCATCCGTTTATCAAGAAACACATTCCCCAACTTTAAATCCCGATGCATGACCCGACATCTGTGCATGTATTGAACGGCCGAGATAATTTGGGTGAGGTAGTACCGAGCTTCTGGTTCCGTGAATCGTTTACGGCGTTTCAGGAGGTCCATCATGTTCTGTATCGGAGGTGGTCATCACATTGAGGTTAGCGTTACTGGCATAGATGCGGGAATAGTGTGGAAGAAGAAAGACTCACGCCGTGCTCGCATAATCCGAGGAGGATGTATACCTGGTCTTCATCTTCGAACGCTTCCCTGAACGGTACAACATGCGGATGTGCCATCAACTTGTGAATCATGATTTCCGCATACAGCTATTACGTCCGCAGACGTTCAGCATGACATATCAGTACACTATAATTTCCTCACACGACGTAATGACAGGGTAGGGTCGAGCAGAACGAAAAGAGAGCAAACATACCTTTGTACGTTTCTTGGTCGTCGCTAGTTGGTCTTTGTGCACGACCTTGGCAGCCCAAGACCTTCCATCCGGTCCTAGTAACTCATAAACCCTCGCAAAGCCTCCCTGTGATACAACACAAACAGCATCAATATCAACGATCCACAAAAACGCATCCAGCATCCCGTCGTCTTCCCTTCCCAGTCCACGATCTTTTCTGCCTCGTAACATCTAAACGAAACACTCACCTCGCCAAGGAACCCCATTCTCGTATACTGCACTCCATTGCCCGCATCCCGAATCTTGATAGGCGGCGAGGGAGGCGCTTCCTTATCCTTTTTGTTATTGGACATTGGTTTGATCTTTTCCCCTCCTCCTCCTTGTTGTTGTTCGTGGTGTGCTCCTCCGACCAACTGAGCGGGAGCGGGAGCGTAGGCTGTTGCCATCGCTCTCAATACCTTGCTGTTGTGTGAGTTGGAAGGAGAAGTTTTGTTGAAGAAGGAAGGAAGGATAATAACAATGTTGGGTAATTGGTTGCAAGGTGTAGATGTTCACTGAACATTCAACCGTTCTGTCGAGTCCCGTTTCCGCGCTTTGCGCTTACGTAAAGTCCCAATTTGGCGCGCTTCGCTGAGCTGATCTATTATCGCCACCAAGTATAATATACTGTGGTAGGTTCAGTGAATGACAGACAGGTCCCTTCATACGTTATGGTCCATCCCTGTGGATGCGAAAGGAAAGGCGATGGAAACACAATTATATTCACAACGAACGAGAAACGAGAGACACAAAGCGTGTATAGATACAAAACATCGACGGAAACTCATTGATACATTGACTCAAACCCCTTCATCATTCACGTCCATCCACTATCCCTATCCATCTTTCTCCCAACATCCACCAATCCAGCCATATCCTTGTCAAAAACTGCACCCACCGCCACTGACTTGATTTTAACAAGGCAACGGGAAGATGCAGAAGTTGCAAGGAATAGGGCACGGCACAATCCAGCAGAACCGTCCTGGACACATCTCACCGCCACCTCTCAGCCTGAGACCATCCACTTCCGCTTGTTGGTCGACCTGGGCTTGTTCTGCTGTCGGCTGGGTGGGCTCTACACGAAGACGAAAGAGGGAAAGACGTAAGTTACGTATATAGTGGAATGAGAGGAGGAGAGAGAGGGAGAGCGAAAACATACTCATAGACATGCTCTGCATCGCCATTGGCTGTTGCTTTGTCATACCGACGGTAGCGGATGGCTGTTGTGCGATTGTGGGTTGTGGTGCGTATGAGTTGACCATCGTGTTACTCTTTCCGTTTGTTTGAGTGCGTTTATGTTCTGCGATTTGCGGTTTGTGGTCGCGTTTGTGTGAGTGTGAATGGCTATGCGAGTATAAGGCAAGCTGGGAGTACAAAGTGCGACGAGTAGGTGGGGCTTGTAAATGATATAAATCGCCTCGCTCTGCAACGATATGCAGAATATAATAGGTGCTGTGCCCAACTGCGCAAGACAAACCCCGAATGACGTCAGGCTCCGACTCACCTTTTTCTCACGAAAAGACGTGGACATTTCGCGAGGAAGGTGACAAAGTAAATAACCTTCTTGTCTCCGGAAATCGGACCTTTCTCGGCCCGGAACCGTCTTCCTCTCCACTATTCGATGTCTTCACTTTGAATAGCGCTCTGAATCGGTTTGGTTTCCTGTACATGTCGCTTCCTCTCCTCCAAAGCAGCTGTTCTAGCTAAATGCCTTTCCGGCCCGTTGAATGCATTCGGAGGGACGAGACTGCCCTTCGTGAAAAGCTTCTATCCATCGGTAAGGTCGTGCATACCATGGGTATATATAAGTGGATTAAACGGTTTGACTTCGGCTGTGAAGAAGGTACTCGTAGCAACATTGCATTCGTTTGGCATAACACACGATGCGCTCACCTGCGGTGTACCTCGCACAACTGTGCCTCCCACAGTCCCACAAACCACCAACGCTACCCCTGTCCCTTCCAACGACTCCTCCTCCTCTTCAGACCCGATCCTCTCCCTGCCCTACGCAACATACAAAGGATACCACAACACCACTTCCCACATCTACCAATTCCGCTCTGTCCGCTTCGCCGCTTCCACTGCCAACGCAAATCGGTGGCGAGCAGCTCAACCACCAGCCGATGAACGAGGACTGGATGTGCAGGATGCAAGTGGATGGCCTAAACAGTGTCCGCAAGCCACGGCTGGTGGAGTTGTTAGCAAGGATGCGTATAATCCGCTGCAAGGATTGGATGATGAGGATTGTTTGTTTTTGAGTGTTTGGGCCCCTGATGGGGTTGTTTTGAATGCGGGAAAGGTTAAGGAGAGTGGCGAGAAGGAGGGGAAGAAGACGAAGGAGATGGATTTGTTGCCTGTCTTGGTATGGATTCATGGAGGCGGATGGGACCGTAAGTACCGCGAGCGCCACACAACATCCCTCCCGAGCGATACTCATCGCGTCTTCTGTTTGGTTACATGGCAGACAACTCCGTCCGAGAATTCGACCACACCCCTCTCCTCACGTCCACGAACAACTCATTCATCGGCATCTCAATTCAATACCGACTCGGCGCATTCGGGTTTCTCGCTGACCCCGCCATGGCTGCTGACGGTGGTCTAAATGCCGGTATCACAGATGCAAGAGCCGCACTGAGGTGGGTTCAGGAGTACGTCCATCTACTGGGCGGAGATCGGAAGAGGGTCACTATTTGGGGGCAGAGTTCTGGTGGGGGCACTGTTGGGCAATTGTTAGCTGCTGAAGCCGAGGCCGATGGTATGCAAATGGGTGCGAACGAGAAAGAAAAGGGAAAAGAGGGGAATGAGGTGCTGTTCCAGGGTGCGATGCTCAGTTCGCCTTACATGGTCCCCATGGGGAACTGCAACGATTCATTCTGGAAAGTAAGTCGCGATTCCACCTGCGTATGCTTTTCACTCTCAGAGCAGCTGATCGTTGGGGTGATGCGGATGGTCCAGGACCAATTTGAGGATTTCTCCCGTAGGGCGGGGTGTACGAATGATCTTGAGTGTCTGCGAAGGCAAGATACGTCGCTCCTGCGAACTCTGAATCATGAGGTACGTCCGACTCATCGAGTGCGCCTCTTCTGCTCGGGTAATGCTCACAAGACGATACTGCCATTTTGCTGCAGCACTACGTCAATTACACGTATTCTGGCCGTCCGTCTGTTTACGAACCGTGTATCGAGGGTCCTGGTGGGTATATTCAGTACAACACCGTTGAACGGATCCTGAGCGGTCAAGTCGCCGGCGTGAGTCCTTCCCCGTCCAGTTCGATCCGCTCTCCTCCGCTTTCACAGTCAATGAGCTGATACTAGTCGTGGTACGGCCGATATAGCACGCCGTTATCGCTGGCTCGAATTACGCAGATGGAAGCACTTTCGTCACCTCTGCATCCCTCCAAGTACCGAAGAATATCACCCACCCCGCACAGGTGGCGACTCAAGCGGACACCCTTCTGGCTTCCGTGCTCATGCAGAAATGGCCGTTGACGAAGGATCAAGCACGGGAAGCGGTGTCCCTATATCCTTTGGCAGCCTTCAAGGACAACTATGAACGTGGGGGCGTGGTGTTTACCGATGCGGTCTTTGCATGGTGAGCCGTTGCCTTCATTCTTGCTGTGCCACTGCCTCATGTGTTGAAGAGCTGACATCGCTATGATATGTTCTTAGTGCTTCGAACTGGATAGCGGATGCGTATGGCAACAACGGATACCGGTATCTATATGCGGTCGCGGACGCTGTGCATGCTCGTGGTAAGTCGGGTCCAGACGACGAAGAAGCATTACTCGTTTTGACGAGGTGTGCTGATCTACCTTTCATAGACAACGCGTATGAGTTCCCATTCTTCTGTACGTAGTACTCTGCCCAGACCTTCAAACACAGTACCTGATCCTGCTTCGCTAGATAATACCCTTTCACCCTACTCTCCCAGCTTTTACCAATCTTACATCGGGAGCATGACCTCCTTCCTCCTCACCGCACCCAAAAACCAATCCCCGAACACCCTGCAATCGCCGGCGATAATCGAAAGCGAAGGAACTTGGCCAGCGTTCGCCCATAATGGGGAATATAAGGTTTTGAATTCGACACAGGATGCGTCAACTAGAGAGAATGTGACTTCTGGGTATATCGGGAGCGGAAGTCCGAGAATTGGGACTCAGGAGCGGTGTGACTTCTGGAAGAGGGTGAGGGTTCAGGGCGGTTGGTAGGCGCGTGGTCGAGAATATATCGAAAGGAAATACAAGGAACAGACAGGAAAAGAAAAGAGCCATGTTTGAAACGCTGTAGAATTGAAATGTAGGTTCGCATACTATATCTAACACATACAATTCTGTATTTTTCGGTTTCATCGACCAACGGATCAAACGCTGATCGGTCATGAGACTTCCAGTTTTCGGACGTCTTTGTACTGACAGCAAGAGATATTCACTACAACCAGCCCCACCCGCACTGCCGTTCGCTTAGGCCTCCTCCTTCGCCGCCTCTGCGTCGACAGTCTTCTCGCCTCGTTCTTCTGCGACGATGCCAGCTTCCTCGGCAAGTCCAATGGTGGAGTCCGTACCCACCACGATATCTTCAGTCGCTTCGGGCTTGACAGGTAATTCAGTAGAGGTTTCCGCAGCGAGACGTCGGATGTCGGCGGCCTTGCTAGTGATGTCTTCCCCAAACGTACGAAGAGACAGCATGCTATACAGACCGAGGCGTTAGTCAGAGTACAGAAAGCCCATAAGGCAAGAAGAGTACAAACCTCTTTTCCTTCTTGTCGATCAATAATGAGAGCGAGTCTTTTGCTCGCCAAAGCGGCAAAGTGAGAGGAATACGAAGACTGTAGGTTAGGGATGGTAGATGAGCATGATCCGAGTGTTTATTCTCCACGGGCAAACTCACGATCCCCCTCCGTGACGCGTCGAGGTACCGGCGTGGAAAACGATAACGTGACAACCCAGCGACTTGTCCTTCATCTCTGCCAGCAATCCACTAGTCTGGTTGTGAATCTACACCGCCACACGGGAACTTCAGTGGCTACTCGTACATACCCCACCGCTGTCACTCACCAATGGGTACATGTCGGACAACATGACCTCCAAGTCGTCAATTGTACCATGCAGGATCTTGCTTTGATCCATGTACGGCAAGATGCTAGGAAGACCTTCCAGGGGAATTCTCCACTTGCAGTGCAGATTCGTGTTCCTGTTCTGTGTGTCTTGACGTACGAATACGCGGATACCAGCGGATAACAGTCGGATCGAGTGATACGGGTTAGAGTGAATAAGGTTCTACGATACAATACGATGCAATGCCGTTAGTCGCGGAATATTGGGCGGGTTTGAGATGTCGCTTACCTTGACAATGTCATTGGACATGTACAAGTTTCTGTTTGCGGCTCCGGTACCGTTTCGGACGAAGCACCTGTCTTGCGGGAAGTCACTCGACAAGCCAAAGTACTCACTACAAATGGAAAACAAACCATCAGTTCAAATAATTATCGACAAATGGATCCGGTCTGCGAACTCACATGCAAGACACGAGTTCCGGGTCATTAGGTTGAACGTAGAAGAATGGATCCTCTTTGAAGATATGCTCAGTCCCCTTCTTCTTCTTTCCCTGCTGCACTGTCTTTGTTTCAGCGACGACCGGGGCGACTGGCAGAGCTACAGCAACCGCAGGCTTCTCGACAAACGCCACATCAGACGATACTGCTCCTTGGGCCGCGGCCTCAACTTTCGCCTTCTTGGGGGCTCCGTTATCCTCTGGTCCTCCAGGCGCCGACGGCGATACAGCCCGTTTCTTCGATTCGTCGCCGCCCGAGGAAGGCGCAGCAGCTCGTTCGATCACGCAGACGTAGAAACCGCCGGTATCCTGGTCGTGCGGCAAGAGTCGGAGGCTGGTTGCAAACGTAGCGTCAGTATCAGGCCGCTGATAGATGACGGAGCCCTACGTACCCATGTTCCAAGCCCAACGACGCAACGTTCTCTGGCGCCCACAGCGTCTCGGCCAACACCTTGTCACGACCCGTAATCTTGCCACTTCCTGCCAGTCCAACGGCATACCCAGCATCATACTCCTTCTTCTTCTCCACATCACCCTCCACGGCCGCCTGACATGCACGCAACTCCTCGACCACGTCGTCCTGCAAGAAGAACGCATCCTCGATCCCTCGCTGTTTTCGTTTCTCTCGAACACCGGCGACATATCCGAAATGGTGGATTCGGGAAGGATGGAAGACGAGCTCGCCTTGTTCGTCTTGCGAGTAGATCTTCCACTTGGTCAACCCGGAACGTCTCTTCAATCCCGGAAGAACCTTGTCTGCGGGTTGCGGGACGATCTTGAACATTCCCGGCTCAGTGTTCAAGGCAGCAGCAACGACCGCCTCGTTCTCTGTCGGGTTGAAACTGCACGTAGAGTACACCATTCGTCCACCAGGCTTCAACAGCTGCATCGCACGAAGAAGGATCCGAAGTTGCAATGGGTGTAGGGCGGCACCGTTTCCTGGAGTCCAGGTTTTCCAGATGTCGAGGTTTTTACGCATAGTTCCGTCTCCTGTACAAGGAACGTCGGCGAGGATTCGGTCAAACATGAGCGCCGTAGTGCGGGGCTTGTCGCTGGTGCCGGTAGCGGGCACGGTAAGCTTGAACGTTGGAATCCGGGAAGCATCGTTGTTTGTCACGCCAAGTCCAACAGAAGGCATCCTTCCCGTCTGATGCACCAGCATGTGACACCTCTTCAAATCCGAATCATTGGCAATCAACAACCCGGTAGTCACCGTCGAATGATGGTTCAACGCTTCCATCATCTGCGCAGTCTTTGATCCAGGCGCAGCACACATGTCCAAACAAACGTGATGGGACTCGATGTCAAGCAACAACGGCGGGATCATCGAGACAGCTTCTTGACGCGAAATGTTGCCGATTTCAGTTTCTCCAACGAGGAACCGTTGGAATACCTTGAATTCCGGGGACTTTCGGATGACACGTTTAGGCACGTCGAGTTGCCATGCTAGGTGTCCCGGGAACCAAGGGAGTTGTTTAGGCGGCGCGAGGGCGATCATTCCTGTGTCGCTATCGAGGGTGATACCAGCCTCGCCTGGCACGATGACATCTGTGTCCACGTCCGCATCCGCGCCAGTTTCGGAAGCAGGAGTGGCGCTTTGGCTGTTGGCTTCGTCGACACGCTGCTGCATGCGCTGCATGTTGGGGTTCATGAGAAAGTCTCGCGAGATGGTGACGTTGCTGAGCATGGGGAGGTAGTGTTCCTTGATCTCGTCGTTGATCGCTTCCGCGTGCCTGTCGTTCAAAAGGGAGTTAGTACGTAGACTCTATAGGCTATCAGGGTTGTAGCCTGCTGCATGCCAACGTCACGAGGCGTTGCATAAGAGACTGCCTTCTTCACAGCGATATTCCGGAGTATAGCAATCGTAGCCTGAGTGGTTCGCGTACTCATTGGAGGGAAAAGTTTGCGCTACGCTCAGCCTCGGAAGAGAGGAAGACCATCGTATCTCGTTGTTTCGCGCACGATCCTTTCCACCACACTCGTGAGGCATACAACGTTCTCGAATATACGAGGAGGAGAGCTATGCATCTCTGCAGTCCTGCGGAGGCCTCGCAAAACTAAGGCACTGATGCTCGCGCTCGCGCGCTCGGTGAAAGTGATTACGCTCGAGCAGCCTATGCTGCTGTGGGTAGGACAAAAATCGTCGCACGCCTTGGTACTCACGCTCTACTCCCAGTGACCCTAAAAGTCGTCGGCAAATCCCTCTTCAGCGCGCCCTTGAACTCGTCCCACTCCTCCATCCCCATCAACTCCTGTGCCTGGTAATACGCCTCGAAAGCCGGGTTACTGTATTTGATGTCTTTCCAGTTATCGAGGTCCCTGTTTCCTGTTTGTCTGGTATTGGTGGTGTTTCCTGTTCCTGTAGTCGGAGCATCTCGTCCGCCTGAGCGAGCGGTGGAGCTGCCGCGTTTCTGCAGCACGTTCAAGAGGTCAGCGAAAGGTCAGTAACCGTGGCAAAGGACGGACTCACTCCACGACCTGATTTACCGCCTCGACCCATTTTATTATATCTTATGCTATAGTCGGACGAAACTCTTCGAGATGTTCTGTTGACTGTCGAAAGCGATATCAATGAAGAGACTGTTTGCGTTTCCGCCCGGGAAGATGGATGAAAATAATTTCTTTTGCAAGTCTCGATCGCCGATTTCTGGTCATGCTAAAAGTAGAAAAACTCGGGAAACTGTTGATTCTGACAATATTCTCCCGTTTCTGAACGGCGCCTGTAGATACTTTACGGACTTTCACCGCCAGCTATCGTCATCTACATCTCTTCCTCCTCCATCTTCCCTTCCTTCTCTCCTCCTCCTCCGCCAAAATCAACCATCAACCGTACAATGTCCTCATCACCTCTTCTTACCCGCCTCCGCCCATACCTCCCAATCGGACGCCGCAGCGCAATCGTTACTCTCCAACTCCTCACCACCTTTCACCTAATAACAACCGACATTGCCGAAATCAGACTATGTTCCGGATTCTCCATGTTACCCACGTTATCACATCAAGGGGATTTCGTATTGATCAGTCCGTTGCCGTTGAGGTTTCATGAATCGGGGTTCCAACGTGCTGCTCGTGGCGAGTCGTCTTCCTCATCGAGCGGGATACTCGGTTGGTTCCGCCGCAGGAACACACAAACGGAGAACGCGGAATACCTTTCAGAGGAGGATACGACGTGGGGTATAAAACGCGGGGACATTATCATCGCCACTTCCCCGACCGATCCATCAAAAACGGTTTGCAAGCGCGTGATAGGGCTGGAAGGGGATGTGATAGAGGTTGATCCGACGAGGTCTGCGCGGCGTCGTCAACGGCGCGGGAGGACACGGAGCTGGGAAGGGGAAGGGGAAGACGACAGGGAGGCGTTGAGTATGGCTGGCAAAGGAACGTGGGAGGAAGCAGACGCACAGCATCGACATGTGCTTTCGCAACGTGCACCGCATCCAGCAACACCACCAATACCAACACAAACTGGGGAAATCCTTGTTCCGGTTTTCCCTACCATCCCGCCAACCGCGCCAAATTCCCTCATCCCTACACGTAAACGCCCAGAAACAGGTGTTGGCCATGTCCGCATACCAAGAGGACACGTATGGCTTGCCGGTGATAATCTTTCAAATTCCACAGATTCGAGGGCGTATGGGCCTGTAGCTGTGGGGTTGTTAAAGGGGAAAGTATTGGCGCGGGTAAGTCCTCCGTTGCGTTCTACTCTCTTTTTTGATGTTTTCCCTACTTCTTGTTTCTGATTCGTCGGCTGGACGGTCTGTCTGTCGGAGAATCAACGGTAATGCGAGGCGCGAGAGCGGAGGAACAAACGAGCGGGAAAAAGTCGAAAGGAGGCATGACTGCCAAGACGGTGTCGGAAATGGAGCAGGAAGGCGCGAAGGGTGGAATATATTAGGTATATGCTAGTGCGAGGGGAGCTGATCCTGGCCTTGCTTTCTGTTTTTTATTGTGATTCTGTTTGCGGTGGTGGGTATGGTATAGGTATGGCCGAATCCGAAGTGGATCACGAATGAAACGCGGTATATCGATTAATCACGACCACTCGTCAACGGTACGAGCCAGGGCAAGGCAACGGAATGGAACTAGCATGATCGGACCTAGCATGGAAATCGAGCATAGCGAGAAGCAATGCGGCGCAACGAAGTTTGCGGAACGCATTTTATATGGACATATCGCATAATATACCAAATACTATACAGCATTACTGGAACGAATCATTGCCCCGCCATGTAACGTAAGTCATTCTAGGACACCGAAAGGTTGGAGCTCTCACCGAGTCGTCGACATCGAGCATCAATGCCACCGAGGATAGCGGACTTAGTAGAAAACGATTATCAGTCGTCCTCTACGTCTTCCTGATTGGCGATTGCCGACTGAATCCACCTGGATCGGCTGGTGATTTTATACAGTATAACATCCATCCAACCGCCAACGCTTCATAAGACGTAGTGGCGAAAGATGCGCCTTTGAGCGTGACTGACTTTTTCCTTTGCCAGGTCAGTAATAGCGCCTCAGGAGGACTGCTGATAAATTCCTGCTTTGTCTGGGTCACACGCGAAGAAGACAGGTAACGTCAGAATTGGATACTGGCGATCTACACCTCTGTGACTCGCAAAGCTCGCGCAGATTCGGGTGTGCAGTATGAGCGAC
Organism: Naganishia friedmannii; assembly: GCA_030039255.1. Taxonomy (NCBI): domain Eukaryota; kingdom Fungi; phylum Basidiomycota; class Tremellomycetes; order Filobasidiales; family Filobasidiaceae; genus Naganishia; species Naganishia friedmannii. The sequence goes on from JASBWT010000005.1 coordinate 764,505, forward strand.
TCTGATTCGACGCCGCGTCTCAACACCTCATCCGCTGCAGTTTGAACTGGAATAGTAAGATTACTCTGAATACAGGTAAAGGGGCAGCATTTGTTTGCCTCACGACAACTAGTAGAGTCTCGACCTTTATCCACTGGAGTAGACAAGCTGCTGGACAGATTGGTAGCGAATTTTGGCTGCAAGAGTGGACAGGGGTCAGTATTTATCGATCGCTTTGATTTCTGCTCAAAATGAGGCTGAACCCAACTTTGATCAGTCAATAAGTCAGAGAAGAGTGGTGTCCTCAAAGTCAAAAGACGAACACATACAGAACCTCAAGTTCCTCAACACAGCACATCTTATAGAACGAACCGCCATGTCGGTTGTTGACCTATCCACCGAAGTGCTGGATACGATAGTCGCGTACCTAAACCCGCCGCTTCATCTGCGCCAATACGGCCATGTCCTTCCTGCTTCAACAACATGCTTGTGCAAGAGAGTAACTTATGCTGAGAACAACGACGAGGTTTATCCAAAGTGGTTGGTTGGCAAAGAGGCTGATTGGCGGTGGCTGGGGTATGCAAGAAGATGAGGCGATTGGTTTTTAATGAGTTATGGTTGAAAACGATGATGATGAATTGCACCGTAGAAGCTTGATGAAAGCCGTTCGATGCTAGATGAATCGCCTCGAGCCAAGGTACGGTAAGTACTGAACCTCGCTTGTACACTCGCCTCCCTCATCCGAGTCTGACTGTTACCTTACTTGTAGAACTTTGATATTGCAGGGCGACTGTCTCGAACAAACTGCCAGACCACTTCTGAAAGATTACGTTAACTTGTTTCCACAATTGCAAGAACTTCACATCACCTTGATCTATCCTCGCTTTCCTGGTTCGGAGTCCACCGTCTCGGAGGACGTCGACGACGTGTATAACGAACCTCGGCATCTTCCTCTGGGTCGACTGGGTCCACCTCCTTGACTATCTCCATCATGCCCTCGACGACCCCTTTTTCTGCTTGTCCTGTGTCCTCGACCAAGTCTTCACTACACTCGGTCAATATGGCCATTTACAATGCCGCGGAATTCACCGGAATATCACACGAACCTTTTACGGACGAGCCGAAAAAACAGTTTCGTACTCTGCGCCACCTGCAATAGCCCGGACGGAGGACGCTCGATCATTACCACTTGGAGCTTCTGTTCTCCCCGATTATGTTGGATAGGCAAAAGGACAAATTCTGGAACGATATCTGCGCATGTGGAAATCAGTCGTGGAAACGGATCGAAGAGTCCGCTGGGAGGTGGCAAACTGGTGGCGGAAAAGGGGCAGCCTTCTCGATCGTGCGCGCGGTACACGAGTATGAGAAGCCAAGTCGAGAGGAGGTCGATATCTATTCATCATAATTCACGGATTCGACGACACATCTACCTCGTCTCCTTACGACATCAAGCCTCCAGCAACAGGACCTACTTACTATCAAACTATCGGAGAGCCTGCCATGACGATCCTTGCGCTTCCTGACGAGGTGATCGACATCATCACTGGACACTTGAATGCGCCACAAGATGCTTTTGGATACCATCACTTTCGTTTTGCGTCGACCGCTTGTCTTTCCAAACTCGACAAGATTTATGCTAAGGACAACGAGATGTACCTGATGTGGTCGGAGTGGAGGAGGGACTCATTGGCGCTGTCTAGCGTATGCAAGAGGTTGAGAAAGGCGGTGTTTGATCGATTCTGGTTGCAAGCGGTGACGATGGAATGGACGTCCAAGAAGCTGCAGGCCAGTCATGCTTTACTAGATGCATCGGCTCGAGCCAAAGTTGAGTGAGTATCTTATGACTTTGCGAGTCTTCTGCGTGCCTACACTGATTACGGCCCTCTAGAACTTTGACCTTACGTGGTGATTGCAACGCTACGTCGACCTCCCGAGCTGCACTCAAGGATTACGTTGAGCTTTTCCCTCATCTCCGCAAAATCGACGTCATTCTGGTCTATCCTGATGTACCTCACTGGGAGAAACCTGACAAGGTCGACAGGGCCGACCACGCCCGAAACAAAACATCAAAAGCTCTGTCCACACTCGTTTCCGCCAAATCTCCTATCGCAAACTCTTCGTTGCAGTCCATCAACCTGGCCATTCATAAGTCGAATGCTTTCAAAGGCGAGACGCACAAATATGAAGTCAAGGGCTTTATACAGGACTTTCAGACTGATAATCAAGTGAAGCAACTGAAAATGAAGAAGCTCGACCATTATCACCTAGAGTTGACCTTTAGCAGGAGCAAACGTACGGCTGGGGATGCATTATTCTGGAGGACGTTTTCGAATCGAATGAAGGAGGCTTGTGTAATCCCTACCAAAGAGGTATCAATCTGTTTCAGCTTTCAACTTCAAGGAGAATCAGCACCGTTTCTGGTACGTCTGTTCCTCCTTTCGAGTGGCCTAAAATCTTGCCTGTGCTAACCATCGACTCTGCCGAAAGAATGCACTTTCCACTGCCTTAAAGGCTTGGCCTAAAGAAGTCGAGAGCATCAGCCTTCGAATAGCTCTGGAGGACTTTGCGATGGCAAGGCACAAGAATCTGCTCAACATGATCGGGATCGGGAAGGACGGCTCGGTCGGACTCGTCGATGGATACTTGCCGTCCGAGAAATCTATGAACGGGTTTCTAAAACAACTGCGAAAGACCCGACCCTCTCTTCAAAAGTTCGACTTGATCATCTACTGTTGCCAAATTCCCTTGACGTCTGCAACCAGCCGACAAATTTCCCAGTACACGTACACCATTGCCAGTCCGGAAACAAGCAGAAACATTTCGTCGACCGGCGTGTACAAGGTCAATCAATTGGCGCTCGACAACTTGCACCAATTCTACCTTGAACAGGAAGAGGCTTTTGGTACTCTCGGATCGGATGAAGAAGCGGACTTTGAGGAAGAGACGGAGATGATGATCGAGATGGAAGAGGAGGCCGCGATGTATTGATTCCGGTTACGCGTCCCTCTGTCGAAAAAATCCAGCCAATAATTACACCGGCAGAATAAACAAGAATCATACTCCGACCTTCAGCCAATTCTCATCTATCAATGCAGCACATCCGCCTGGTCGAAAACGAACCCTTTTCGCGCCTCAGTCCAGCAACTAGTCTAGAACGTAACGCACACAATCACAATAGCCCTCGCGGAAAGACGATTTGCACAATCTTGCCATCTCGGCAAGGAAGACCATATGGATCAGAACGTACTACGTCAACAACCAGTAGCATCGTGGAGGGTTTTCTTCGGATGTTGGAAAGCTTTACCTCGAAACCTATACAATAATAGAGGAGTGTAGCCTTCCGAGAATCGAATGTGCGACCTTTCCTTTGGCTTGATCAACAGATGTCCAGGTGTGAATCACTAGAGTAATACAGATAGTGTTTTATACAAATTTCATTCGCCTTCTCCATGCAGTCTTAGGAGACAAGAATGGCAGTCGGGATCCGTTACCCTGAGTTGCTAATCGGTTCGAAAGCCCTGGAGACTCGCAATGCGAATTCTTCGCACGTTGAAGGCAAGTGAAGCAGCATCCTGTCGATTTCTAATAATCTTAGGGGCAAGCGTCGATATAAACGAACCTTGGTCTGAAGCCTCAATTGGGTAGGATCTTATCGCCCCTCGGCTGGGATTGAGGCCGAGGGTAATTTTCGACCGCCGCCGTTTGGAACAGGTGACGAAAGATTGATGAATAAGGCTGTGCAAGGCAAAGGTTGCAGTAGTCTGGAAGGTGATCTGAGCTACATCGATTGACTAGCCGAATGCCCAGTTGATACACATGGCTGGTTGATCTCGACAATCATCGGTTCACTATCGATTATCGCGTTTCAGCACGTGTTTCGAATCGCGGAATCAAATCAGGCACAAGCGACAGTTTACAAGCCTAGATTTTTTGTTCTATTCGTCATCGTTATTTTCTCTTGGCTGCTGTCGACAGTCCTGTCGAGAAAGATAAAGGGATTCTGCTCTGTATACGCTGATCCGAATATCTATTATACACGAGCTGACAATGAGCCTTACATCGGCTTGGTGGGTGGAGCACCCCGCTCTGCTTCTTGCCAGCGGACTCTAGCTGATGCGCGAGGATCGCAAATCGCATCGCAACAGCTTGACTTTTGTGTAGGATAGGAGGTCCAATCCACGCCCAGGCTATTCAAGGGCGCCCGACGAAATCAATTCTTCCGATACCGATGCCAACCAAGGTCCCTCATCCCACACCCACCTTGTCACTCGATGGCATTTCCAACGCTTGTCCCATGCACTCTCGATAGGCCGCAACAGCAAAGGATAAAACGGGTGCCAAAGGGATCTGCGTTGTCTCACCTGCACAATCTATTGTCGTAAGTCGGATCTCTCAGGGGCAGACAGCGTATAAGGTGCTGAAACGGTGGATATAGTGGTGATTGTTGTTGTTTTGTTGACAGGATCGGAGACGAGATGGCTGGTCGTCTCCTCCAACATCGACAGGGATCTCATCGACAGGTCGGTCATCGTTGGACCAATTGCAGCTGCAGTAAATAGGAGTCGGCGGAGCGAACGACCTCCTATTTGAGTATATATCGAACAAGGCGGGCAAAGATCGGATGTCGACTGAACAAACCCATCCAAGTGGACGACAACACCAACATGACCCTTCACAAGCCTTCTCCCGACTCGCGGAGGGATTCGGGTGCGATGGAACTGCAGCACAATCAACTTTTCAGTTTTCCTCGAAAGGAGCAGGTCGAACGAACGAAAGAGAAACCAGCAACGCCTCTCCATTCATCGGTCAACGATTCCATACTCTCCGCAACTCCTATGCCAAGCAGCAACATCTCAGCAACTCCCTCCTCTACAAACGACTCGACTCCGTCCTTTCGGAACTTTCTGGATCGCCGGAGCTCGACCTCTTTGTCCGAGCACGCGAATGAACCACCATCTATGACAAGATCGATGCCAGCCGATTCTGCGGAGGAGTCTGATGAGGGGTACGACGAGGAGCAGGCGGCATGCGCAAGTCCAAAAGCGGCTCCACGTCCGATCCGGCACCACAGCGAATTCAGCATCCATTCAAGTCCCGGAGACCGACAGCGACAGATCAACACCGCCATCGCATCGACTACGCCCGAAACGGTCTCCCTGCGAGCGCTGCCACTGTTCCAGTTATTGCAGGAAAAGACGACAACTATCGAGATGGGAATCGCAGGGTTGTTGGAATGGGTAGAATTTTGGATCTCGAGAGGGACGAGGGTGAGGGTTTTGTCGAAGGAGATGGAAGAGGTCAGGAATGAGGTGAGTTTGTTCTTCTGTCTGTGCATCATCTCTCCTCCGGTATGTACACTGACGGGAATCTGATTACAAACAGCTGCAAAATCGCTTGAGATCAGGCTGCATCTCGCCGCTTGCTTGTGTTGAACAAACAAGCAAACTCGAAGCAATTTTCACCGCTGAAGAAATTACCTCGCGCGTTCCACCTAGAACCCATCAATTCCCAGGACTACTTGACGACGGCGCCATGGCGACAATGGACGAGAAAATGGTAGCGGACTGCTTGGTAGCGACGAACGATCGACTGGTACGACCACAGCGAAAACGCGGGAGGGACGTGAAACAGTTCGGCAAGCCGCTGCGAGATACGGCGGAAACTCCGTTCCGAGGTGGAGCGAAGGCGGAACCGGGTGCCAAGCTTCATTTCCCTGCCTTTGTACCACCTCCTGAACGACAGCTTCGTGGTCCGACTTCACCGAAAGCGAAACGGCTCCTAGGAATCCACGCACTTGCGACACCATCCACGACCGGCTCATCAACACCCGTATCCGCCTTCACACCAATTCGCTCTTCCCCGCTCTCTCTGGCGTCCAAATTTCCGTCACCGAACAAAACTGCAAACTTTCTCGACTTGTCATCACCTACCGTATCTTTAAGATCTACACAATCATTTCTTTCCCGTTTTCGAAGCTATACACGCCGTTCTCCGCGGACACCAGGAACACCTCGCCGCTCAGGAGGAGGAAAATCGGTTCTTGCGAGCCTTATCGGTTCGGAAAGTTCTCTTCGCACCTATCGGTACGGAGGTCAAAGTCGGAGCCGTACCGCAACCTATTTCCGCAGCGTCGTCGATCTATTCCGCCAACAGTCACCAATGGATGCGGAAGCGAAGCTGGAGAGGAGGGATCAGATATATTCTGCTCCTGTCATGGGACGATCGTTGCACGAGAACAAACTGGGTACAACTTCATTTACTGCTCCACGGCGAGCTCATTATCCGGTACAACGAGAAAAGAGCTACAGGAAACCAGCACCGTCTCTCGACGTCGGCTCGCGTGCGCAGGTTAGGTCGACCGGGTCCGTCCAAGGGATGAAATTGCCAGCTATCGATACTCAGTCGCCGTTCGCTTCGCCTCGACAACGTACTGGGTGTCGCGTAACCAACCCGGTAGAAAGGTCTCATCGCGCTCGCGGTGCCGACGATGGACAAAGAAAGCAGCCCGAGGAGACGGCCGTGCATGCTGAGCAGATTACAGAGGTGCTTTTGGAATATGTGAACCGGCTAGTAAGGAGGTTGGTAAGAGGAGGAAAGGGAGAGGATGACGTAGATGGCTTACGGGAGGTGGTAAAGAATCTGAATCATATCTCCTTCGAGACTCGTGTCAGGGTACGTGGCCAATTCCGTATATTCCTCTCGTCTTACTGGTCTTCTCTAACTTCCTATCCTGACTGACTCATCAATTCGGCCCTTTTCCCTACTATAGATCCTGAACAAGTCAAACGCCATCCATCCCATGATTGCCTCGACTCTCCACAAAGTTCGATTCTCACTCGGGTACATCGACGCCAGACATCTCGTTCAAGCAGTCGAGAGAATCGAGAATGACGGCAGTACCGGCCTGCAACTGGGGATCTTACGTCGCCCGCCGTCCGATGCTCACCTGGATCTGTCCACAGTGGTATCCGCGAAGAAGTTGATTATGGCATGGGTAAGAGCTAGAAATGAGTGTATGAGCAGGTGGAAGATTGTGCGCATGATCAGAAATGATGTTCTTCCTTGCGTAAGTGCTGCGACCAGCTATCTGCGAATAGAGCTAACGATTACGCAAATCGGAAACATCAGTTGTCCAAGGAGATGCAGCTTGTTGTTCGACAATGTTTCGAGGAAGCGCTACTTCCTACAATACCAATACCTCCGATCATACTGGACGACTCTAGGCGCAACGACGTAGCTCTCACCGCCAACAAGCGCCCTAATCGGAGTGTCTCGCTGTCCACGCCATCATTCGCGACCTCGCTCAAGCGCTCACCAGAAACATTGTTGTTATCCGACATGAGATACAGAAATGGTTCAATGCCATCACTCTCCATGCCCATCCAGTCATTACGTGCGGATACACCAGGATTTGAAACGGTGGATGGTCTGATCCACTGGATATTTTCCGATCCCACCACTACCAATACGCAGGAGCTGCTGATAGAATGGATCTCGAACGAAAGGCTACGCAGGATCAGAACAGGTCAAGGTTGGCTCATTCGCTTGGCGCCCAACTCTCTGTCGAGGCCAACTTTCAGTCATGGCTCTACTGCCATGTCTGCGGTACTTGCCGAAGTGGCGAAACAATGTCTCTTTCGTAAACAGGCGCAACTGATACGGATAGTCCACGAGGTCCAAGCGCTCTTTAGCATCCCGGTGTCGTCGGACAAAGCAAGCAAACGTACCACTATTTCGGGAAAGGCGCACAATATCTCATCCAACGCTAAAAGTGCCGCTGCATCGATCGGAAGGAATGGTGTGGGGGCCAGGGAGGAAGGCAATCGTATTTCTCAGCAAGCGCCACAGAAGGCCAATGATAAGCCTCGCCATGGGCAAACTACGCTCATCCCTTCCGATCGCTTGTCGTCAAAAGAGAGGAATGTCTCGCAAATCTCAGGACACTCCCATGGAGATCCATACGATGACGCTTCAGTCTTCGCCACGGTGAACACTTTTTCGCACAACTCCTGCTACACCACGATGTCCTCGGTCCCAGCTACACAGAGACTGGCGATGTTCACCTTCTCCGAACAGTCTTCTTACCGCACTCGGTCACCGATACAGGATGGTGTATATAAAAGGCCCTTGCCTGGAGCATCGCCCACAGCCGCTCCAGTCCTGCTTTGCAAAAAGTCCGGCGATGCCTTGGCCAAGTCGTCCGACGTGGATCTCGTCCCTTATGGACCAACAGTCAACCTCAATGCGAGCCGCGACACCACCTTTGAAACTAAACACATCCAGTCATCTTCGCTTCTTGACAGTCCACCGATATTGGGGCCGACTGGAATTCTCGGACCAAATCAGGCGCCTCGAACGTTCCCTTCGTCTGTTGGTGAACCGACGCGTTTCCCACCCACCAGACAGAGCCTGCATTCGTCGCCGTCGCTTCCAGGGAGTCTTAGCACCACAAGCGGCGCTTTGCTCTCCGCTTTGTCTTTCGTCCTGCCAATGTTCAATCAAGATTGTTCTGTCCGGTACTCAGTAACCCCTGGCCAGCTGGAAATCAACTTGTTGAAAATGATAGAGTTTGAGAGGCAAAAGTGCATCTCGTCGGGAATATCGTGGGGAGAGGAACAGTCAGCGTCACTTTCGTGGATGATGGAGAATATTCGCAATCTGGTAAGCTGCTCTCCGTGTCAAGGGATCTAGTTTTTTTTCTAACGGTGAATACTTCAGCTCGAAAACAGTGCACTCGACCCAATCTTTCAACGAGTCACTGCATCTCTTCAGAGCAATGGTTCCGCTTCCATCGCGCCACAAAGTAGCCTATCTTCATCAGGATCCTTCCAAGAGTCTCGCAACGCGCTAAGCGAACTACAGTCGCTCTCTTACCTATGGCGCAGTCCTGGACAGCAGACCGCTTCGACACTCGACTCGCCTGTAATCAGCAACAACGCGCACGAATCCGCACCCTCGACGCCAAATTTTCAGACTTCTTCGCCAATGTATCGACACCCCCATCGCTCGGCGGTTTCACTACAGACCACACCCGTTATGCAACGGGTCTCGTTGCGAGACTCGCTATCTCCGCAACCCGACATTCCCGATAGCGCGAGATCGAAAAGCTCTCCTGTTCTCACAATGGCGGGCCATTCGATCAACGAGCAAGCCGGGTGGCGTCCAGCATCTTTCGGATGGACAAGCGGGGATCAAGATGGCGGAGTCGACGCCATATACAGAGATGATTCTGATGGCTTCATCTTCAAAGACTCTCGAGTCTGATCTGTTTTCTGCCAGGGGTTCCGTATGCTTGCTTGATGTCTTGTGACTCCAAGTTTCATGTCTTTTCTTAACTTCGACGCGAACTAGATTCATGCAACATAGTTTGCTTCTAGGATTGCGAAAAGCGTCTCGTCACGACACATCACTTCACATTGTCTTTGCCGAGATATTGCAGGACCGGCCACCCGACCGTCTATATGCATGCATCTGCATTCTGCCAACCTCTACTATACAACTGTATACACATCTATTGGCCATTCTAGAATCCATCGTGGAAGAAGAATTGCTGCTGACCACCACCACCACCACCACCACCACCCTGCTTGAAGAACTGATGGAAATTGCCGCCGCCGCCGGGGAATCCACCCTGATGTCCATGGTGGAATCCGCCGCCTGGTCCGCCTTGTTGGCCACCCATAGGATCGTTGGGGTCGTCACCATCGTCATATCGCGTGCGTAGCTCTGTAGAAGATAGAATGTTAGGTATCTGTAAAGGGATAACAGTCGAAAAGGCTCGCTTACCATCATCGGAGAGCACCTTGTACGCTTCATTGATTGCCGCCATCTTTTCTTCCGAACCACCGATATCTGGATGATTTACTTTCGCTGCTTTTCGGCTTGAGAGAGGAGCAAGGTGTCAACATCTGGTCACGGATACTTGCCGATTCGACTTACAAGGCCTTCTTGATAGTCTTGGTATCGGCATCCCGGGACACGCCCAACACCTTGTAATAGTCCTTTTGTTTCGATACCTTGAGCGTTCGTTCAGCTTTTTGCAGTCGATCCAAGACCTAGTCATGCCCGCGTCGTCAGACTTCCAGCGCTGCGCAATCAAGATAGGCGGCACTCACGTTCTGACTACTCCTGCCACCCTTTTCAAACGCATTTCGGAAATGGCGAACTGCTTCTTCCCAATTTTCTGCCTTCATCGCAATCTCTCCTAAACCGACGAGGGCCCATTCGTCCTGATCCCCACCTATTTGCGAAAGACTCGCCACGAGCGGACAGTGTTGTTTCGTGCCTTTAAGATTGCTGACTTTGACATACGCCTTGCATGCCAGACTATGTAGCTCGAGTCTCAAACGAGAAGTTGTCGATGGCGGGAATTTGGCGGGGAGGCTGGGTGCGACTTTGGCGAGTTCTGCTTCAAATTTCCCGAGAAGACCATCATCACCGGAACCGACAACGATCTTCAGTACATCCCTCCAACGTTCTCCGTCCGCCAGGTTCTTCGCTTTCGTGACCTCCTTCTCGGTCTGCCGGATGAAGCGGTGCAATTGTTTGCAGACTTTAGATTCCGGATCAAAGCGGAGACATTGTCGAAGGTAGTCTGAAGCCGTTTGCGAGTCATGGAGGACAAAGTAGTTGAGCTGGGCAAGGAGGACACCATGGCTCTGTACCGAAGGCTGAAGCCTTACAAGCCGGCTGCAAGGGTAAGACAAGTCAGTCTACATCACTTGATACCCGTGACAGCAGCCTGTCCTACCTCAAATCGCCAATCATCTCTTCCAGATCCCCTGCACCTTCATGAGCCTTTATCCGAAGTTCACGCAGTTCCACACTATTCGGTGCCACGTTCAGCGCTTGTGAGGCTTCCTCGACCGCCCTCGAATACAATTTCGATGCAAGCGCCTTCCGTGCAGCTTTCACATGAGTGATAGCCGCGTTCAACGACTTTGACTGATGGAAGGATAAGTTGGCATGGCGTGTCTGGAACGGCTGTGACGCTGGGACTTACCAGCTCCAAAGCGTCCGCTTTATCCTGCGATAGTTTCACATCCTCACTGCCCTGCTTCTCCTTGGCTTTCACACCTTTCAAGAATTCTTCGACTTCCTTCTTCGCTGACTCGAGATTACCATCCTTTGCCAGTATCTTTGCTCGCTGGAAGTGAGCTTGAATGAATTCCGGTTTTAGTTCCAGGAGCTTGGAGAATGAAGCGAGTGCTTGACTGTGTTTTCCCTGATGCAGTTGTGTTGTCGCTAGTAGATACTGAAGGTTGAAAGATTGCGGGTCCAGCTCTAATGAAAGGACATATTAGCCTTGTAGGATATCCCTTTGATGTGACCACCCACCTAGAGCCTGAGAATAGCTCCGTCCAGCTTCTGCAAACTTGCCAGAGCGTACAAATGTGTCGCCTTCTTTCTTCAGCTCGGCAATGGTAGGTCCTTGTCCTCCTATAGCTTGATCAGCTGAGACTGAAGTGATTGCTATCGTATGAATGGCAATGAAGAGAAGAAGCAGGAGCAGCCTCGACCGGGAGATGCGTTTGAAGAGCATTGCAGAAAATGAGCTTTTGCTTGGGTTGTCGTCCGCCGGGAATGCACCAATTTTTGACCGGAAATCCTTCTGGATCCCAAAAAGACTGTGAAGATGAACCCTGGAAGAGCTTGCTAAACGGCAAAAGGGTTTACTGACATGATTAATGAGATGAATTTCTCTCCACGTCAACGACCATGAATGCATGTTCCATGTTCCACCGAGAGCAATCGAGCCCCACCACCATGCTGCCAGCTACCGAGTCGGCCGCCGAGCTCTCGCAGCTGCGGCCTGCGCTACTCCTGCGCTCCTTCCTCCAGTTCTTCTTTTCGCCACGAAGACTACCGTCTCTTTCGGTGTTATATAGGCTCTTTCTCTCATCTGGAAGGACTCTCAGGTCGATAACAGGCATAATAGCATTTCAGTTTCCAACCAATTGGATGCTTGAAAATACGATTTGTTTCTTCGAATAACAAGCGAATCAACTTCGCTTGCGACCAACTACAGTCTACATGTCAAAGTCGTCTTTTAAAGGAACGGCTATTATCCTGCCCATCATCTTCATAAGGTTTCGAAATCCTTCCCTTAGAAATCCTGTCCTCTTCTGTTTCATCTTCATCACAGAGGGTGCCGCGTGGACGATCAGGGCGAAATTGCACGTCTCGGGATACTCTATGGCGTTTTTCTGAAGGACCTCTGACATGGTGACATGCGATGGTGCAAGCGCCGGAGGCAATTGGGTTTCCCAGCTGGTTACCCAGTGTGGAGTCATCGTCAAGTCTTCTGCGAATTGGAAAAAACGTCGTGAAGATACGAAGAACGATCTTGTTGGGACAGTTCGGCTGGGTTCCGAAATGCTCAAGCAAGCCACGCAATGCGATTCGCGGTGACGGGCGCGGCACAACACTAGTCAGGTCAGCATTCACGTCGTCTTCAATGGCAGACATTCACCCAAAGCCAGAACTTTTGCACGTGAATGCCTTGCACAAGCCACAATGAGTCCTCAACGCCTCCAAATGCGGGAACCGCTTGCCTTTCAACGCATCCATAACGGTCTGCCAGTTCGCACGAACATGGTTCCGCTGGTTGACAGGCATGTTATACGCGATATGAAGGAACCGCAAATTCGGCCGATTGAGCTGGTTAGGATCCCGGCCAGTTGTCGAGCAAGCGGGAGTCCATCTTTGAGCATGTTATTCTGCGTCTTGAATAACCTGATATTGACCCTCCGAAGCGTGTCCGACGATAACTATTGGATGACGATGGGACCGCCGTTGTTCATTGAAACTCGCGCTGGTACTGGAGAGAGGCGAGGCCAGTCGATAAGAAGGGATTGCAGGTGAAGATTCTCGAGGAAATCAATCTGTGGGTCGACTGCGAGGTGCTGATTCCGAATGGGAAAGCGGACGATGAGGTTCCTGTACAATACTCGAGATGTCAGGTTAATATACGGTATTGCACAAGAGGTCGGACAGCGACTCACCTGACAGGTTCCGTTAGCTCCTCCTTGCCCACTCCGGCTTCCGCGTTCACCAGCCCCATATCGTCAGACCTGTGCATCACCGACTTGTGACGAGGATTATCCAGGGCCAGCGTCCGAAGTCGTTTGCGTGACGCCGATAGGCTGACGACGTCCCTAACAACGGGAAGCGGAAAAAGACCGATGTCCTTCCGTCTCTCACGGCATTTGAGCTCGGGTTCGTCTTCCATGTCGTCGTCGTCGCAGCACAGATCACACATTAACGGAATATCATACCAAATAGCAAACGGGCAATGATTTCTCCAGAGGCTGCTGACATTCGATGACCGAGAGGTAATTGTAAAAAGTTGACGATCTAAGGTGTTGAGTTCTGGAGGAAGCTCGTCGAGCCTCGGTCGCACGGAAGTGGAGCCTGCAAGCGGAACTCCTGTTGTCGCCATCCTCGATATGTCGCATTGTGGACCCCTGGGGGCTTATGAGCAACCTCCCTGACCCATATATGAGGGGTTGCATATATACAAGCTCGACTGCGTAGTTGTCGACACTGCTTGTTTGAACCTATGCTGACAAGTCCCGACTCAGATTCGTCATCCCGTCGCCCCGAAAATACAATGTTCGGAGACAATCTATGGTAATCCTCCCCTACTACCACGGCGGCGTGTCTTATATTGACTCCAGGTACGCTGCCATTCGTAATGCTTCACACATGTAAACACTATCTATGGCAACGCAACGTGATGTCACCCGAACAAGTACAACTTGGACCCGCGAGCGACGTCCATAGCAAACGCGTCTTTGGCGTTTATGACATTATGCCTCACTCGGAATCATTCAACAATCCCACAGCGGGGCTTTTCCAGAGTTCGGTCCATATATATGTTTCACTCTCCTGCCCATCAGTATCTCCATCCCACATTCCTCCTTCGCGCGAATGCCCATCCTCACACATTCTATTTCAAGTCGAGTCTCTCCTGTTCATCCAATGCAGCGGTGACGGCGGCTGCGGGGACAGTTGTTGTCGTTGCCATAGCAGGATGTAAAGCCAATTGCTCATCGTTGACGACCACGTCGTGGAAGACATCTTCCTCTACGTGGTGACTGAGACTCGTTGGAGGTCTCGTTGTCTCCACTGAGGGTCGAGTCGTATCGAGCGACTGTCTTGCGTCCAATCCGGAAGCTCGCAACTGCGCAGCAGCAGCAACATCAGTACGATCACGCTCCTCTTGCTCAAGGTGTTGCCGCCATTCCCTGGCTTCCGCAGGATCCATCGTGGCTTCGCCTCCAAGCGCAAAGTCCCCTCCAAGCCCGGCATCTTCGTGCTCGATAAGACCCACACCAATATCTGCGTCCGTAGCGACGACGTTCCTCGCTCTCGACGGTAAGGGCGGAGGCGTAGCGGCCGTATACGCATGCATAGAAGGATTGTTGTCGATATGCGCCTTTGCCAATCCTTCAGAAAGCTGTGACGCGTGATGCTCGTAATGCACTTTCTCGGCTTCTGGATCGCCGTCTCCGTATGCATCCTCCACCTGTGTCGGCGTCGGCGGTAACTTGAGAACTTCCTACACAACAGCTACATATATTAGCCCTCTTCCAGCAAGACAACTAATAACGGTGGCACTTACACCGTCTTCCAAGACAATTTCACTGGCTCCTTCAGGAACCACCAAATCCAGCCCATCACCCTTCATCTTCTGCGCCTTGCCTGTTTCTGCATCCTTGAGCGCTTCCATCAACGACGCGGCTTCCCGAGGGACTGGTACTTTTCCTGTGAGCTATATTCTCGTACGCTACGGGTCAGTACAGAAACTGGAAAGAGAGGAAGCGGCGACAAAAGGAAGGCTTACGATATCGGCACCCTTGATTCCAGGCCAGTGGTACATCGCTGCGTTCTCTTCGAACCGCTCTGTGTATCCACACATGTCGAAAGTTTGATCAGCATGCTGATCCACATTAGACTTAAGCGATGCGCTGCGGCACGTATGCGTACCGATGAATACCTGTCCCATGATAGAAACACCCGCATAGAACCCCCGACTTCTGATATAACTAAACACCGGAGCCCGTTCCAGGCCTGACCGCAAACCGAGAAGGAACCGAGAAAAGAATTTAAACACTATGTTTCCTAGATGAACACGGCAGATGCAATGAACACGTACCAGCTTCAGCCGTCGCTCCGATCCCAAACGGCCCAGCAACGACCGCAAAGTCCGTCCCCAAGGTAGCTTTATGGGTGAAGAACGATTCGAGTGCTTTTTGCGTCCTTATCACGACTGGCGAGCGGTAGCAAGCGTGCAGATTGTGACAAGAAGTAAGCGATAAGGCAGGTAGTCGGGTGTGGTATGAGAGGACTTACGGACGGCATCGTAGATATCCACACCGATCAAGAATCCTGTAGACAAGTTGTTCGGGCTGGTCGAGCTTGGTGCAGACCATGCTTCACACCACAACACAACACATGCCGACACCCGTCAGTCACCTGACCAATAAACACAAGTGAACTCGCGAGAGAGGAACTCACTACCATCCGGCAACTTGGCAACCACAATACCCGCCCCGCCAGCTCCACCAAACGGCGCGATCCCACTCCGCATCGACGTGAATATCGCCAACCCTTTTGCCTCTGCAATCACCTGTGGAGGGATCTTGCGAAGCACTTTTTGTTGTTTTCCTTTGGGTTGTTTGTATGCCGATACGGTGCCGGTGGAAGGAGTTGCCGTGCCTGAGCCTGGAGGAGCGTTGACGGTTGTTGGGATTCCATCGACTACGGTTCGCAGAGCAGTCCGAATCAGTTCATCCGAGGTAGTACGTACCGAGAAAAGGAGGAAGCACATACCGGTGAAAGCACGCAAGATTCTTGCTGCCTTTTCCATCTCTTCCGGGAAATCATTCTGAGTAGGGTAAAACCTTTCCGAGCCGATCTATCATCATTTCAAAGACATCATGCGAGACAGATCAGCTATTGTATACATATAGCGAACCTTTACTGCCATGTTCAAGCAGAATAGGCTGGAGAAGAGGAGCGAGGCGTCGATAGGCGGCCGCTGATAAGGTCTCCCTCCAAAAACGAGAGTAAAGACAACCCAAAAGCCATCATCAAACACGAGACACTACTCACCTTGCCCGCATATTCATTCACTCGTACACCAACAGCATCACTCAGCTTCCAACTCTTTTCATACGCTTTCCCACCCCAGACTTTGCCCTTGTCCTTTAACGAGTCGCGCCATGATTTCTTGCCAACGTCGGCGCCTGCGATAGTGCTGCTGGAAGCGGTGGTCGATTTGGTTGTGCTGATTCGGGAGTTGTGTCGTGGTGGGGGAGGTGGTGGTTCTGACATTGTGGTGAAGTGCGACATGTGCGATGGGTGGACAACAAAGGACTAGGAGATAAGAATAATGCTATCAATACTATTCACGTCAGAAAAGAAGCCTGGATGATGACTCATGATAATTCTCGCTGGTCCGCGCCGTCGGAAGCGTGCCTGCGGAATAAATCCCCTGAGGTTCTTCGCAGTAATTATTGTACAATACGCAGAAATGCAACACCCGCAGTACAAGTATCATCCCTCTTCTTCTTGGTCATCACCTTCCTTCGACACTTCCTTGTTCGTCTACTTTGCAAAGGTCGAACAATAATAGTTATCAAACACATGTCATGCAAAGTCGTAATCACAACTAGACTCGTCAAGAAAACTCGTAAGAAGAAAATAAAGAATAACAGCCCATTCGCCTAATCCTCCAATCAATATCGCTCTCCATTCGCCGGCTTCCCTGGCTGACCTCCTCACTATGCTCTCGCTGTGTCTGCAGCTCCTGCCAATGCTTACACCTAACAATGCTGCTCAACCGTGTCTGCGACACATGCGCTATGGCCCTCCTTCCCTAACCTACGAAGATCCAGCACCGGAAACAAGGGGCGCACGTTCCTCGTCGTCCAAGATCGAGTTACCGCTTCGCACGGTGCCGCTGAAACGCACAAACAG
Source organism: Naganishia friedmannii (assembly GCA_030039255.1). Classification (NCBI taxonomy): domain Eukaryota; kingdom Fungi; phylum Basidiomycota; class Tremellomycetes; order Filobasidiales; family Filobasidiaceae; genus Naganishia; species Naganishia friedmannii. Next base: position 781,470 of record JASBWT010000005.1, read on the forward strand.
GTTTTATCAGAATACATTCACCAAGTATGAGAGGATAAAGAGAGAGAAAACTCACTAGACGCTCTTGATAATGTTGAACAAGGACAAGATGAAGAATGCAAACGCCGACCAGTGGATAAACTTGCTGTGTGTCTGTCGGATGAAGATGGCGAAGAGGGAGAAGGCGATGACCTGCGTATCGTGCGGAAAAAAAGGAGCGGAAAGCGTATCAGTATCCTGTGGCGATGGCAGTGTGTAGGGGGAGGGGGGACTTACGGATGCACCGGCGATATCACCTTCCCTGGAAGCCCAAGCGTATCCTACAGCGGTGGATTCCAAGAAGACCTGCGGACCAAGAGCATCACATCAGAAACCACCCTTTGCATTAAAATATGCAACGAGATTACTCACGAAAGCAAGGAAAACAAAGACCTTGCTCCACAGCCCTACGTGAGGATGTTTCGCTGCATCCCTGCCAAACGCGGTAAACCCGCTAATGACAACAAGCACGATGCTGAAACCGTGCCAGAGCGAGAAAGGCGCATGGACAAAGACCTCTTGTGCGAGGGTTTCCCTTCGGTGGGCGGTTTTGATGATGTAGTAGATCTGGGAAACGGTGGCTGATACAAGGAGGGAGAGGATGAATGACGTGATGTACCCTTTTCACGCAAATGATATTGTAATTAGCACTTCAGGAAGGAAGGAGAGGAAGTGGTAGGAGTGCGCGTACAGTGGTGTCCCCAAAGCCAGACGTAGGCAAAGTTCAACACAGCCAACAATGCGAATCGCCACTGAACGCCATCAACAATGATCGTCTTGCCCTTCTCGGCTGGGGGGTGGCATAAACAGTCAGCGAATACACCTCGAGGTTTGTGAGTAAGCGAGGGACATACTGAATTGGTAACACATGGTTCCGATCAACAAGAAGTGGATCAAGGACCAGATATAGTTTGCATAGTATGAAGGAGTAACCTTTTGTCCGACACAAACAGATAAACATCACGTTCACACAAGGAAGAGGTATAGGGAGTCAAGTACATACATAGGTATCCTTGACATTCTTGTAGATATCGGTAGGACCTGCTACGCTATAGATGTTGCTTCCCAACAACGCGAGGAAACTGCCATCACACCATAACCGGGTCAGTATATGCCATAGGCGGGAACAGGTGAAGAGGTACGTACGCGGCGATGTTGACAACCTTGATTACGAGTCCGTCAGTGGCGGGCATCTTGAATGATTTGGATTTGCTGTGGCTAGGGAACAGGCTGATAGAGAAGGAAAGGAAAGGCGAAAAGGGAGATATAATAAGGCAGCGAAGGAGAAGAAAGGAACAAGCCTATCATGAAAACAACATTGGGAGGATTGGTACTTTGCTTCCGCGCTTGGCAGAATGACGTCATGAAATGCGGGAGACACGTGTACTCAGGGGCAGTAGGGAGAACCGTCAAACCCGTTCGACGACAATGTCAACGAGTGTACTCTATCTGTGTGCGACCAAGTAGCCAAATCCATACAGAAGCCAACTTGAATTCATGGATTGATACATCAAGTACAAAACGTATGATGCCAAATACAGCGTGTTCTTCTTCGCTGACGCATCTGTGCAGGTTCTGTATCTGGAACGCGGTGTACTCCCAGATCCGTATCTTGTCGGTATCGGCCTGCATGGTCCAGAAGTCGTCTGACGGTTTCATGTCCGCCGTGTCTGAGAAGTCGTCCCCTTCCTTCTGCGAATCCCAAGGAGACAGAAATGGTCCAAACTGGGTACGTGTGCCGTCTTGTTGGTGAGCGGTAAACATTCTGCGTTTCGAAAGTACTCCATTGCTCGTGTCTTATCTTCCGCGACTGGTGTAGTGGATGAAGTTGTCCAATGCGGCAACGCCCGTCGTTATTTTAAGCCTTTCTTCTTTTTTCCTCGGAAATTTCTTTTTGCATTCGAAGAATCGATACTGATTCAATGGTGATGTGTCTGCCGTGTGGCTCCATTCGAAGCAGTGGTCTAATCGTTCGCTGTTGAGATCGGAATCATCGTCGCCGTCCATCTCGTAAAGTTATTTGTAGCCATATCGCTCAGCCGCTTGTTCTTCTTGCGCTTCGAACTCCATCTCCATATCCTCCTTGTATTCTTCCAACTGGGAATCGGATCCGTCTGTCTCTTCATCTCCATCGTCCGAATAGATACTTTGCATTTCGGCGTAATATTTCTGAAAGTATTGAAGTTCAGACTGATCGATCCGGATGATACTGGATGTCCCGGTCTAACGCGATGCGCTGGTGTCATTGGCGGCGTATCTGTATACCAGAAGTGGGCGATTGTAACGCTGCATAGTGTAGATCACCAAGACATAGCTGCAAAGATTGGTCCGCGTTTTCCGCATCTTTTCGGTGAATCGATCCAGATCTTTCTTCGAAGGCAAGGATCCATCGCCCAGTTTAGGTTGTCCATCCTTTCCAGTTTTGATCACGTCCAGTATCCTCCTGTGCCCTCCCAAAACGAACTCGTCCAAATCCAAGCGGAAAGAGATGCATTCGACTTCTTTAGGCCATTGACGGATCGCGGTGGACAACGCGGCCTGGTCACAAAAACGATTGTAAATTGTGAGCTTCGAATCAAACAAACGCTCCTCAAAGGGGAAACAGCGACGTACCAGAAATCGTTCCGGCTCTCCGTCAAGTTGAAACAAAAAGCACATCGAGACGTTGTTCGCGGGAATCTGGCAAGCATTCTCCATTCGCCGCGTAAAATAGGTCCAGAACGTTGGCTCTGACCTGCTATCGCGACTCTTGCTGAAGGTGAGTTCTAGGTGGTAGCTATCGAGTCTAGGCAGGTTGAGCTGTCGAAGGTGGCCCGCAGTCGCAAAATCCTTGAGTAGTTTCTTGGTGAACCCTTCGTCCGTCCGTCCGCGGAAATATATTTCCGAGTAAACAGCCAGGTTGACGGATTGCGATGAAGAGCCTCGGGCGGTGGTATCGGAGACGCTCACGCAAGGAGAAGTAGTTGACTGATTGCGCATGTTGATGGCCTGTTGTGGTGTGACACGTTTCTGCTAATCCGGCATGCTTGGATAGACTAGCATAATCTCGATTTCGCGGAGCTGGGGAGACAAGTTGGCATAATCGACTAGAAGAGGTCGGGTACAGGGATGGTCGATGGAACTGCCCTTTAGAATCAAGGTTCTATAGTCCGAGAGGCACCGTATCAGCCATCAACCAAGGCGTTCCAAACTCGAAATACGTGATGCCTACTGTACTTTGGCCCGTGCCATCACGTCCAATGAAATACGACTTTGCTGAGGTGTAGCTTTGTTCCAATCCATAGTCACTTTCTTTGAAAAAACTCGATCAAAGATCGCCATCCTCAAGCCCTTGGAAGTACTCGCCAACGCCGAAATACCCCTTTTCGACTCTAGAGACATCGGATATGTTCGCTGCTCTCGCGCACGAATCTCGTCGACGTTGCAAAGGCAGGCGGTAAGAGCGAAGGCACGATAGTATTGAGAGCCGGAAGGACCAGGGTTGAGATAGTTGACGATGATCTCCAGCACTTCGGTAGGCAGGGCGAGAAAGGACATGGTGATGCGTTCTATTCCTTCTGCCGTGATGATGGATTCGGAGGGAGAAACCGATGTCGATGACTGGTGTAACGGACTTGTTGTTGAGGTTTGTATCTGTTTCTATGTTTGTATCCAGGAGCATATCCTTTCGAACTGATTGATCGCCATCAAAGTTGGATCAGCTTCGTCCTCGACGGCCAAAAGCAGGGTGATCGAAAAACTCACCTCCTTTCCGCCACTGTGAGCAACGAAGACGCCTTCTATTTTTCCCGCACAAGTCGCCACTTTCGCTCAGAGCAGAACAGGTCGGAAGATCGATAACGTGCCAACAAGAGCCCGGCCCGAGGCACAGCAAAGTCGTGCTACTGTAGCATCTTGCATGGCCTCCGCACAACAGCAATTCATCGCATTTTCAACTCTACCTATAACGTCCCTAGACTTACAACTATGGACTAGCTCGATTACCCGTCTGGAGACCAGAGAGGACAGAGCGTCTCTACGACACGAGGTCCAATATGAGCAAGCGTAGAGGAACCTGTCCTCGACCTTTACCCTTCAAGAGCTACTCGAAACCTCTTCGTCAGAGTCAGAGTCTGAGCCGGAGTCGGAATCATCGTCAAAGTCGCATTCCCCAAGCACAGTGACAACCAACTCGATCCACTTGATAAACATCATCGCCAAGTAGATGGTCTCGCGGCGAACCATCAATCCCTCCTCCTGCCACGAATTCCAGTCGTCATCAAACTCGTCAAATCCGAGAGAAGCAGCAGCCGACATGCGCTTCATCATCATCGTCAGAGCCTGCCAGCGCATCCTGACGGTCTCTACCGCCTCATCCGCTTCCTCTGATCCTTCAGAGTCGTCGTCGTCGTCGTCGGACGCTGCGGAGGGCTCGGCATCGTCGTTTGGCCCGAAAATGTCGATCTCGTCGATACGGGGGGCGTGCATTTGGTTGTTGTGGGGATCCTCTACAGCGGCCTGGTCTACTTTGATACGAAGCGCGCCGGTCATCTTGTTGCCCAGGTGTGCGTTTACGGCTGCAGTATACTTGTACTCGAAAAGCTTGCGTTGGATGGGTGATCCTGGGTTGACGACATACATGGTCAAGTCGAATCTCTGGAGATGTGGTCGATTTTCCCGAAGAGATCGGACGAGCCTGTCCATATCCGTTTTCGAGGGCAAGTGGCCATCGACTAGGTTGACCGAGCCGTCTTCCTCGTCGATCTCGACCATGTCCAGAATATCTCTGTAGCCTCCTGATGAATAGTCTTCCAGAGACAAGCAGAATGAGATGCCTTTGATCTCGCTCGGCCAGTTTGTGGTTGCGAGGGCCAATACTTTCTATCAATAAAAAAAAAGCAGACAAGTGATCAGCTTCACGTTGGATCCACGCACAGCACCACGAGCGAACCGCGACAGACAGCGAACGCGAAGGGACTTGCCAAAACCCGTTCCACCTCTCCTCCGCAAGTGAACGTGAAACATATCGACACCTCGTTGGCCGGTATACCACACGCAAGGCTCAACCGGCGAAGAATTTCGTGCCAGTACTGCTCGTCGTCTGGGTGATTACCAAGTGCAAGTTCAAGGTGATAATGCTCCAGCTTGGTGATCCCCACTTGTCCCAATTGGTTGGACGACCGGAATTTCTGCACCCATGTGTTGACTTGGCTTTCGTACCGCATGCCTTTACATTCGTTGCTGCCGTGGATCGTGAGGCTGACACTTGTTAGCAAAGAACTCGGGGCGGAGGTTCGGGATGTGCTTCCGGAATGTTGGGTCTGCTGCGGTTTGCAAGGGCCCACAGCGCGTTTTGTTTGATGGGATCGTTCGTAGCCGGGAAGGCTGGGATAGATCAACGTGATCCCGATTTTGCAAAGGTTTGGGAAAAGCTCGACGTAGTCCGCCAGCCGAGGATTCGCTGTGACGTCGTTACAGTCGGTCCGTAACGTCAAGGTTCTGCGGACGCGCGTGACGTCGATCAGTCTCTATGGAGATCAATGAGTGATCTATAAGGTGAGATAAACTCACTGCACTTTGGCTCGCGCTGCTGCATCCAACACCGACTCCATCCTTCATAGCTCCCTCGCGCTCCAATCCACCACAACGTTCTCCAACCAGAACCTATCAAAAACCAGCTGCCTCAACCCGCTGCACACGCTCCCTAACGCTATGGAATCCCTCTTCCACCCCCGCCAGATCGGATACACCTTGTCATCCTGTGCGATAATCTTGTCGAGTTTGCACAGACAAGCTGTCGATGCCGGAAGGTGGTGCCAGTACATGATGGGCGTTTCGGGCGCGTTCAGGTCGCCGAGGACCATGTCGAGTACTTCGGCGGGTAGGGAGAGTAGGTTCATGTTGGGGGGCTGGTGTGTTGCGTGTGTTCTTGATGAACTGCTAACGATGATAGTCGCGACTACGTAAGATGAAAGCCAAAAGTCGGAATGCGGTTCGTCGGTCGTGGCCACAGAGGCGGAGTCACGGCGTCAAGGTGAGAGATGTAGGTATAGTCGGCGAAAGAGCTGAGGAGCGAATGCTGATGGCGACAGGTATACGAAAGTTTCTCTCGGTATATAATGAACGCGGTCCATCAAGGCCCCTCCTACTCCTCAAGACGTTCATCGCGTTGTCGACGCGTTCTTCCATCGGGTTTCCATCACTCGAGGAAAATCGGGCGAGTGGTTTGGAGTTGCTTGATGGAAGGTGTGAAGCGATAAATCATGACCCTGAAACGCCGATAATATGAGCCCGATAGTTCCGGAACGTTTTGAGTTGATGGAGGAACGCTAGCTTGGCCGCCCTCTCTTCCCGATATTCCATCGATATCAGTCGTGACCGTCCTCCCAAAGACGATATGTAGGTTTGCGTTGTCGTTTCGTAACAACATGGCGAGCTCGTCAAATAGGGTTGTCAAAGATGTAGATAACCGTAATCTTCTTCACGGTCAATAGGAAGCTTAACACGTGATTGATCAAGGGGTCGATCTGAAACACGGCGCGGGGCCTCCCTCCTCCCACCTGGCGCATGATGACGCAAGCAACATGGCAAGGCAGTCATTTGCATCAAAGGGCTGATTACAGGTAAAGTTGTGGTTCGCTCCTTAATCCCCAGTCTTGTTCTTGGACCCTCTCTCCCGTTCAGACGCAAACAACAACAAACAAGATGATGACCTTTCTCGACCTTCCGCCCGAGATCATGGACCTCATCGCGAGTCATCTCCTGCAGCTCGACATTGCCAACCCGGAACTACCTCCATCTGCCCTCCAATCTACCCCGTCCAACCCTACTCCTCTGCGTCATGCCGCCAACGTCGTCGGAATACCATCAACCACGTCAGGTCCGCTACCGCCCTTTTCCAGTATTTCCAACTTGTCCTCGACTTGTCGACAAGTACGTAGTAATCTCTTCACCTCGCGAGAATGGAGGAGTGTGATCGTAAAGTACGATGGGATCAGTCATGAACGAGCTGAGCGGATCAGTGAGTTGTTGATGGCAACGGTAAAGTATGTCATGCAATGCCGTCCCCGCACAACCGCTTCAAACGAGCTCACACTAATTCTCTGGCGATAGAAAACTACGTCTCGTCTCGCGCAGCGACTCTGCCCCCTTGACAAGGTCGAACAAACGCCTCCCCGGGATCGGTGACATCCTCTCACCCTACCACGCGCTGCACCACCTCGAAATCGACTGGAACCTCTTGTCCGGCACAGACACCCGTATCCAAGCAATGGAATCCGCAGCGCTCGCCCTCCCTGCGATAAAGTACGACCTGCGTTACTCCCGCGCCTGTGTACTTGCTCTACTGGAGACGCTGCATGTCCGGCTCAGTTCGCCGAAAAACATCTTTATCGATTCCGTCGTTGGGGCGGGGAGTATGGCGCAGCAGTTTGATCTGATCTTGCAGCAGTTTGATATGCCCGTCCTCCGACACTTGGAGATTTCGCAAAAGTTTGCCGGCATGTTGGACATGGTCAAGCGGCAGTGGGTGCAGTTGCTGAAGAGTGTTCCGGCGGACGATTGGCCGAATCTAGAGTCGGTGAGAGTGTGTGTGGATGTGCCGTATCGGTTTTACATTGATGCAGAGGCAGAGGCCGGGAATGCAATCTGGGTGAGCTTTTTCTTTTCACGTTTTCCCACCACGATAACACAATCCCCACAGCAACCAACACACATTTGCTCCTGATGCCTCGCCAGGAACCGTTGTGGAAAGCAATCATCACCCATTTCTCCCAAACCAAGAAACCATCACCCAAGATAACCATCATTCTCCAATTCTCATTCTGCGCCAACCTCACGCCGGACCCATTCACAGCCGATGATGATGCCACCATCAACGGCGGAACGCACCACTACACACCGCGCGAACAAATCGCACCGCCGTCCAGGGAAACCATGCAGGCGTTGATCGATGAATTGCAAGGTCCCACTCGAGGCGTGCCGCCGTTCACGCTGGAAATACGAGGTGCTTGTGCACCTGACAATACCGACTTTCATCCGTTTGTCAAGGCGGTTTATACGCCGCTCAAGGACGATGGTAACGCGCAGACACCCGCAGCGGCAGCGGCAGCACCAGGTTTGCGAGCGATAGCAACGCCAGCATCCACATCGACGTTAACAGAGGCGAAGAGCACCCTTGAATTCGAAACGTACCAGGCAAACATTGATCGAGTCCACGCAGCGACTGTACGACCACGACCGGAAGGCGAGGCTCCAGCGGCAGGTGCAGGTGCAGGTGCTGGCGCGGGAATGGGAGGAGGGATGGGCATGGGAGTAGAGATGGCAAGAGCGATGGAAGCGCGGATCGATGCGCTGCGTAGGCGCGGGGCTGCTGCGGCCGTCGTGTTTGGCGCTCGTGGGGTCTTTATGATGTAGTGGATGGACGTCTCTGGCTCGTTTGAGCGTCAGTAAGGAATGGGAAAAGACTTGCAGCGTATATCGCGTATGTTGTATCAGTATGTATCGTATGGATCTTGCGTTCCATCCCTTGATGGGAGGTGTAGCAGAGTTGTAACGACAATCCGGGGGAGAGGAACGGTGTTGAAGATGCACCATGTTGGTACTGCGGCGTATGAAGCCTGGTGGCTATAATCCAAGTTGAAAACGTACGTTCAGGCGGAAGTGGCACACCATGAGTGCTCAAGTCCGACTGAGCGACATACAAATGCATCGGTCAAGGGAGGAAGCAATAGTAACGAGACATGGCGGGAAAGAGCATAGCGCAACCTATGAACGGAGAACAACGCAACGCAAAATGGACCAGCTCGACTCGTTGATAGGGATAAATAAAGATCAAGGCGAAAATCGCCAGCACAACAAGACGAAAACGTAACAACGCGATGGAAGCGCCCAACGTCGTCCAAAGGCGACAAAACAGACGTGTGTTTCTACAACTGACTTGAAAGTCCCGTTCGTCAACCCGACGTCATGCTCTCCCCCGCTGCCTTCGTTCCCATTTCCCCATGCCAAACGACCAACCACCTTGCCGGCAGAGACACTTCCACTCCCGAGCTCCCCAACCCGTTTTTTGAACAGTGTTGCGTCCCCGCCTCATACCGACGCCCCAGCGTTCCACACCTTTCCGCTCACAAACGCCGGTATCACCCAAATCTCGCCCTTTCTCCATCCGGGGTTTGATCATCCTACTCCAACCACCCGCCTACTCCGCACACGCCTAATCCCGCATTCCTTCTCCTCTCACACACGGCTCTTGTCCTTTTTAAATGTGATGGGTGGAAAAACGGCTTAGAACTTGAGTTCGTGGACTCGGTCACCCTTGGAGAGGGACCAAGGGGTTCGGAGGTACTTGGCGAGGTTGTCGACCTTCTTGATGTTGGACAACAAGGCGGCGTCGATGGTCTGCACACGCGCGCACAAGCAAGTTAGTTCTGGCTCGGATGGCTATGAACTCCCCTCTGGCTGTCACTCACCTTTTGCTCAGACTTCCTGTCGTCGGACAAGAGCTTCTTCTCCTGACCTTCACCAAAGAACTCCTGCTCCTTGGACTCCTTACCGGCCGACTTGGCCTTGGTAAAGTAAGCGTCGGTGACCGTCTCGGGGACCTGAACACCAGCCAAATCAACCTTGGTGGAAGTGGCGATGACGTAGGCCTGACCGACTCGTCGCATGGGGACACCGTTGAGTCGGAAAGGACCCGAGACGAGGAGCAAGCCGGAATCGAGCTGCTTCAAGAAGACGACTCGCTTTCCTCGGAATCGACCGGCGAGGAGGATGAGGACGGTTCCCGGGGTGATGGACGTTCGGAGCTGGGTCTTGCCGACGGTCTTTCGGCTGACCTTGGGCTTGGCGACATCCTCGGCCTATATGACCACACAAAAACGCACATTCTCCGTTCAGCCAGCCGTTCCATGGACACCTCGCAACCTCACCACGCATCCACTTACGGGGTAGAACTTTCCGTTCTTCTTGCTTGCAGCCTTCTTTTCAGGGGCAGCGTGTACCTCCTTGGTGGCGGCGGTGGTGCTGGTCTTGATTCCCTTGAAGAGACCTCGCTTGGCGAAGACGGCGGATCGCGAGTGTCGACCGACGTGGGGAGCAAGTTCAGAGTTTCGGGCCATCTGCGGAGGAGGGAAGGAGAGGGAGATGCAGTTAATACCATTGTTTTCCAGTTATTTCAGTCCCCTGTCAATCCGTCCAACGTTCCTCCTCCCTCTTCTGCCTGGTCCTTGTTTGTTCCGGCTCGTATCCTGATATGTCGTTTGTCGTCCCGCGCCAATATCCCTCCGCACTCCAATCCGTCCTCCTGTTCCCATCTAATCCATCCATCACTCCTCCATCTATCCTCTCTATTCCGCTCCATGCATTCCTTTGTCGACCGTATTCCACCGCCTCGAAATGATTCCAACGACACGACAACTAACCTTTGCTCTTGAGAAACGAGAGATGTTTGACTTGAAGACGAAGAGTTGTCGGGGTGAACCAAAAGAACCAAAGCCGCGCTTTCAGGTTGTCGTCGTGCGTAGTCGGTGAGCCTGGGAGCTGAGATGACGACGACGACGACGGCGGTGGTGACGGCGCCAACAGCGACAGCGACAGTGAGGACGGGCTACAGCGGGTTTGCGACTAGCATGAGGCGTAGTGACTGGTCATCGAGGAAGCGCGTGGAAGAGGACTTGGCTGAGTGGGCAGCGCGCTTGGACGAAAGGCTGGCGGGGGTGAGTGGCAAGACCCTTCGAATCCGAGAAGAGGCATTCAAAAGGTTTCTTTTTATTCTTTTTGTATAATCATTCGCGTTTCAGCTGGTGAGCGCCGCGGGGGGTCGTTTCAGGTTTGGTCTCGTCGCGTTTTGATAAGTTCGACACAGATCTCAGTATCGTTCAATCCGGACGAGTCTCATATTGACTGCTCGTTGCCTTCAATTCAACCGGAGCTACCCCCTTCCATGTAGACTGTCGTCCAGACGATGGACCACTATTGTTATATAGCAATTGTACTCTGAGGCATTTCACCCACCAAAGCTGTCTCCCATTCTTGACTCTTCTCATATCGCCTGCGGCTTCGGGTGATATGCTGATGGTCATCTGACGACTGACGATCTGGTCATTCAACGGCAGGACCGATGGCGTTTGACTTGTGTGATCGTTGTTATTGAGGTTTGTGCCGTCAATCGGCGCTGAGAGATGAAAGAGAAATGGGAAAGGCGGAGGAGGCGTTGTTTACTTTGTGGCCTAGAAGCGATCGAGGCAACCTCGGGCAGTACTAATCTTCCTCCTCTCTTCTCTTCTTCCTCCCTCACTTCCATCTTCACTCCTTCACTCCCTCCAAGGTGATCCGCCAAACAACCAGCTATGCCTGCACAAACATTACCATCAAACACCAAGAAAACGGCTACCACCACCGCCGCCACCGCCGCTAAGAAACGACCAGCGCAACAAGACACCAGCATGCACCCGAGTAAAAAGCAGCGGCTGGATGTACCCTCCAAGACAGGAGCGAAAGGCGGAGCTGCTGCTACTTCTCTCAACAACGCGGGAGCGAGGAAACCGGGAGGCGCTGAGGTTGCAGTCGCGGTTGCTGGGAATGGCGCCGGTGCGAGAAAGACAGGAGGTGCGGCGGCGGGAGGAGGTGGCGGAGGGAAGAAGGGGAAGGAGGGTCTGATTCCTACAGCTCCTTCCGGCGATAAACAAGTCGCCGTTGGCTCTATGGAGAAGGTTGGGGAAGCGAGCATAGGGAAAGTGGTGGAGGGAGCTAGTACGGAGAAGATGGCGGTGCTGACGGAAAAGACAAAGACGAACAGCGAAGCCGATGACCGTGCAATGAATACTGTAGCGAACGATGCAGCTCCACCTCAGGAAATCAAGGACAATCAGGCCGTACCACCAAAACCTGCCGCGACAATGGCTGTTGTTACTGCACCTACAACAACGAAATCGAAATCGAAAGCGCAGTTCAAATCCAACCCGACAAAAAATACGGAAACGAACACCATCAGCACGCCCAAAAAACTAATCACCTCCCGCCGTATGCCACCCCCAAAACCACTCCCCACCACCACCAGCTTCACAACCATAAACGACGGACAATCACTCCTCGGCCGGCCGAAAGGTGCGTCTGGCTCCGGCCCGACTCGGGACGTCACGGGACGCAACGTCGTTTTCGTCACGCGAAAAACGGGGCTGGGGAGCTATATGCGCCGGTGCAAGGCTTTACTAGTAGATGAAGGGTACGTCCTCCGTTTTCCCGGTCCTTCAAACCCAACCGCCCGCGTAGCAAGGCTGCTGATACAACTGATGAGTGATGTATTAGGATGAACGAAATCACCTTGCATGCGCTATGCGTCGCGATCCCGCACGCGGTGATGCTGCTCTACGCGCTGGTGGATATCTTGCCGTATCCGAGGCAGTTTGTGCATCATGAGATAAGGACGGAGAGTGTGGATTGTGTGGATGAGATGGTGGGTGTGGAGCCGGTGGTGGGTGGGAAGGCGAAGGGCAAGGGCAAGGGGAAGGCGGAGGAGGGCAAGGTGTTTAGTATTTTTGAAGAGGATGAAGGTGGTTTGAGGAGCCGTACAAAGGTGAGTTTCATGCCTCGCGTGTATCGAGTATAAAAGCAAGACTGATGAGGTTCGGTATGATAGTCTGGGATCCGTATAACAATACGGATCGGCAAAGGCGCTCGTGTCTCCGCCGCAGAGCACGCCGCTCCTTCCACTTCGGCCACCACTGGCGACGGCGGGGAAAAGAAGCGCAAAGCACGCCCGAATAACGCTCAGCGGGTCGCTAAACGCTCTGCGGGCGAAAGCGATCTAGTGGAACAGACGGGCGGCAAGGGAAATCTGCTGCAGAAACGGACACGGCAGGAGGAGGAGGAGAGTATGAATGAGGTAGGGGGTCCAGCATTACCACCTGCTGCTGCTCCCGCCGCTCCTAAAAATGTGGCGGCTGATACTGGCGAGACGAAATCAGTTGCTGCGGGGAAGAAACAGACTCGGGGTTCGTCGAAGCGCAAGACAAAGGCGGGCAAGGTGGCCGGTGGTGCGAGTGCGATGGATGTTGATTAAATTAGATTTCAAGTCGGGAGGGTATAGAGAAGGGAGAAGAGCTGTAAACGCATGAATACTTACCTAATCGCGAAAATGGAGAAATGTTTCGTCATCGCCGGGCCGCGTGAAACTGCTTCTTCCCTTGCTTCTTCTTCTTCTTTTTGATTGAAAACGTTTCTCAAGGAATAACATGGAGTTTCCGTGTGATACTGTCCTCCCTTCCGATCCCAGCATGTCGTCCATAACCCTGCGTAAAGCCCAGCCACGGACAGAGACCGCCGCAGCCGCCGCGGCAATGGAACGACGCTGGAATCCCTCTCCTGCTGTGCAGATGGGTACCAAGCTCGTCGGCGAGCAAGGGCAAAAGGCGGTAGTTGCTGCTTGGTGAGTGCGGCAGACGGTTACGACAACGTACAAGGCTAATTGAATTGTCATGTGTCATGTGTGGGTGGATAGGTTGAAGGCCGCTCTTTTGCGGGATGAAGAGGCACGCACGACAATACAGGATATCTATGCGCGATTGGGCGATACGTTCCCGTTCCCGCCGTCTATCCCTCCGCCGACGACCCCGAACGATCTGATACCCATGATAATGGACGCTTTACCCAGTGTAGCGGTGCTGGAAGGAAACCAAATTGCTGCAAGACTCCAAAACGTCGACTTTGAGCACTGCGCAGAGATATGGGCAAGCGTAGGATGGGATATGACAGTGTGGGTGCTGCAGTACGTTCAGTCGAGGCTTTCCGTCAATAAAGTCAAGGGAGGAGTCAAAGAGGAGGCTGAAGTGAGAGCAGGACATGGGTTGGTCGGGACGGGTGTCAGTCTGACGTGTCATCAAGGGACGGTCCAGGTGGATGAAGCACGCGGGGACTTTACACCAAAGATTGCCGACGCAGCAGCAACTACATCGACGAACCTACCACCACCACCCGTCACTAAACCGATCAAAGCGACCGCTGCGGCTGTGCCGACAGACAAGATCCCCGACTCTGCATTCACGCTGCTCAACACGAGCAGCCTGCCCTTCCCGCACCTCTCCATCCGGAAGAACTTTCGAACAATCGTCGTGGACTCGATACCGGTCTCCAAAATCATTCCTCCGCCTTCTGCCGGACCTATTGGAGCGCCTGTGCTGCCGCCTGTCGCGCCGCCAGTGGATGTGGATGCTGAAGAGCCGGAAATGAAGACGTTTGAGAGGATTGTTAGTACGGGAAAGTACACTGAGCAGGTTCTAGGCAGGCCGGGTAGCGTACGGGTTGCAAAGGCATGGTACGTCCCAGTTCCGGCTCTTACCTTCAACAATCTGTTAATGTTCCGTTTGGCGGGGTAGGCTCCACGCATGGCTCGTACCGTCCGCGGCGCAAAACATCTCATCAGTAACCGACTTGACAACCACCACTTCAAAACGCAGCAACAAGGATAAAGTCAATGCGGTAAAACACGTGGAAGCGACATCCATGACGCCCCTCAGCGATATATACGACGTCTACTCGCGGTACGGGTTCCATCCGCCTTCCTGCCCCATACTTTCGTTCAGCGAATTCCACGACCTGTTACGCAATGTCGACGAAGTCGCCGCCGAGAACAGCACAACAGAGCCCGTGTGGAATCAGCCAAACACGGGGTTGCTCTTACGTAACGATATCCCGCTTGATTTGCTTCGTTCCACGCCATCAACAACAACGCTCCCCCTTGAATCACCTAACCCAGCCACATTCGAAAACCCTCCGTCGGCGTCCCCTCTGACTAATACAGCATCCAGTGTGCTAGTACAAGCATCATTCCGCTACCCACCAAACGAATTCATCGACGCAGAACCGTACCTCGCTCCCGCCGCAGAAACCGGGGGAACAAACCCAACCCCAGCGCCTGCCGTACCCGTAACAAAGGGCAAACATTTCAAGGAACATGACATTGTTTGGCGGTCTGTCGGTTTGAATCTCGCGAGGTGGGTAAAGGCGGAGAAGGGGAAACGGACGGCCAAGGCGGAGCTGGAAGTTGCGAGTGCTTTGGGGGTGGAGAGGGAGAGGGAAAGGAAGCGGCAGAGGTTGGAGTTTGGAGAGCCACCGGTGCAGATGCAGAATGGAGGGCCGGGGGTGCAGGGTGGACAAAGACAGGGGCAGGGGCAGGGAATGGCGCAGCCCTCCATGTTTGTGCGGCCCGCGCAACCAAAGACGCCGGAAGAGAGGAGAAGGATTATGATGACTGCCTGGTATGTATTCCCATTTTCATCCCGCATGTCCGTACTGAATGCGGTGGATGGTTCCTGAATAGGCTCCAGGACAACTACACGCGCCACGGCGACCCCAACTTCCGGATCGAGCAAAAAACACTATGGCAATCGTTTCTCGCACAAGTCGTTCGGACGCTACCACCATGGGAATCCGAAATGTTTACGTACATGCGGCCAAACGAGTTGTTTGGATTGACGACGGAGATCTGGGGCACAAAGCTTTCCGCCGAGGAGGCGCCGCCGGGTGCGGACGGAGTGCCAGCGAGGCAGACCTTTTGGATTTGTGGGATTGTGCCGAAACAAAGCAGGGTGCAGCCATCGCTTCCGCCGGTCCAGCAGCAGCAGCAGCCACAGCAGATGAGGATGATGCCTCCACCACGGCTTCCATCGATGGCGACCGAACAGAAGATGAACACGATCCAGCCGCGGAATCCGTTGATGCATGCCGTACAACAGAAGCCTCCGCCATCACGATTCCTACCAAACCCAGGATACAACGCTCAGCCATCGTCTGCTGCGAGTTCATCACGGTCGCAAGACTACCCTCCTTACGTGGGTCATCAACAGCAGTCTATCCCGACATCGACAAGCTCGCACGCATACCAGTCACATCCGCATCATTCACAGCCACCGATGGTGCCTTCTATGGGATCCGACGTATCTCGTCAATCTTACCCGCCAGTACAGCAGCCCTCGGAGCGACCTTTGCATCCAGCACACGTATCGCCACGAAACTCGCTCAGTGGGTATCTCGCACCGCTCCCCGAACCACAGCAACATCGTTCCGCTCATGATTCGAGCATGCTCCCGCCGATGTACGCGCCTGCAACATCACTATCACATCATCCGATACCGCGCCAGTCTACTTGGGAAACACCGTCGAGTAGAGAATCCTCGTCAACGGGCATCGTGCTCCCGCTACCGCCTCTGTCATATCATCAAAGTCGCCTGTCAAGTTTCCCTTTCGCATCTGGCTCGACTGTATTTGACCATGCCCCGCTGCGAAGCCCTGCTTCGCACCCGCATGGAGATGGAGCCGGAAACCAGAAGTGATGCACTTTCGTGTATTGCAGCTCTCAGCGGGCTATGCCGTAGATGACAGAAACATACGTTGTATTTGCTTCCTCCGCTTTTGTCATTTTCACAAGATATAATTATTGTTCATAAGCTGGCATCTACTGCGACAGCTCTTAGGCGCAAATTTATCGCTGAACGGACAGGGACGACGGGTTTTTATGGCTCAAAAAAAGTGTGGTTTCAATCAAATTATAGGCGGGAGAAGCGAAAGCGGACGGGAAAAGGTAAGCGCATCACGATGATTGAGAATCGGCTGAAAGGTACTAGGTAGTAATAGGAGGGTTGACGTCGACTTCGAGGACAAGACGTTTGCAGACGCCATCAGGCGATATACGGAAAGCAGTCAAGCGACTGGCTGCCGTAAGTGGCCTTGAACTTTTTCGCGAGGAGTGCGCGTCTGACTGATCGTTGTGGATTTCAATTTACAACAGTAAAACTACCTAGGCGCGGCTCATGCAAGACTCTCAAGCCCCCTTTCCGGACGCGTTGAACGCCGCAGAAGATGCGATCTTCCGCGTCGACCCATCCATGCTATTCATCGAGACGTACATCGGGAAAGGTATGACCTGTCTCTGTCCCAGAAGCGCTTGACATAACCGTGGTTTGGACGTTTGACTGGGCACTGAGGGCCAACACCGGGTAAATGCATACAATGATGGAGGTCGAAGGACGAGTGCAGGGGCGTATCAGGGACGTTTGAGGATATCGTCGTCTCTTCCGAGATACATCAAGGTGAGCAGCTGACCTATCATACAAGACATCGGTGCAGACGTCCACTGCTGCTCATCCAACAACCACACGGTCGAGTGTTGCAAAACATGTCAAACTTTCTTGCGAAACAAAACATATCAATCAAAAATGGGGT
This sequence comes from Naganishia friedmannii, assembly GCA_030039255.1. Lineage (NCBI taxonomy): Eukaryota > Fungi > Basidiomycota > Tremellomycetes > Filobasidiales > Filobasidiaceae > Naganishia > Naganishia friedmannii. Next base: position 798,684 of record JASBWT010000005.1, read on the forward strand.
TCTCCCTTCGCTATCTCGCCGTTTGGACTGCAAGCGATTGAGTTACGTTACATCGGTACTTTAGGTATAGCTCGTGTCTGCCGGACTTACGCATGCAGCAATAAAGCTTCCCCTCATTCAGCTGAGGTCGGAGCAAGACGTAGAGTCTAGGCAGCACCGTATGCAACGCATACATGACTCGACATCATGATGGTGTAAGGTTTGAAATAAGGAGCAGGTTTCCCACACACGAAACCAGTCCAGAGAGTCATACAAGTCACTCGATTAGATTTTGATGAGTCACGCGTTGTAGGAGGAGACACACACGAAGCGAGACATATGCTTGTCGAATTAGGAAGGTGTGAAATCAATCGCGTAAGGCGCAAAGCCTAGAGAAAAGGCAAGTCGGTGGGCTGCCTCTATCTAGTAATTTCCTAATTTCGACACGCCTATCCATAAATCCCTGATTCGGTGATGTCCCCAGTATAGTAGTAACTCCCTAACTCGATATCTCCAGAGAAAATCAATCACGAGGGGTTTCTCGTTACAAATGTCCTACATCGATGTTGACAAACTCGCCTAGTCCTAATTCGTGGCTCTGTATATAACCCCCTCTTCCGTTTGTCTCTGCACTTTCTCCCTTGGGCTTCAGTATCTCAGTCACGTCGTCACAGCTATCATCTACAAAATGATCTTGAACAAGAAGCTTACAGGAAGCAGCATGCCAATTTGGTCATTGCTGTTTCTTATCAGTCACTTACTTTCGCCCGTCGCCGCCGCTCTATTCCGCTGGCCTACCGGCGGGCGACTTGTACTCGAATTTTACTACGACAACAATACCGCTCCTACTTCTATCGCAACGCCTACGGAGCCGGTTACCACGTTTATCCCTCCCGCTCCTATCGTCATGTGAGTCTGTTTCCCTGTCGAACAAAAGACAGCGTGGCTCACTAACGTGCGATCGACTTTTTTCAGTAGTCGCACGTCCACAAGCGTCGCACTGCCCACACCTGCAGCGTCCGTGATTGCTTGGCTTCCTACTGCAACTATGTTGCCGCTCGGTGCCACCGCTGTCTCGTAAGTCTGCCTTTTGTCTGAGGAGAACTGAATTGAACTTACCCAGTAGCGATCGATTCTAGCCACCAAGCGCCCTTGCCATCCGCATCAATCGCACCCAGTCTCGATGGAGAGGTTTCTGGTCCGTCTGATTGCGCCAGCCGTCTTGCCGAAGCTACCAACGACACCCCAGATTCGTCTGTCAACCAGCAGCAGGATTTCCTGAACTCCTTCGAGACCTTCATAGGCGCACACCGCATGAAAGATCCAATCCACTTTGCATTTCCCAACACGTCCGCGTATAACAGTTTCGATGAGCTCTTCAGGGTCGATCAAGCTCGCACGGGGTCGAAGAGATGGACTGACCGTGAGCCATCCGCCGACGACGACCACAAGCCTTCCGTCGCCAACTTGACGGACGTTGAACAAAAAAGGCTCCACCTCATAATGAGCTCTCGAGCACATCACTTTGGCAGCTTTGTCATTAGTCCTTTCGGCGGGTATACCATCGATTGTGGCCTGACCCGCCTGCCGAAGTATTGGAGTCCTGATTTAGACCCACCGCTCATCAACGGTAAGTTCGCACAGCCGCGCCTAGTCTTGGCTTCCGCGACTTATTCGTTTACTTTCTGAATGGAAGATCTCGGCAACGAATGGCAAGCAGCGATTGCGTCAAAGCACCGAAAAGCTGCCAAATTTGAAGCTGCATATCAGGAGTCCAAGGCTAACCAACTTGCCCACGAATCGGAAACGGCCACGCTCAAACGACGAAACACTGAACTTTCCGATTTGATCGCCGAAGGTGTCAGAAAAATTGAGCAACTTGACCGCACATTGAAGGATGCCGATAACAAGAACTCGTTGGCGGATTTGAAGTTGAATTATGCCAACAAGAAGTATCTACGGGCGACCATGTATGAATTCAAGACACGACACTCCCGTAGTACAACCGATCCCGGTTCTGTAAGTTGGCGTCTCCCTCGTTTCATTATGCAGCCGCTAATCTACTTCGCATCTTACCAGACGGCCGTGACTCTGTTCATACCGCCTCTCTATCCACCACTCCCGCCAACACCCTTCGCCTTCCTTGCACCAAGAACGTGGCGTCCTAAAGTCGCCTGGAAGATCGCACAAGACAAAGCATGGCCCCTTTACCGAGCGTTCTGCCTTGCGACTGCCCTCTTCGTGTTGTTCTGTATTCTATACGTGTGCGAGCCGGAGGATGAGGTAAGAAGGCTTTTTCGTTTCATTTTCCGTATATCTAAGACTAACTGAATTCCTGTCTCTTTTTTACAGTTGCCACCTGCCCCTACGGCTGCTACTCCTCCTCCACCACCTCCGCCTCCTCAGGATGAGAACATCTATCCTGGTTCAATCGTATCCTCCTCCATTGAAACCAGAGGAAGCGACAATCATCCCGACGGGCCAGGCTTGTCCGCGTCCTATATTCAACCTCGTCAAGTACAGACTCAAGATCGCGGCACTCAAACCGACCTGACAGATTCTGGTCGGACAGTCACCCAGGCGGTCCCCGAGGTCCAGTTGAGCGGTCTACCAGTCCCGACCCAGTCAGGGCCGGCATCAAGTACAGAACGGTCGTTGTCCCCTCACGTGGAGGCCGTCGCTTCCGAGGAAGTCAACGAGGCACGGTCGCCTTTCCCAACTTGCGATTTCAATTTCACTCCACCTAAACCGGAGCCGACAACCCGTCGCTCCAACACATCGTCGCCATCGACTAACCGCGTTCCCAGCACCGTATCTGGTCCAGCACGAAACATAATCGATGAAAAGGTCAGCGACGTAAGCCAGCAAGCCCGAGAGCATCTAGTCTCGTCCTCGGCTGCTGGTCCATCCTCAGCAAGCAAAGGAAAAGGAAAGCAAGTCGTTAGCGACCTTCCGGTGCTCACGACTGCTCCCGCAACAGTATACCCGGCTCCAACTACTGTCCAATCCACTACTTCGAGTAACAATGAGGTTTCTGCGCCTGCTCCAAAGCCCTTGGTGGAAACAACGGTGGAACCAGTCATCAACGATACATCCGTCTTCATGAACAAGCACGTCGTAACCTCGCCTGCTCCTAACACCTGGGTCGAAACGGAGATCAATTCAATCAACTTGAATGCGACTCCGTTGTACTCCATCGCAGCATTGAACGACACGGTCATGATGCCTGTCCACGAAGAGCAAGCACCGACACTTCCAGTGCGGCCCGCCGCCAGTAGTTACACTTTCTTCACGCAACCAGTACCCCATCATCAGGCTCCGAGCAACATCCCAGTCGAATGTATCTCCTATCTGTCACTCGTCCCCACCGTCTACGAGAACACGGCACCAGCTGCACGCTCAAATATGGCCGAGTTCCCCTTCCAAGGAGATTATCCTCCTTGGACAGCTCCTGTACAGCCCGCTGTCGACATGGACGTCGATACCCTTCCTACACCAACTCCTCAGGCTTCGATTGACCCGGTCTGGGAGGAACCGGTCATCCAAACTTCGGTCTCGGTCTTCGAGCTCATTGCAGCAAGGGAGGAGACACATGTTGCGCCCGCAGTCCAACAAGAACACACAGCTCTCATCGGACCTGCGGCTGTTACTGTTGACATCCAACCCGACGCGCAACCGCATGCTCCGAGCAACAACCAAGAGGAGACACCATCACAGCAGGAACCGGTCGAGGAGGCCACACTTCCCGCCCCGACAGCTCCTTTACCTCCATCACCAGAAGCACTCGCGGACGTTATCGCAGCGACTGTACCAACTCCGACGTCCGAGATTATGGCAGCGCCACTCGACCCGACCCTGACGCAAGAAGAAACCAAGGACACCGTGGACTCACCAGTCAAGACACCGCCTTCCGAAACCGCCATCCAGTCTCAGTCTTCCAAACCCAAAGCTGCCGTGCAAGCCGCTCGAAACTTGAAGAACAAAAAAGCAAAAGCGGTAGCGAAAGAGTCGACGTCGAAGCCAAAGGGCAAGGGAGTTAAAGGAAAGAAGATGAAATCGAACAAGAAGAAGGCGGTATTAGGCGGAGTGGCAGATGGAGCGGTGAGAGTGGCTGCTGGAGGAAACGAAGATAGTGGAGATGAGGAGGAAGAGGTAGATGACCTTATTTGAAGAGATGTAGAGTTCAGATAAAGAGGAAGACGGAGACATGGGATTCGAATAGGACGAGATGGATAATTGGTAGTTCTTCATATTTCGCGGTTACAACTTGAAGTTATCTTGCGTGTATACTGTACTATATTGTTGTAATAGTATCGCGTGTCAGTGACTTGTCGTTATCATATATTCTTGACCAGTGACCTGTGTATCGACTCGACTATCAACCCCTCTTCATCCTCACCGCATACTCTGACTTCCAAATCATCGGTCATGCTACATCTCCTCCTGGTGCATGCATTGTATACATAGCTGGACACTTTGTGTATCGAGCATGGCCCAGACACCAGTCCGCATGTCGAGTACCGACGTGGGTGAAAGCAGAGGCAAGGCAGCGATGAAAACTTCATGTGATGTTCAGGCACGACCGTGTTCAGTAAGACCACGTGAAAGGCGCCTGGCGCGAAAGTTGACGTTATGCGGTGAAGGTGTATAAGAAGGAAATCTATTCGAACTGATTAGCCGTCTAGTTGGAAAACAAGAAAGACAACGAAGACACTTACCTATCAACCGATCCATGCATCCTCTCAATGTCTTACGCGTTCACATCATGCCTCCTCTCTCTCCTTCATTTAGAAGTTGTCACACACCCATTGGTGAGAGCCGTCTTCGCTTACTGCTAGGCGGCCTCTTGCAGAGCGAAGTACATATATACCAAAAGTTGTAAACGTTAGAGATGGCGAAGACTGGAGTCGTTTGGCGGCGGGCGTTGAGAACCTGACATTGAGATGTAGAATTACAAGCTTTGCATTAGTCGTAAGCAGGTATGTTGTCAACTTGCGCAATTCTTCTATCATTACCATCCTTCTCAGACGATCCATCTACAGCCTATACGTCCTCTCCTGTCTGTGCTGCTCCATGTCGATGCGGCATGAGGGGTCCCCAGAGTTTGTAGTCGTCAAGTCTAACGAAGGTCGAGGTACGTGCAAGAAGGTTGCGAGGTGAGGAGGCTCATTGATGTCGAGCAATATGTGACCGGAGATACTGTATGAGGAGCAAAGGAGCAGTTCGAGGGGCTTAGATGATACATGGATGAACATGATAATGCATGTTGATACGGCGCAAGGCTAGGTTGGTTGGTAGAGGAGGTGCGCCCCCTGCGGATGGTCCTCGCTTTATAATAATGACCTCTAGCGCTATACATAATGGATTCCTCGGAATTTACTTCCTCCATTATATGAACTTCTAGCTGAGCTTTTATATGTCATGGATGCATAACGACCGAGTCACTCTTAGTCAAAATGCTACAAACGACCCCTGCCATTCAGGAACATATCCGGATCATGCAACGGCAAGTTGTGCGGCGTCAATAAGTCTCGACCGTTATCCTGGTGACTCTTCATGACATTCCCCACCGCTGTACAAGATTCGTGTCCCCAAGTTTTCTGGAGAACCCAAGAAACTCTGCGTACTAGCATGTCTCAGTACTTTCCATTTACCGATATGTGCTCCCATCACTGTCACCGCAACCTATCTCTTTATCGAGGACTTGCACCTCGAGCAGCCTCCCTTCTCGACGCACCTTGCAAAGTCGTTATCGTCAATACGCAGTTCACGCACAGCGACTGCTCCATCAAACTTCTTGCCAAGTTGCGTTTGGTAGACGGGCTGCATCTTTTCGCGTTCCAAAAACCCGCCGTGCAAGACGAAAAACCGCAGCTTGAATTCTGCAATAGGTTTCAACGATGTCGATTCGAGCCACTTGTCAGCGGCATACTGCGCATACTCGGTGAGCACATCGTATGCTGGGGGGTATTGGTCGTCGACCGAGTAGAAGAGTCCCGTTGACGAAGGACGAGGCTGGAAGTAGAGGTCGAGCGAGATCGTTTCGAAACCCATCGTATCATCGAAAGGAAGTGAATGTTCCTGGGTTTGTTATGAGCTTAATCAGTCAGATTCAAAATGATACAAACTCCGCGACCTACTTTGCAGTTCCAGAGCCATTCTCTGAGGTCCTCCTGCATCGTGTCAAGCCCCGTCATGGTGCGGCTCTCCTTTTCCACCATTGCGTAACGAATACACTCTGTTGCGGTCCATCGAACAAACATCTGTCCAGGTTGATCTTTTCGCAAGTCCGACACGTAATTGTTGTGATATTTGAACCGTAGCGCAGGAAGTCCGAACCGCTTCGTCAACGATCGTTTGTGCAAGGCCCGAATGGTAGAATTCGTGCTTTCGGTAAGCCAGTCCGCCCTAGACGTTGTGGGTGGCCTTTCCTTGGAAATGAACGGCAGTTCTTGAATTGCGGTATTTGTATTGTATCGAACAACCGTGACAGAAGGGAAAGCGCACTCTTGAAGTCTGAGAGGACTGTCGTCCGGCACGCCTCTGAATATGATGGCCCACGGCTGAAGCTCCACCAAGTCTTGACGGATGGTTCGTAAGCCTGCCGAGGTCAAGAACTTGTCGGGGCTGTACGGCAATGCACTCTCGCAGGTACAAGTAATGATCCTGCGCACAAGGTCGTTAGCGTATACAGTCAAGTAAGGCGCGAAGTCACTCACCGAATCTTCTTCCAAGTCTTCTTATCGGACCACGGCAAGTCATCCAGATCCAGGACGACCTTTTTCTTAATCTTTTTCATGATAGGCCTTAAAACTTCTCGAGTATGCTGACACATTCCGAGTAGTGCAGCCGCACTAGCATACGCATCCCGGTCCAAAAGACATTCCGCAACCCCGATAATAATTTCGTTTGGAAGATTCGAGAGGTGTGCAGGTACGTATGACGCTTCAGATTCTAGATGATCCGGTTTGCGGAGTCGCGACGATGACGATGGCGATGCGGCGCTGTCGATGAAAGAAGGAAACGCTGGCAGCGCAAGTAGCGCGGAGAGGTTGGATATGTTTTCCGTTCTAGTCACATTGGCTGCTGTGGCATTGAGGGCCCGAGCGTTGGTCGTCGCAACGCTAAAGGCCGAGGCTGTACGTACCGGGACGTTGGCTGCTGATATGTTCGTGCCGTCTTGGTGCCCTTCCTGCGCCGGAATATCCTGGTCTTCCACACGGTCCTCGCCCTCTTGACTATTGTCTCCATTATCGCTGGCATCCTCCTCGTCGTCGTCATCCTCATCATCCAGACTCGACATCTCTTCGTTGGTCGAAATATGTCCAGTAGCATCGTTCGTCCCGCCCCGGAGATCATTGGCCATGAGTTGGTTCGCTGCCCTGGCGATCCTTTGCATCTCCTTCTGCTCATCCCGCACTTGATTCCTTAAACATTGAGACGGCATATAATGTCGGGTGTGCCGAAACGCTGCAAGTTCCCGTTGGGACAGATATACTGCGGGAGAGCTACTGCTGATACGCGCCGCTTCTGTCGGTCCGCTGTTCGTATGTGCTGCATTGTTCTTTCCGTTTTGAGCAGCACTCGCCGTCCCCGAACTCGTTTTCTCCACGAGCTTTTTCAGCCTCTCCAGTGAATTCTGTGCTTCGAGAAAGGGACTTCGGTACACGTATGGAGCTGTCGCTTTGCTGGAAGATGCGGTGGCTGGATTGGCCAGGTTGGCATCGTAGTCCGGTCGATCTTTTTCAAGGGCCTGCATCTCCCGCATGGCCTGATTATAACCACCGCTTCCAAATAGAGCTTTATATCTGCTCGCCAAGGCCGTAGTCGAAGAAGCGGAGACCTTCTCCCTACTGCTGAAAGGAATGTTGTTCGCAAGTCCACCATTTCCGGAGGCGCTTCTGCTTTCCCCATGGGAACCAACACTCGCTGCTGCCCGAGTAGTTTCGTTAACAATCTTCTGCAGCTCTAGGTTGCTGCGACGCGCCTCCTTGACAAGGGCACACATTCCGCCTGTTTCGAGTTGTCGGTTCGACAACGGCATCGTTGTAAGCGTAGAGCTCTTGCGAGCACTGCTGGATGCTGGGGCGCTGCTGGAAGGATTCCCATTCCAATTTCGACGACTGGCTGTCAAGGTGTTTTCTTGCGCCGTATCTGCCGCTGCAGGATGCGCAGGTTTCCTGCGTAGGGACTGCCTTGGATGCGGAGCAGCTTTGGGACCGGAGAGAACAGTGCCGGCTTTTGTCGAAGGCGTTGCTGCTTTCCCGGACGCTGGAGCGTGTTTTCTTGATCCTGACATGGTGGTTGGTGAGGCTCAGTCACTTTGAAATGCCTGACAATGGATGTATCTGTTTAAGACCCCTCTTGGACTTGAAGTGGCAGCTCGCAGCTCGCGGCGAGGAGTCGACTACTCGTCTCGTAATCTACGGAAGCAAAACAGCCGCCTTTCGCGGGCAAGCGGTCACATACCCTCACATGAAGAAGGACCGCACCACCATCATCTATATCAAACCAATCATTGAAAACAGGACAACTGTGACGAGGGCTATGACCAGCGAATAGCGGCACTAACAGCGCAGGAGCTGATCCGACCGGCTCAACCCCGTTCAAACTTGCCGTCTGTACCGCAGCTGTCATTTATCTAGGTCGTTTTCGATAATACTGTACATAATTCGCCGTGTAGCGTTTGTGAAAGTCCAAGAGAGCTTGTAGCCTGCCCGCTCCTATCAGTGCACCTATGACCTATCTTTTCTTCTCCGGCTTGCATCTCGAGCATCCTGCCTTCTCTACACACCTCGCAAAGTCGTCGTCATCGATGTACAATTTCCGTACCTTGACCGTTCCATCAAACTTCTTGGCGCAATGTGTACTGTAAACCGGCTTCATCTTTTCGCGCTCCATAAATTCGCCATGCAGGACAAAGAGTCGTAGTTTGAGCTCTGCTATAGGCTTCAGGGATGTTGCTTCGAGCCATTCTTTAGCGGCTTCTTCGGCATATTCGGACAAGACCTCATACGCTGGAGGAAATTCGTCGTCGACTGAGTAGAAGAGTCCTGTCGTTGAAGGTCGAGGTTGAAAGTAGAGGTCGAGCGATATAGTTTCAAAAAAGGCCGTCGTATCGTCAAAGGGAAGTGAATGTTCCTGGTTGTCGCAAAGAGGGTTTGTCGGTCAAATTTCCAGGACAACGTATACTTCAGTACCTACCGTGATGTCCCATAGCCAATTTTTCAAGTCATCCTGCATCTTGTCAAGTTGGGTCATTGCGCAACTTTCCTTCTCGACTACAACAAATCCTTTACTTTCTGTCACGGTCCATCGAACGAACATTTGTCCCGGGCGATTCTGACGAAGACCAGAGGCGTAGTTATCATGGTATTTGAGCCGCAGAGTGGGAAGCCCGATTCGCTTAGCCAGAGATCGATTGTGCAGCGCACGGATGATATTGTTTGTCTGTGTGACAAGCCATTCGGCTCTGGAGGATTCTGCCGGATTTTCTACTGACAGATAGGCCAATTCGTCAATCGCCGTGTTCGTGTCGCATAGGATAATTTTGGCGCTAGGGAACGCATGCTCTTGAAGTCGAAGAACACCATCATCTGGCGAACCCTTTTGCACGATTGCCCAAGGTCGAAGATCCGATAGGTCATGACGCAAAGTGCGCTGCTTGTCCTTCTTCGAGAAATCGTGAGCTCGGATCGGCAATGCGCTTTCAGGAGTGCAGGTGATGATCCTGTACGCAAGGCTAGGTGCTTAAGGTGCATAGTCATAAGTATATAGCGCGAGGCAACTCACTGAATGTCCTTCCAGGTTTTCCTATCTGACCATTTCAAGTCGTCCAGATCCAGTACCACCTTCCTTTTTGCCTTTTTCATGATAGGCCGTAGCAATTGTCGGGCACGTTTATACATTCCGACCAATGCAGTCGCGCTCGCATATGCGTCTTGGTCGATGAGACAGTGCGCAATTTCAATGATGGCTTCGTTGGAGAGTTTTGTAAACGGTCCTGATACGTGCGGTGCTTCAGGCTCGAGGTGCTCCAGCTTCGGTTTGATATCGCGGTCGGAGGAGCCACGTTTGACGTTCCGAGATGATTGAGAAACTTCTTTGGCGATCTGCGAGAGGAACGGTGGTAATTCTGACAAGCTGGGTTTTATGTCGTCTTTATTGGCGTCGTCTTCGATTCCTTCGTCCTCGTCCTCCTTATCCTCGTTTTCTTCATCCTCATCCTCCTCTGAATCCTCATCCTCCTCTGAATCCTCATCCTCGTTCTCGACCACCTCCTCTTCCGGATTCACGTCACTCTCTTGAACTGGATTCCTCGCTCCACTCGAAACATCCTCGGTAACTTTCTGTTCATTCAATCCATCATTCGGCACCACTGGGCTCGCTTCGTTGGCAAGTGTTTGTAGCTCTCCGTTAGGACGCTGCAACTGCTTGAGCGGAACATCGTCTCCACCTGCAGCTACCTGTTTATTCGACGGAAATAGGGGTGGCACTTTGGGAGCCTTTGAAGTACTGCCGATGGAAATCTCTTCCGAATGTCCACTGGTCGAAGCTGTGACCTTTTCTTGGGCTGTATTTACCGCTGCAGCAAAGACAGGCTTCCTTCGTGTGGGCTTCCTAGGGTGTGCCTTGGAACTGGAGCAGCCGACTGCGAACGGTGAGGGCGTGGCTGCCTTCCCGGGTGCTAGTGGGAGCTTATCCGAACCTGCCATGATGGTTTGTGCTGAACTGTAGAGCAGCACGAAGTAGCTGAATGTTCCATATTTGATGGTTGCGTTTTGTGAATGACCTCTTCTTGAAATCGCTGTTGCTGCGGTCGCTCGAAACGTAATCTGCGGAAGCAAAGCGTGCAGGTAAGTCACGTCGCACGAAGAAGAGAGGAGAGACTATGAACCAACTGTCCGGTGGCTCATTTCACTCGTACTTGAACTTTCTCCAAGGCCCTATCACTCTTCCAACAACAGCTTCAAAGACGTATGAAATGACGACACGTTGGCTGGCTCCACTTCAGTCGTCCAATGTTCAACGGCAACGGCAACGGCCAGCAATCGATACAGAATGGAGCAGTCCTCCCAAAACCACCGCTACGAGTACTGAATAGAAACGCGCCAGCTCAGCATTCACCAAGAAAACAACATGATGAACTACCAAGAGAGCATTCCCTTCTCGAAAAGTCTCTTGCAGAGACACTAGAAAAGGCCGAAGCGGTCCATCAAGCAGGTTCCAAGCAGTTCACCAACCTGTTGCGTACCGAGATACGTGATCTGCAGGTCCGCCTTAACGCTTCCTTGGAAGAAAGCAACCGACTACGAGCACTTCACGATACGGCGATCTTACAGGGCACCAAACTCCTTCAACAGGCTGTAGATCTTAATGCAGAACTGGCTCGTGAACGACAAAAAGGGAAAGCTTCCTCCCACGGACGAGAATTCAACTTCAGGGAATGGTCGATGCCGGAAAGACAAGCCGAGTTGGATATACAAGCGGAACAGCATCAAAGCGAAAAGGCACGCCTACAAGCCCGTATCAAGGAGGTGGAAGTCGCATGTCAGGCTTCCACTCAACGTATGACCGCAGCACAACAACAAGTCCAGGAGGCGAGTAGGCTGTTGTTGCTTGAACGGCAAGGAAGAGTGGATGATAAGCGGGAGTTCGAGAGGTCGATGGCAATGGCGAGGGCAGACGGTGAAGCCGCAAATGAGAATGTTCGCTCACGCCAACAAAGGGAAATCACGGCTCAGCGAAGTCGAATCAAGCAACTAGAGACAAAGCTCGATAAAGTCCTCGCACTTGGTGGCGGCAATGACGTGGAGGATGCGAAAGCCAAAAGAACAAGGATAATCACAGCCTGGTATGTCTCACCTCTTCTCTCGCTTCACATAATCTACTTTTATTTGCCTTCTTTCCTAACGTCTACCTTTCCTTTCTTGTTCTTTCGTAGGCTCCACAAAAACTACGTCCGCCACCCTGATAAAAGCTTTCGAATCGCACAACGACCATTCTGGAATGCATTCGAACGGTACATCCGATCCCTCCCGCCCGACCAAAAAGAAATCATTAGTCGTCCAGACCCTCGTGAACTATTATTGATAGCGAGTCAAGCACTAGGAGCGACTACGATACAGACTTATTCGACTGGAGGTGGTGTGGTTGATCAGGGGCAGCAGTATTGGATGGTTGGGATACAGCCGAGGACGGATAAGGATGTTGTGATGTCTCCGCCGAGTGGCTAGACGATGATGGTTGACATTTGTCGTGTTGTAGGTTGTAAGGTCGTAGGAAGGGTCATCGTATGCATTTTCATGGCGCGACCTCGATGGACGACAGAGGCGTACAGAGTCCGGCGAAAGAGCGTCGTCGTCTATCGATGGATCATCTCGTCAAGGACAAGTCATCGAAATGACGGACACGAGGATGGTCGTCGACCAGCGTCACTTACGCAGCGTTTCTCGAGTGTCAAACAGCCGCCATTCACTGCGCCGTCTTCTTCAACAACAGTACCACCTTCCGGCTTGGCTCCACCTACGAATGCGATTAAACCAGCCAACGCGTCGGCAAACCACTCACCAACCGGACCCGTAACGACCACGACCAGTCTAGCTTCCACTTTCACAGCCCTCAAACTCCGTCTTCCGACGGTCTCCTACGTCGTTTCTCGTCTCCCGCTGCCGCTTCTACCATTCGCCTTTTCAATGTTTATTCTGGTCGAGGCCTTGCAGCATGTCGGATGGATTCGTGTTTGGGGAGGCTGGTGGAAGGCTTGGGTCGAGGTGGGAGGTTTACCAGGTGCTGTATGGCTCATGGCGACGCTGAGTGTGCTGGGCTGCAATGTGAGTCTCGAAAGTGCATGCAGATCGTCAGTGCCGTTATCGTGCTGACCAAGTGCATCCTTGTCAGGCTTTCGGTACCAATATCGGCGCTACGATCCTGCTCAGTCGCGTTCTGCAGCAGTGGAGCACCAATAACACGGTCTCTGATCGAGTCTTGTATGGATCCCTGTATACTCTGGCCTTGGGGAGCAATTACGGTGCCTTTAGCTTTACGTGAGTGTGCCATTCGTTTTCGCGACATTGACATTCGCGAACGCTAGACTGATGGCCCTTTTGGACACGACAGATTCTCTGCCTCTCTTGCCGGTCTTTTGTGGAAACAGATTCTCGCGCAAAAGGGCATTCTGGTAGGACGAATCGAGTTTGCCAAGTATAATGCGATTCCCGTGGTTGTTTGTATGATTATTGGTAGCCTGGTCATCGCAGGCGAGGTGTGCATCATGTACAAGTCGTAGTATCATTAATCATAGCATTCGATGTTAAACATCGTGATTGAGCATCGACGCAATGAATGCAGTTCCAAAGTAATCGACATGTATAAAGTTTCTCTACCTACTTGATCTCAGTCAGGAAGCAAGAAGTTCGCCAACCCCCGGGATTTCGGGGATTGGTTACTCTCCTGGGCTGCCCAAACCTAATGGTAATTGGTGTTGTACCTTTTTTTAAGCGTACACTGAAGATGCCCGTCCCAGCTGTGCCCGTTTCGCCTGCATTTCTGTCCCTAGCAGCTTTATCGCAGTTTCTGCAGGACAAGCGGGTTTCTTGCCTGCACAGAGACGCCCGGCTCTGGAAAGATCCCACATTTTAACCTATTTCTGCAGGGTTTTTACAGCCTGCACAGGACACCCGACCCTGATTTCATCGCAGAAGAGTGGCTCGGACCCGACCCGAACCTTTGCCGACTCCCTCCGGTCCCATTGCTGGCTTACTACATGTAGTTTTATCGCAGAAGGAGTTGCGCCAGCCTGAATCGAACCCTTGCCTCTCGACTCCTGATCGAAGTAGACGATATACCCCATTCCCGAGGGGAGGAGCATACCACTACACCCTTTCGACAGGTGATGAACAGTTTGCTTTTGACATGTTATACCTATCATCCTGCACGATCGGATGATCGGGCTGTGTAGGAATTGCTCCAGGTATCACGTTCGAATCCCTTGTTCTGGGCAGGCTGGAGGTGATGTGCGCTCGATTCGTATATTCATTCAGCATTCACCACCCAGCATATATGCCAAGGTTGAAGTGTCGTCTTCTCCACCGCCTTTGTTCCCAGACCAAGTCAGGTATGGTATGATATGGTGCTGGATCAGGACGTCGACATCAAGGTCAAGTCGGATACCTGTCAAAATGAAAAGGGGCAATAAGCACATTTCACGTTTCAGGTTGGACAGGGGCAATACTCTAATCGGCGCATAATGATTGCCAATTGTTGTGATCTAGCTACTGTGCATGTGCATGAGGATATCATCTACTATCTTCTGAATGTCCAAACCACGTCACCACCTCCAAACATCACACTCACATCCGTCCAGTCTGCCATCATGCCGGTCACTACTCGTCGACAAGCTCAATCTCTCGCCATTCATATCACACTCTCCTATCGGATCAGAACTCCACTCCAAAGCAACACCTCCTCTCGCATCATCCCGCTGCATCAACCGCCATCATACCTCGTCCTTCGCGTATTACCGGAAGCTCTACGATCATGGTAGACTCCATATCCACTCCGAAGCTCGACGAGTTGCCTGTCCGAACCATCCAAATCATCGCGCAGTTGGTCCGGGAACAATCTCAATATCGAGAAGAAAACAAAACTTCCGACGATTCACCTGATGAATCACAGTACGTCGCTCCCGAGACATCAAACCCCTGTCATTGCCAACATGGACTGGAGGGTACTGTTGATACAACGACATCAAAGAGCTGTTTCGCACGAGGGACGCTGCTATTCCGTTGTCTCTTGTCTCCGATATACCAAGGGATGTCGTTTTCCACCAACGTCAACAACGCTAGCAGATTGTCAACTTTTGCGTGGGTCAATCGAAAGTTCTAAAGGCATCTCGGACGCATGGCGAGATCGTGTCAAGTGAGTTCAGAGTAGCTGTATACCCAAAGGCTCCTTCTCATTTGCTATACTCCTTTGATGTGTAGATCACTCAGTGTCCGCGGAAACCCTGGCCATTTGTCGCCACATGGCGATGCACAGATCCCTACTCTGTTGACTCTTTTTCCGAGCAAAGTCAGTCTTACCCAGATCCTGGGACAGACAGCTAGCGGAAACTGTCCATACGCTCGAAATTTCGGAACCTCTGGACTAGTTTGAAGACCTAGAAGCCTAAACCTGGATATTGCCAACTTCACTCATGTGAAAGCCCAGCGAGCTTCGATCTCCTCCGTGTATTCGGCTTGGCTGGTACTTCCGGTGCTCGCCACGTCTTTGGTACTCCTTCCGCTGCTCATGTTTGGTGTTTACAACGATGAAGAGCTTGTTCCGAGACGACTGGAGACGCCGGATGTGGAACCCAAGACGGCTTTGATCGATAGGAACGGAGCAATCTTTGGGAGCACACTGCTTGCCATCACCCTCGTATCGCTGGTCACTCTTAGTGCCGTCAATCTGTTGCATGGCGTAGAGGGGGTCTGGACGGTCACAGCACCGGCGGCAATACTCATGCTCTGCCGGGATATATGGCACGACCTTCGACATGGAGGATTTCAGGACAAACAGCCCGATATGAAGACTCAGGGCTCGGGCTCTTGAAACCGTTCAGTATTAACGCATCATAGATTCGCTTGCTTTTGGTAAGCGGTGGTTGAGGGCAAGTGTACGTTGGGAGGTCAAAAGGGCAGGTATAAGGACCGATGTCAGCGGTCGCGGAAAAGCGTAAGTTTTCCGACCGCATTGTTTTGGCCGGCGACGACGATATCACGTTGATTGACTTAGATGGGAAGACAGATACCAACCTGGAATCAAGTCTCTCAGTCCGAGTCTTCAACACCAGATCCACCTTCCCACTCCTCGAGTCAAGTCGCTCAATACGCAGAAGTATCAGGACGCAGCAACATGTGGTTAAAAGGCGATAGTCGGAGTGGAACGACGGTGCGATTCAGCGAAGTCGTGCGTACCTGAAATCGACGAGGTAGCCGAGTACCGCTAGCGGCTCTGACAATTTGATCATGCTCAAGTCAGAGAAATCGCAGGCCTTCAGTACCTAGACGTTCTTCGTGTAATTATGGAAGACGCCGAGCTCGTCGGGTATGCCATTACGATTATACCTAGACACGCCCCGCTGTCTGATATGCCCCCCTTGATCATGAACTAAAGTGAAAGTGAAGTTGCCTATGCAAGGCAGAGAGTGTGACGGTATCCTGCCCACCCAAACTACATACCCATCCATACAGATACGTTTCCAGTCCAGCTCTAATTGGCAACCAATGCATCCAAGTACTTCAACGACCTGTATCCCTTTGCTTCCAAGTCCTCCCGCATCTGATCAAACGCATCCCACCACCATCCATGTGTGACCGCATCAGCCTCTTCCGCCGGTACACCCAACTCTTCATCGTGAATCTCGAGGAACCGTCCGGGCGTGCAGGTATACCTCGAAGCAGGGTTCAAAGGTTGATCAATCGGGTTGGCCGGACCCTCGTCGTTGGTGCCGCTATCCTCTCGCTGTTCTGCTTTCAGTGCCGGTCGTCGTTTCCACGGCTTGTCACAGATATAATGCACGTTCCTCACTTCCTCGTCCCTCCAGATATTGCCATGCCAATACCGCATCGTCTTCAACGCGTTGTAACACCACGGCAATGCCTGCCACTTGTCGTGAAAAATATGGGCGAGCGCATCTTGGTCCGGGAACATCCAACTGGCGATCAATCCCTGCTCTTCCGGCTTGTCGGATGCGAGTAGGCCAGTGATCCGATCCATGGTGGCGCGCGAGGGCGTAAGTACTACGAGACCAGAGTTGAGCAGGTTGTGTGGGTTGGGTGCATCTGATGGTTGAACCGGTTCGAGCAAAGCGTCGGGATGCCTTGTAGGTGTGTACGCGCAGTTTTCCCTCGTCCTAAACGGCAAACGATAAACCATCAGCCCCATATTTTCGCGATGCCAGTCGCTACAAAGCTGACTCACCAATCAGCAGGCGCCCAAGAGCTCTTGTCAAGGTTACAGACGCATGCGTGATTGCATGCGATCATGCCATCGGCCAGCGGCATATGGAACAGTTCGTCCATGTTTTGTCGGATCATCATGTCCCCATCGATTAGGATGAGGCGCTACAAAATCGCAGAAAGTCGCATAAGCAAAGATTTTTGTTTCGCAGGACAAGACCGGGCGAGAAAGGAATAATGATCAAGTCAAGGTTAAAATCCGAGACCCAGCCAGCGGCTTAAGGCGACCAAGCCTCTGTGCCGACGCCTCTTGATCGTTGTCTGCGGTAGCACACGTAGCGAAGAAAAGAGGCAGGAAACTGCTCTAAGCTGCCGTTCGGTGGCCTTCAAGAGTCCCTGGACGTTCTATTCCCGGAAGTTCGTGCATCCTCGTCCGGGAAAGTAGCGTTGGCACGCGGCAAGACGTTATTGCGTGGTCTTCCCTTTCGTGGCTGCTCGTGCGGTCTCCTGTGATGGTCTCATAGCTCAACTTCGACCAGGTCCAGCCATGTCCGGCCGCAGTCCAGCGCATCCCCTTCCTCTTTACTCCACGACGACCAAAACGCATCATCATGAACCGGAAGAGAATAACTCACCTCGTACTCATCATACTCCCAAACCCTTAACTTTGTCCACGTATCCACGAACCGCTCTGCAATGATCGTTACCCGTCCCTTGGGAACCAGCGGCTGCACAACCCTCACTTCCAGCCCGGCCTGTTCAAGTGCTTCTATACATTCCCGTGGAAGCGCCGGGTTGACAGCGACGATAAGTGGATATGCGGATCCTTCACCGCCGGTTGTTGGGTGTCGAAGGGAGTGTGCGAGGAGAAGGATGCCCGGGAGGTAGGAGGGTGAGGTGAGGAGGAAGGTCACGTAGGCGCATTTTTTCGGTTGTGCCGTTGTGCTGGAGGCGGCGCGGGTGATAGCCGTTGGAGACGGCATCGTGTGCTGGAGTAGCAAGCGATTAGGAGAATGCCTTCCAATCTGCAGGACATGACGAGGTCTTTTGAAAGCGAACTACATACGAAACCAAGCAACCAAACAAGCAACCCATCATCGAAGTCCTGGTGGAGGCCAGATCGGCGATCTCGCTTGGTCACGTGACTGGGCATCCTCTATGAGTAGCCTTGTCCAGCTGCTGTGACTTATGAGTACGACCTTACCACTATATGTCAACCCTACATCAGGACGTCTTCCATATAGATTGAACGGCACCTCGGGCTCTGTTCAGCAATTTGACAGACTATCTACATACGCGTGGCAGAACAAACGCAAGGTCGGAACTCGGCGCGAACAACGGACGGCAGTACCGAAGCTTCCGGGATCCCGAAGTTTACTTTCGGTCGCAGGTTGAGCATCCTCGACGTTTCCAGCACGATTCAAACTGTAATTCACTAGGACATGATCTTGCATTATGCCTCAACTATTTTCCGACCACCCGCTGCTCGGGACCCCGAAGCATGACGAAATCAAAGAGAACGAATGACAGTGGACCATTTGCACAACTTGGTCATTGACATGTCGGCCCAGATATGAGATATAAGGATAGCTCCGGCGACCATGTTTCCTTTGAGGTGAGTGCAACGGTAGATGCACTACTGAGTTGAACCGAGCCGAACTACGAAACCTACAGTACATATTCAAGCACTGTCGGGTCACTTGATTGATATATCAAGACCTTCCGCAAACAACGATGACAGAATCGCCCAGTACCGCCGCCGCTGTCCCGGCCACGCGCACGGGTGCGCCGGTAGCCCTGCCTCGGATTGATTCCGTGCCAGTGGAAGACGATCCAAAACAATGGCCTAGGTGGAAGAAAGTAAGTCTCCTCTTTCTCCACATCCGTGAAGTTCTTGCACCACATCTCGTTCAAGCTATCCTGACACTCTGCGCACTTCTCTTTCCCGCAGAACATCGTACTGGCTATGGTCTCACTCGCGGCCATCGCACCCATGCTCAATCAGTCCATATATAGCCCCGTCATCGACCAGCTGCAGGAAGACCTCGGAGCGGATGATGTGCAGCTTTCGTTGACCCTTTCGTTGTATATCCTGTTAGTAACCCTGCGTTATATGTGTTTCCTGATCAGTGGCAAGTGAATGGTTTTTTGACGTGTTATCGTCGTCGTTTGTAGTGCGCAGGGGATCTTTCCCCTTCTTTGGAGTACTGTTGCAGAAGTAAGAACCCGTCACTCCACTTTCCGTCCAGTAATGCACTTACTCACGTTCTGGCTTGTCATCTACAGCTCTTGAGCCGAAAAGTAGGTCTCGTGGCGTCAATTAAGAATCCACCAGCACGATCCGGTTGCTGATGACCTTTGCACAATCAGCCGATATACATTATCTCATTTGCTGTCAGTACACAGCTCATCAACCCTTCCGACCGCTCGTTACTGACACGACACTGTTCCTGAAAACAGATCGGCACTGGAGCGACTGCGATCGCCTCCCGAGCAACCTCAATTCAGTTGATGATCGCCATGAGGGTCATACAAGGCGCTGGTGGAGCGGCGGTGCTGAGCGTTGGAGCCGGGTCGATCGCTGACGTTTTTGATGTCCACGAGAGGGGCAGAAAGGTGCAGTTTCCTTTCGAGCATTTCTTAGGCATTGTTGTTGAAGAGGTGTTGATTGATGTTTCTTGTTGATAGATGGGGGTGTATAATGCCGTGCCGTTGGTCGCGCCGTCGTTGGCGCCGCTCCTGGGAGGTGCGCTAGGAAACGTATGTGTAACAACATTTAACAATGTGATACCTTGCCGGATAGCTTATCGCTTTCCGTCTTGCGCAGGCTTACGGATGGAGAAGCACCTTTGTACGCAGCGAGCCTCATCTCCCGAACCAATCAACTTGTTGACATTTTTCTCTTACTGCTCCTCAGTATCTCCTGGTGGTCTTTTCCGGCATAGCGACGCTAGCATTCATATTCTTCCCCGACTCATGGCGAAGAGAACGCTCGGCGGTCTTTCAAAGGGCGCGGGCTCATGCGTTGGTGCGGGCGCGTAGCGAGGAGGCGGAGCAGCGATCTGTTCCTGTTACCCGCGCGGGAAACAGCGAAGACGGTAAATCGGAGGATGAGGCAAGTCTACATGAAGGAACGATACCCAGCTCACCTATCGCCACGCCAGACTTGGAGAAGGCCGCCAAGGAACAGCAAACGTTTACAATGAAGAGCAACGCCGGATTGCGGGTAGTCGGGGATGATGGGACATCTGCAAAGATTCAACTGGAAGATTGTAACCCTTTTCCACTGGTTTGGAGGATGGCTAGCACGCCCCAGAACGCCATGGTCGTGGTCGCCTCAGGTAAGCGGTAAAGGCGTCTTGTATCGAATCTATCAGCGACGGCTGACTGGTACTCCTCTCGACCTGCACCTGGGGCTCTCCAGGTTTTCTTTTCTCGTCACAATACGCTATTACATTTACTTCGTCCAAATCATTGGCAGAGTAAGTTTCCACACCGCGAGACATTGACGACTTGGTACTGACAATCGCATCATGGTTTTCTCGCGACAGATCCCCGTATTCATACTCGCCGTTGCATATCGGTCTAGTACAATTGAGCTACGGCGCCGGCGGGATGGTTGGCTCGATGCTAGGCGGACGAATAAGTGACACGATGCTAGCTAGAGAACGTCGCAAGAATCCTATCGGGGAACATCGACCGGAGGTAAGTTGGGAATCATTGTTTCGCACTTTTTGCGGCGCAGACTAACCCGCGATCTCATCATCTTACAGCTTCGACTCAAGGCGATCATATGGGCAACTCTACCCCTGATCATGGGCTTTGTAGCGTATGGCTGGTTGATACATTATCATCTATCAATTGGCGCTATCGCGGCCGTGTTATTCTTGAATGGGGCGTCTATGCTGTCAGTGATGGGCTTCATCATTCTCGTGCAATTCATGTATCACATAGCTGATACCGCTCCCTGGGCTACTACTTAGAACGGCATATTCCGGGGTGACAACGTACCTTGTCGAAGCGAACCCTGTAAGCCATCATCCAGCGCGCTCGCCTAGGCAGAGCTGACGAGTATACTTCGTTCATAGGGCCAAAGTTCTATCGCTCTTGGACTGAACGGACTAGCTCGCGGAATATTCGCGTGTATCATCTCCCAGACAGCATTGCCGATCCGTTCAGCAATTGGAGACGGCGGACTTTACTCAATAATCGGAGGTTTGCTCAGTCTTGCGACGGGATTGTTGGTGTTTGTCATCAAGACGTCGACTGTCCAGAGGAAAAAGCAGAAACAGCAGACAGAAGCGTAGGGAGTCTGCACTTCAGAAACACAGGTTGTACATTTAGGTGCACAATATGGCAACTACGCAACTCCTCGGTCATCTCCATTTATGTAACGAAATCTTCAAATCCTTCCACAGCATGTACTCGCGCACAACCGGCTCGCTTCTTTGTTCATCATGTAGTCTTCATGAGACAGCTATCATGCGACGAGGGTTCTCTACGAAGCGCGCCGAGGGAAGCGGCCAACAATCAAAGCAGTAACATAACTAGTAATCAACCACTTCACCATCGAGACAAAATAATCCCCTTGCTTCCGACTTTGCCGCCGCTGCCCGCGTCATTAGGCAACCTGCAAGCCGTTCATTTCACACTCGTACGAATTATCAACGCTCTTTTGCACTACGTGGTAAAAGATATCTAGTCATCTCTGTGCAAAGGAGGGGTCGTCATCCCAATTGCTGTCGTTCCCAATGGTAACGCATTGCCACCTTCTGCCTAGTCATCGTCGCTCAAAACGACATTGAAATACATGATCTCCACTTCTGTAGCAAAGTTGATAGAGCTGCATCCTTTTAGCTCGAAGTTGAAAATTCAAGTCGAGGACAATTGTCTTTGAATCTTTCGAAGATTTCCAGGAGGTGATCGTCGTTGGGGACGATAAGCGGAGAGACGAAACCATGCATCCGCTTTCTGGGTAAAACACGTCCTCGTCGACGAATGCGAACATGGATACGTTCAGAGTGAAACGAAAGTCCATCGAGGTGATGGCATAACCTTTCCGTCCGAGCGTGTCCTCGATGACCCTTTCAAACCTAGGCTGTATGTAAGCGTATTGCATGTTAGCCACTAGGATGACAAAGATCTTTGCAAGTGCACTGACCCAGAAGAGTGCATATACCAAAAGAAGAAACACGTCGAGTCTTGCTTGGATTTCGGAGTCTTGTAGGCGAGGTAAGCGCATCGAATCCAAAGCAAACCACATCGATTCCATTCTCTGCTCCATGCGTCGATGGTCCAGCATTTGATTGATGTCGATCCGCAGATCCGTTACGTTTGACAACGGTAATTGCTTGATCAGCATCTGCAATTCTTTCATGGCCCATTCGTAGTGGAGATGGTCCGCTACGACTGCGTGCCAGGAGGAGATCGAAGCTCGCTGGGCTTTCTCCTGAGTGGGTTGGCAATGTCCAGGGTTAGGCTTTCTAGGTCTTCAAACTGGTCAAGAGGTCCAAGACTGACTGTGCGCGGGAAAAGCTTCAACAGAGTAGTGATCTGTAGAACTCCGTGTGCTGGAAGAAGGTGACCAAAATTTGCGTGAACACTGAGGGATCTGGATATCGCAATGCGGCAAATGAGCAAGAAAGAGCCTTTGGATACGGAGCTACCGAGAACTCACCTGACATGATCTCGCCATGCGTCCGAGATGCCTTTAGAATTTTCAATCGATCCACGCAAAAGTTGACGATCTGCTAGCGTTGTTGACGTTGGTGGAAAACGACATCCCTTGGTATATCGGAGACAAAAGACAACGGAATAGCAGCGTCCCCGGTGCGAAACAGCTTCGATGTCGTTGTATCAACAGTACCCTCCAGTCCATGTTGGCAATGACAGGGGTTTGATGTCTCGGGAGCGACGTACTGCGATTCATCAGGTGAATCGTCGGAAGTTTTGTTTTCTTCTCGATATTGAGATTGTTCCCGGACCAACTGCGCGATGATTTGGATGGTTCGGACAGGCAACTCGTCGAGCTTCGGAGTGGATATGGAGTCTACCATGATCGTAGAGCTTCCGGTAATACGCGAAGGACGAGGTATGATGGCGGTTGATGCAGCGGGATGATGCGAGAGGAGGTGTTGCTTTGGAGTGGAGTTCTGATCCGATAGGAGAGTGTGATATGAATGGCGAGAGATTGAGCTTGTCGACGAGTAGTGACCGGCATGATGGCAGACTGGACGGATGTGAGTGTGATGTTTGGAGGTGGTGACGTGGTTTGGACATTCAGAAGATAGTAGATGATATCCTCATGCACATGCACAGTAGCTAGATCACAACAATTGGCAATCATTATGCGCCGATTAGAGTATTGCCCCTGTCCAACCTGAAACGTGAAATGTGCTTATTGCCCCTTTTCATTTTGACAGGTATCCGACTTGACCTTGATGTCGACGTCCTGATCCAGCACCATATCATACCATACCTGACTTGGTCTGGGAACAAAGGCGGTGGAGAAGACGACACTTCAACCTTGGCATATATGCTGGGTGGTGAATGCTGAATGAATATACGAATCGAGCGCACATCACCTCCAGCCTGCTCAGAACATGGGAATTGGACGTGCTACCTAGAGGCTAGAGCAATCCCTACAGAGCCCGAACATCCGATCGGGCCGGATGATAGATATAACATGTCAAAAGCAAACCGTTCATCACCTGTCGAAAGGGTGTAGTGGTATGCTCCTCCCCTTGGGAATGGGGTATATCGTCTACTTCGATCAGGAGTCGAGAGGCAAGGGTTCGATTCAGGCTGGCGCAACTCCTTCTGCGATAAAACTACATGTAGTAAGCCAGCAATGGGACCGGAGCGAGTCGCAAAGGTTCGGGTCGGGTCCGAGCCACTCTTCTGCGATGAAATCAGGGTCGGGTGTCCTGTGCAGGCTGTAAAAACCCTGCAGAAATAGGTTAAAATGTGGGATCTTTCCAGAGCCGGGCGTCTCTGTGCAGGCAAGAAACCCGCTTGTCCTGCAGAAACTGCGATAAAGCTGCTAGGGACAGAAATGCAGGCGAAACGGGCACAGCTGGGACGGGCATCTTCAGTGTACGCTTAAAAAAAGGTACAACACCAATTACCATTAGGTTTGGGCAGCCCAGGAGAGTAACCAATCCCCGAAATCCCGGGGGTTGGCGAACTTCTTGCTTCCTGACTGAGATCAAGTAGGTAGAGAAACTTTATACATGTCGATTACTTTGGAACTGCATTCATTGCGTCGATGCTCAATCACGATGTTTAACATCGAATGCTATGATTAATGATACTACGACTTGTACATGATGCACACCTCGCCTGCGATGACCAGGCTACCAATAATCATACAAACAACCACGGGAATCGCATTATACTTGGCAAACTCGATTCGTCCTACCAGAATGCCCTTTTGCGCGAGAATCTGTTTCCACAAAAGACCGGCAAGAGAGGCAGAGAATCTGTCGTGTCCAAAAGGGCCATCAGTCTGCGTTCGCGAATGGTAATGTCGCGAGAATGAAGGGCAGACTCACGTAAAGCTAAAGGCACCGTAATTGCTCCCTAAAGCCAGAGTATACAGGGATCCATACAAGACTCGATCAGAGACCGTGTTATTGGTGCTCCACTGCTGCAGAACGCGACTGAGCAGGATCGTAGCGCCGATATTGGTACCGAAAGCCTGACAAGGATGCACTTGGTCAGCACGATAACGGCACTGACGATCTGCATGCACTTTCGAGACTCACATTGCAGCCCAGCACACTCAGCGTCGCCATGAGCCATACAGCACCTGGTAAACCTCCCACCTCGACCCAAGCCTTCCACCAGCCTCCCCAAACACGAATCCATCCGACATGCTGCAAGGCCTCGACCAGAATAAACATTGAAAAGGCGAATGGTAGAAGCGGCAGCGGGAGACGAGAAACGACGTAGGAGACCGTCGGAAGACGGAGTTTGAGGGCTGTGAAAGTGGAAGCTAGACTGGTCTTGGTCGTTACGGGTCCGGTTGGTGAGTGGTTTGCCGACGCGTTGGCGGGTTTAAGCGCATTCGTAGGTGGAGCCAAGCCGGAAGGTGGTACTGTTGTTGAAGAAGACGGCGCAGTGAATGGCGGCTGTTTGACACTCGAGAAACGCTGCGTAAGAGACGCTGGTCGACGGCTTTCCATGCTCGTCTCCGTCATTTCGATGACTTGTCCTTGACGAGGTGATCCATCGATAGACGACGACGCTCTTTCGCCGGACTCTGTACGCCTCTGTCGTCCATCGAGGTCGCCCGAACCCTGAGTCTTCATATCGGGCTGTTTGTCCTGAAATCCTCCATGTCGAAGGTCGTGCCATATATCCCGGCAGAGCATGAGTACCGCCGCCGGTGCTGTAACCGTCCAGACCCCCTCTACCCCATGCAACAGATTGACGGCACTAAGAGTGACCAGCGATACGAGAGTGATGGCAAGCAGTGTGCTCCCAAAGATTGCCCCGTTCCTGTCAATCAAAGCCGTCTTGGGTTCCACATCCGGCGTCTCCAGTCGTCTCGGAACAAGCTCTTCATCGTTGAAAACACCAAACATGAGCAGCGGAAGGAGTACCAAAGACGTGGCGAGCACCGGAAGTACCAGCCAAGCCGAATACACGAGGAATGAAATGTCGTATGCGCCTGTGAGGACTAGGTTGGTCGGATTCGATGACACGAGGACGGCTGACGCGACATTTGATGCGGCAAATTGAGCAAACGTCCATGCTCGTGGCGGAGAGATTCCTGCGATTCGGGAAAAGTATGCCAAGAAGGAAGTGCCGGAGAGGATGATGGGGTCCTGACACGATACATCAGGTTAGTCCAGACGCAAAAAAACGGATGGACGCGACCTGCATGAACTCACATTTCCGACAATTACACCGAAAACGAAGAAGAAGAGGTAGAAGTAGAGGTAGAGCTTCCTCCCGGAAGTCCCTCCTTTCAATGCCACCCAGAACGCAAGGAATCGCAGCAGCCCCGTACAATCCAGCGATATCGAGATGTAAGCCTAGGCAGAGGTCATTATCAGCCCATACAAACATACTGGCTTTACAAACACATGCTGTCAGACTCACCAGTGATATAAACAGAGTCATGATATCATACGGCTTGACACCCTGTATCCCGACAATTCCATTCCGTAGTACCTGTCCACCTATACTGGTACTCGCCAGCAACAGCAAAACTCCGATGACTGGTGCGGTCGCCAGACCAAGAGTAAAGTGCGAGCGTTCTTCTGATGCCGGTTCATCGTTCGCAGATGCTGAGACAGGGGTTGCTGATCCGTCACCGGCATTTCGATCTTCTTCAGGTGATCCTTTGCCTTCACCGGACGAACTGGGCGGGGAGGGTTGATCGGATAGAACTCTGCATGATACGAGCAGTCGTTTTGCGGTTCTGCTGAGAAAGAAGGGGAGGGGAATGTGTAGTGGAAAGACGACAAGGATGTCTGATAGGCAACATGGCTCAGCTGCGGCTTATGCGTATATGACCGAAATTTACTCGGACACTCACTGACAGCGAAGAAGACGATGATGGTCCATATGGAATGTCCATTGATCGGATGATTGTTTGTGATTGTCGGTGCCATCGTTTGAATGTCAAGACGTAGGGCTCAGGTGAAAGTCGTCATATCGGATGCGCCGCAATCAGAGCTCGTGTTTATCTTGGGGTATGTCGTCGCTTTGAGGTGTTGTTGCCGGTTTGTTGCACCTCTGTGCATCCTTTCATGGGCCGACGTCTGTCCGATGGCCAAGGGGTAGTTTAAACGTAGAGTACGGCCTTTCTATCGACATTGTGAGATACTGTAATCCAAAATGGTCGGAGCTCAGAAAGGGTGCTTACCTAACACTGACCGATCGTCGCACTGTATGCTCGCTGTATATAGCATTCAACATTATTTTGATCGTTGATCGGTGTTGGGATATTGGAAAGCTTTGTACTTACGTGAAGATCTGGAGGTCGCACACAGTCAAGCCGCAACGACCAGTGTTGCCTGGCATCTCGAATACATGAAGGTGAGTTATGAGTGTGTAGAACCATAAAACAGAGCAGCGAGGCTATGAAGGCTATATTACAGCAGTATTATCTAGATTTGTTCCCGATCCGGTGGTGATACGGATATGGCCGATGCGTACTGAATGGGCTGGGCAAAGGAGACGATACCATCATCGTCCTCCTTATCCTTTACATACTCTGTCGGATACGGACATTCCTCTTCTGCCACCTTTACACATTCCAACACACCTAAAACTCGACAATGTTACCAACATCATGCCTCGTCGCCATCCTGGCAGCCCTCTCCGTCTCATCGGCGCTTACCATCCCTCAACCTCCTAAACACCATCCTGCCGCTGCCGCCGCCGCCGCCTTTCACGAAATCGACGTCAATCCTCACCCTGCCCTCCGGCTGTCCAACTCGCCCTCCGCCTTCTCCGAATATGAAGTCCTCGAGAACTCATTCGCCCCCGAAATTCTCGCCGAGATGGAGGCTCATATGAAGGACTACAAAGGATGGGACTTGGATGAGATGAGGTTGATTTCTATTCAACGTCCCGGCGAGACCGAGGAGGAGTTGAAGTGGGTAACAGAGTACGACAAGATCATCTTGAAGACCAAGGGATTCAAGTTTATGGATATGTGAGTTCTAACAGACTTGGACATGCTGATCTCCTTGTGCACGGGTGTTCGCAATCCGCGATCGTCATCACTAGAGTAACGACACTGACATGGCTTTTGGGTCCATGATAGCACTGATGCTCCTACGCTCGGTATGGCCAACATGCTCTCACCCGGTGGAGGCGCCAAGAAGCTTTATAGTACGTCCGATCTCTCACCCTATCATTCACCCACCTGACAGATATACTCATACCTCACCTGTCCTGTCTGAACAATCCAGCCTACCCACAACCATCAAGCAACTCTTCCACCCACGCATACACCACTTCCCACCTCTACCCCAAACTCTCGACCGATATCATGAAGGCAAACTTGATCAAGTTTTCTGGTTTCCGAACTCGGTATTACCGCTCTGAAACGGGGAAACAGAGCCAGCAGTGGCTGTTGAGCAAGATCAAGGAGGTAGGTTGTCCCTCTTACACGAGTGCCTCCGGTCACTCATGCATTAACCTTGTCATGTAGTACGCACAAGTCAACCCGCACATCACCATCAAGGAACACCCCCATTCATGGGGCCAGAACAGTATCGTCGCGCATATCCCGTCCGCACACGAGATCAAGTACAAGAGCAGCAAGAACAAGGATGGCGAGAAGACGAAGCACGAGAAGGATAGTGTGGTGATTATTGGTGCGCATCAGGATAGCGCGAATATGTGGCCGTTCTTACCCGCGCCTGGAGGTACGTGCCATTCTCTCAGACCCCACCCTGTGGCTCCAGGATATCGCTCTAACCCATCAGGTATTGTGTGCGCTAAAAGCCGACGACGACGGATCCGGCACGACCTCGATCCTTGACGCATTCCGAGTGCTCGCTGCCTCATCGTACAAACCCACCAACTCGGCCGTAGAGTTCCACTGGTACTCTGCCGAGGAAGGAGGTCTTTTGGGCAGTCAGGCTGTTGCAAAGGTTTACGAGGAGGACAAGGTCGATGTCAAGGGCATGATTCAGATGGATATGACGGGTATGCGTTTCTTCTTCTTCTCTGCGGCTGTTGTTTGCCGCAGCTGCATACTCGGAAGGTTGATTACCCGTCTTTATGATGGTGTCTAGCGTGGGTCAAGAAGGATACCAAGGAAGTCATTGGCGTGATTACCGACTTTGTTGATCCTGCGTGAGTGTAGTTGCACCCATCCTTTCGCGCGCTTCCGATGTCACCTACTGATCGTCCTGTTTATCCCAGTTTGACCAAGTTTATCGCTGCTGCCGTTCACGAATATTGTAAGACCACCACCACCACCTGACACCAATCGCCCACTCTAGGTAAGCTCACCACAATCTCCCCTCAGGTGATATTCCTGCGGTGCCCACCAAGTGCGGCTACGCTTGTTCCGAGTGAGTATTTGCAAAGACACCTTCCTTTCCCGTAGGCCGCCTGCGCTGTCGGTTTCTGACACCCCCTCATCACTAGTCACGCGTCATGGTCCAAGGCTGGTTATCAGTCCGCCTTCTCTATCGGTACGTCTTTTTGTATCATACATTGCGAAGATCGCATGCTTACACCTTGCGTCATTCTCTTTCTGACGATTGCTCAGAATCTACGTTTGAGGACTCCAACCATGCTATTCATTCTGCCGGAGATACGATCGAGCACCCCGAATTCAGCTTTGACCATATGCAACAGTAAGTGTTTTAGCTATCATCCAGTGCAACGCAACTGATTCGTGATCGACGAAACGTATCGTGACTTTTGTTCAGGTTCTCCAAGCTTGCTATCGCTTTCGCTGTCGAACTCGGTGGCCTCGACACTCCCAAGAAGTAATAATCGGGAGAGATGCATCGCCATATCCCGGTTCCTCTGGAACCATAAGATGGGAAACGTTTCGCATAGTTATATAAATTTGATCTCGAAAGAATAAATGCTGGCTCCCAGACTCTTATGTACTATTCACACACATTGCAATGTAGCGAAGGAAATCTCTCTAGAATACAAGGTTGAAACTGGTTGAAACGTGCTCCAACCATCCATCGTCGTCGCTGTACAACCTGTCCACATGTCGTAGTACCCAGATTGACCTTACGGTCCGAAACTTCCGAAGTCGAGTCGATCGCATTGGGGCTGGAACGACGTCGAGCGAATAAATAGCCATCATGACTCATGACTCATCTGCTAGGCCGAACAAGTCGAATCAAATCTCTTTTTTCAGTATACGCAAGTTCTCCTGCAATTCGCTGCATTCGCCGCTATATTATCGACATACCAACATGTCAGCCATACCACCCGTACTCATCACGAGTTCATCGACAGCTTCGCCATCAGCCGTCTTCTCATCAGCACGAACCGCCATCTTTCTGCTTTCTTCCTTCCTCGCTCTCACCTTCTCGAATTCTCCATCTTCGCGGCCCCTGCCAACATCAGATGGATCGTCGGAAGACGCTGTTGCGCAGCCCGAGGATGTAGACGAGGCTCGACGAATGGTTGTGGAAGAGCAGGAGGAAGAGTTGTTGGATGAAGCGGGTTTTGGGTTGACTGTGCCTTCCGGCGCACCACGGCCTGCGTTGATTATCGTCATGGTGAGCATATTCCGATGGACTGATGATGTTTTGGACGCTAACCGCAACCTCCCCTCAGGGTCCTGCCTCTTGGTAAATCCTGTTTCAATCTGGTCAATGTCGTTGTGGGCTAACCTTTTCCTTGCTCTAGCGGAAAATCAACTATCGGCCTTTCTCTTAGCAAGGCCCTCTCTATCCCCTTTATCGACGGCGACTCGCTCCACCCCAAATCCAACGTCGCAAAAATGTCTGTCGGTACCCCTCTCACCGACGCTGACCGACTCCCATGGCTCGCCCTTATCCGATCGACCGCTGAACGGGTATGCCGGGAAGAATGGGTTCGCGCAGAACGAAACTACGCCGGGATCGATGCCTCGGGAGGCATGGAGGACTTGGCTGGAGACGAAAGTATCGCGGAGATGGCAGAATACGAGTTTGGAGAAGGGTGGAAGTGGAGGAATGCAGGAAAGGATGATGAGCATCACGTTAGAGCGAGCTTGAAGCGTCCGGCGGTTATTATCGCCTGTTCAGCGTTGAAAAAATGGTATCGAGAGATTTTGAGGGGTAATGTGGAAGCTCAGCCGCCACAGGAGAGCGATTTGGTGAGCAATTAGTGGAAAGTCTGTACATGCCTCCGCTAATGTATACACTTGACTCAGCCGACTCCCGCTCCTGAATTGTCCGGCGTCGATAACACGCATAAAGCCGCAACTGCTCGTTTGGACACATACTTTGTGTATTGCAAGGGCAGCAAGGAGCTTTTGACCGACAGAATCTCGAAACGAAAGGGACACTTTATGGGCGCACAGGTAGGATTTTTTCAGAGATACACAGCCGGAAGTCACTTGCTAATTGGAATTTATTGTTTGGCATAGATGTTGGAGAGTCAGTTGGCTACATTAGAAGACCCGTCCGACGAGCCGGACTGTTGCATCGTGGACATCTCAAAGTCGCCCGACGAATGCGCAGAGATGGCATACGAAAATGTACTGAAGTTGGTCAAGGCCGCATGAGAAGATGCATATACTTTGCATATAGAAGGCTTCTGGCGCATAGATGATCACAACTGTATGGACCATTGCTATGCAACAAAATGCTTGATTGGCAGAGCAACAATTTGCGACTGAACCCACGTGTCAACGGAACTACACAAGGGCACAAATGTTCGCAAACTGAGGGGAAAAGCAACCATCGCCGCAATTTCAGCGTCAACACCCGGCATATAAGGACGGCGCAAGTTTCACTTACGAGGTCGCTAATCATGAGCTGAGAGATTGACGGTCTGCATTTTGTCAATTCTCCACCTCGATTACCAGCTTCTCCTTGTGCATGAGTGAGGGTGCGTAGAGCTTACCCATAATCTATTGTGAAAGAAGAATGTAAGCAACCAAAGCACATCAAACGGAATGATGACACGCACCAAGCATTGCTTGACCCATTCAACATTACACGTTTTGCTAGCGAGATTCTTGTCGATTTTGTTTTCGGGGGTTACATCGGAAACGATGATGTAGTCCACGTCGGTCGAAGTGTGATCACTGGGAATCTCGCTGATAGCATCTGGGGTGACAGAAGTTGCTTTTCGACTACGTGTTTTGGACTCGGCAACGATGACCAAGGACGCGCCCATCATCGCACAGATATACCGCATGACATCCTAGTGAAATGGATTAAGGTTAGACTGCGTAGCAGAGAATCTGACGAGGTTGTCACCCACTTTGACGCCTGTCGCGATTAGGAACGAGCGACCATTGAAAGGACGTCTTACTACAGTCCCACAATAGATCCTCTTGACAAGATGTTCAGGACCTTCTCCGGTGCGGTGATCGACGATCTGTGAGACCTCGCCTTTCAATTGTTGCGATACACCAGCAGATAACAGAAATGAGTGCCAGGTTACAGTCTGCGAGAAAGGACAAATAAGCGATCGCTGCCGAGACAATGCCGAAAAGAAACATACCTCGTCCGGATTTAACAGCTCGTCGATAAAAGTAGCGGAGAGACAAGGAATACCCAACGCCAGAGCCATCATATACTTTTCCGTAAGGAAAGGAGATTTATACTCTGCGGGCGGCAAGACTAGCAGAAAGATGCCGTTCAAATTGTGGTAGTTCCTCGCGAGAGCAATATCGTCCGATCCAAACCGGTCGCCCTTCTGCCTCGGGTAAAGCTCAAACAAATCCTCCATCACCCGGCCACCGGCACCTACGATCTTGGCTTTGAGAGCTTTCCTTTCGGTACTACCATGCATGTGGATGTTGGAAATGACAAATGCAAAGTTGTGCAATGGCTTTATGCGATCGGAGCGAGACTCGGAGCGGTGTAGGGGTCGTAGAGCACTCCGAAACTCTTTTTTGGGATTCTCGACTTTGATGACTGCTTTTCCCGCTCGCGTAGCCTTCTTGGGTATATCACCGTCTGGGCTAGATGGGCCGCATATAAGATCTAGGATATCTTCGTCGAATTCTCGATTGTCCAGCGCGTCCTCTTGATCGTCCTCGAAGATGCAATACTTGACGGCTATGTCGTATTCCTTTCCATTACTCGCTCGTACGACAAGCTTGTCTTCAGGCATCAAAGGCTCTGATATATCCACGTCCGGGTCAACCGTACCGATGACTTCCAGTGACCCGCTTATCGGCAACTTCGGGGTAGTCTGTTTCGCCATGGAAATCGAGTCACCCTTGTGGAAGATGCACTGACGAAGGTCCTCTGCATCAAGCTTGAAATCCGCCCCATCGTCGAAAAGCCCTGCAAACTTCTTCTTGTTCTTGCCGAGCAGATTTCCAGG
Source organism: Naganishia friedmannii (assembly GCA_030039255.1). Classification (NCBI taxonomy): domain Eukaryota; kingdom Fungi; phylum Basidiomycota; class Tremellomycetes; order Filobasidiales; family Filobasidiaceae; genus Naganishia; species Naganishia friedmannii. The sequence continues at coordinate 831,599 of JASBWT010000005.1, forward strand.
ATAAAAGCTTCCATCCCATCTCGCCAGAACCCTCTTTGCACGATGACCCGGCAGATTTGACGTAGACTCGCGTCTAGTGCCTATCTTTCGAAGCGGACTGCCTTGCGCTTGTGAATGACCAGCTGGTCTAAAGTCTCGGTCCCTGGGATCGTCCTTCAACAAAGGCAGTGGTGGCTCCCACTCGTCGGGATCTTCGGGTCCCTCGGCCGGGGCATCGGAGAGACTGTCTGAGGAACTTTGACTTGCAGCAGCGCGTTTCGCTGGTTGCTGGACGGGCACAGGCGAGACGGTAGGGGACATGATCTTCCTCGTGGCTCGACCGTGCCTCTTGGCCGATGTACTGTTCCGCTGGAAATCCTCTGCATCGCTCTCATCTCCATCCACGGCCGCTTCAGCAACTACAGATCCAGATTTGCTGGCTGATCTGCGTCTCTTCTGTTTATTCGGACTCCTGTACGTCTTTATGGGGTTCTTGTTTAAACGAGCCGGCGAAGGCATGACAAGCGTTTGTACTGTCGGCTCATCTTCTTCCGAGGTTGGTATGGGAGTAAGGCTAGCATCACTAAGTCGCTTCCCCTTTCCCTTCCGTTTCGGGGAATGAGTTGGAGAATTGAGATACGGATCTGTCGCTCCAGGTTGTTTGTCCTCGCTTACCTCGACCGTAGCAGTCACTTGCCGGATCTGAGTCTCTTCAAGCATACGTTCCGCTGGTGCAACCACCTCCCCGCGTTTCTCAAACGATTCAATCCCTTCCAAACTGACCGCTACCGGGATCGTGGTCGCATGAAGCGACACTGTAGATCCAGCAGCAGAAGTCTTCCCTAGTCTTCGGTACAGCGCAATCTTCCTAGAAGAAGGGTCGGAAACATCCGATGATGGTGCATCACTACTTTCGGCGCTGAGAAACAGGTCTTTCCGAACTAGCGGTGGCACACCTTCCTGTGCTGGAACAGAGGGGTGGGAAATCTTCTGCTTTTTGGATGGCGATTTCGTTGGTTTCGTGCTAGTCGTTTCTGTTCGGGGCATGCTGACCGTCGCAAGAGGTTTCCGATTATGCAATTCCCCTCGTCCTGCCGGCTTTCTCTCTGCAAGATCGCCCGTCGAAAGTACGCCCGTCTTTCCATTCCCATTTCCTTCTCCAATTCCGTGCCCGTTCGTGCCCACCTTCTTCCGCTTCAAAGGACTAGCTGTTTCAATAGCAGGAAGCACAGGGAGACCGTTCATGTGATTATCGATTTCCGCATTTGAGCGTTTCCGTAACGCAGTTTTGCGATCATCGGCGCCAATGAACGTGTCATCGTCAGCATCGTCTACGGGTCCCAACGTCAATGCCGGTCGTGGCAGATGCGGCGAGGAAAGATGATTGATGGCCTTTGGTGGGGATTTGGAGAGTCGAGCATGGCGATTCGGAGTCATAATCCTCACGGGAGACTGTACGAGCACCTCATCCCGTTGTGTAGCCTCGAGCGACATCGATTCGTTGTTCGGCGAGAGCTGAAGCCCCGTCGGTCGTTGTCGCGAAGGAGACGTACCAAACGGTGACGAACGTTGACGATGCAGGCTAATCTTTGGCGCACCGTGCGGGACCACGCTAAACCTCTCGGCGGAAACCAAGCCATTCAACGCCAACGCCTCCCTCCTCCCAGCCGGCACAGAATCCATCGACCTTCGCCCGTAATCCCGTGCGGGGGACTCGACTGGTTCGTCTTGTCCATCATGACTCGTATCCATGCTATCTTCAAACCGCTCCGACGGTGTTCCAGGGACAACGCTTGACCTCGCCGTCCGGGATTCCAGCTGTTGTGGTCTCTGCGCCGATGCATGTACCTCCGTCCTGTATATCATACCGTTGACACGATAAAGGTTTGATTCTGGATTGTCCGGTCGACCCTGTATTGGATTCGGCCTCGAGTTGGCATATGGACCGGAATAGCTGTCCGAATTGTCACGTCGCGTGCGCTGTGAGTCCGCTACCACATCCAAAAGCGGTCGTTGGCTCGTCGAGGCGTACCTTGGGTGATGATCTCCATGACTTTCTCTTTCCCCACGGGAACTCCTCATTGACTGTTCTGGCGATTCCAAACCGGCTGCAAGACCCGTCATCATCGTTCCGCTTCCCGCACCTCTCAAATCACCCCTCGGAGCCTCCCTACGAGGCGACTCTGCCATCCGTGCTGATGATGATGATCGTCGATTCGGGTCGCTGTATTCACCTACGAGGTTCCCGATGGCCATAGGAGAACCCATCCTGTTGTACCCTTCCCGTGGATCGCGATTCATTGGGTGATTGGGATCAAGCGGATGGAATCGATGCTCTTGCATTGACTGATGTGGACTGCGGTTCCTGCCATTGGAGGGGTTCGAGGGTGACTGATGACCATGACCATTCGGCGGCGGGTAGTGAGGATGAAACGGATGCTGCTGGTGTTGATAATACGGATGGATAGGCTGATGAATCTGGTATGCCGGATGCGGTGGTCCAGGTACCGGTCCGTAGTATGCAGGATAAGGCATGCCACCCGGCCGAGCGACGTATATCATGCGCGGAGGCTCGACATACTGACGAGCTCCTATCTCTCCCGGCGGCCCGTGACTTCGACTGCCTTGAACTTGGCCCAAAGACGGTGGCTGACTGTTGAAAGCCCAACCCTGTACAAGCCTCTGCTTCTCCCTTTGCGTATCCTGAGACTCTGATCCTTCAAGCGATCCAGATTCGGCAGCGCGGAGAGACTGGGATTGACTCTCTATGAGATGGTGAACGTGCAAGTTGGTTTGATGACGTTGGACTTGTGGATTGTCAAATGGATGTGATTGATGCGGAAAGGAATTGTTTGCTGGAGAGGATGGATACTGAGATGTCGGAGGTGGTTCTCTTATACTATAGTGCAGGATTGTTAGCGACCGGTCGCAGGCGAAGTGTGAAGAGTACGGCTTACGCAAGACCTGAAGGCACAAACGACGTTTGGCGGGTTTCAGGAGGATTTCCGTTGCCGGACATTGCGAAAGACACAAGTTGCCTCTGATTGTTGGTCACGAAGACATTCCTTTGTCGCTGACTTTCCGTATAAGTGCAAGTACTGGTTTTGATGTGTAGAATTTCTCATAAATGAAGGATTTAGTTCAATGCAGCGAGCGAGTGAGCAGTCTTCCACCGAGTGCCTCGCCCATGCAGTCCATGCCTTTGCTTCCGCGTCTTCCTATGTTTCTTTCTACTGTAGATCCTTGCCAAGTATCTGCGCCTGCCATGATGTCCCAAGTGGTATGGTCATCTATACACATCGCCCTGTATATGAGCTCGTGCATAGCAGAAGAATGCAGCGAGCATGAACCTGGCGAAAGATCATCGCGACTCGGAATCCCCATGATATACATATGATACAGTCTTTCGCCGACCTAGACTCGATGCTAAGGATCTTTCTCAACCAGCAGTGAATACAATGAGAATGGAAGTGATCCATCACGGTTCCGATACCAGCGTTCATCTCGGAACGAAAAGAACCACTTGTGTCTCCAGGAAGCAACCTAGAAATTTCGCCACCTGCGCCTCTCCACCCTGCAATGCACAACCACCCTGCCTCGCCCTTCTGGCCACCATGAACCTCGGCACATGTAGGCATCTATGGCTTTTCAGTCCCGGGCTCCGCATCCCCCTCCTGATACTCTACCGGCTTATCCAGTCCGACACGCCGTGCGGTCGCTTTTATTCGCTCTTCAGGCGTCATATCGTGTAGCGGGTTGTATCGTACCAGTAATTCCTATTGAATAGGCCAACGATGCGATAGTTAGTTCCCTGTAACATACGCCGGCTCTTGTCCACCCGGATCGGGAGGGAAGTCTGTGAACGGGACACACGTTATATGTCCTCTGCGCCTTGACAAACTCCTTCATCTCCATCTTATCCCTCGCGAAACCTGTACTCGTCGCATCCAGTGTCTGTTTCAGGTCTCCTACTACTGTTGCTTGCTTTTCGTACAGGTCGCGGAGCATCGCTTTTATTGCTTGATTGCGGTTCTGTGGCGGGTGGATTGACTGAAGAAACAAAGTAGGCAAAGGGGCAACACGTAGGTGTTTCAGCATGCGGTTTCAGCTGTTCCGCCGAGTACAACGGAGGGTATCAAGAGACAATACGTACACTCTTGTTGATCTCCCTCAAGACGGAACGATAGCTTCTCGTTAAAGTAGTCGACATGTTGCACAAATCGTCTTTTTTCGGCTCTATGTGATCCGGTTTCGCGCCGATTTGTTCCAACGTGTCTACCTTTTTTATCGTGGTCTTTTCAGGTGAGTCTAGTTTGAATACTCACTGATCACTGTGCTTGCTGCTACCTGGCGAAATGAAGGAATGAGATGGTGCAAGGACAACATGTGGCAAGCAGGACAAGAATCATTCTGAGACATTGACGGCGATCGCCTGTGGGATGGCAGAGGAAAAATGACGTGTTTAGACAGAGGGCCCGACAGTCGCCTGCTTTGACCAGCTTCCTCGACCCCGGCTACTCTATGAATGTGCCTCCTGTCGGGCTGCTACGGCGTTGCAGCACAGCATCACATGATATATATCTATAATGCACCCTGACTCGTCATACAACTCGAAACATACAATCCTCTATGCTCGATCCATCCGCACAGCAGGCGCATTCCTGATAAAGTTGATATCCGACTTGTGTCCTACCAATTGACGGATATCGTTCATGGCGTACCTGTTGGAGACGAGAAGCACCGTGATGAGTAAGTTGGATCTATAGTTGTGTGACCAGTTTCTGCGCTTACCGGAGCAAGAAAGGTCGTTCCAGGGAAAGACCGAAACCAAGTACACGAACGCCTTCTGGGATACCGGCGACTTGTACGAACTCTGTTCGGAACATACCAGACTGTACGGGACAAACATCACAAGCAATCGGCATGTGCATGTACGAATAGTACGCCCTCTACTTACGTTTCCCACTTCTATCCACTTGCCAAGACCTTCATGGTATGAGAAGACTTCGGCAGACGGCTCGGTATACGGGTTGTAAGCTAAACGACACGAGAGTCTATATCAGCTGCACGAAGAGGCTTGTTCAGCGTTCGAGATATACGTACCTGGCTTGAATCGCAAGTTGTTTCCGAGACCAGCCTTTTTCATGAAGACCTCCAAGATGGCTGTCGAGGGGAATGCAAGGTCAAACTCAACATCTAGACTTCCTGTCCTCATAGCATCTGCGTACCAATCAAGTGACCAAGGGTAATATCGTAATCGGCGATGACACCTTCAACCTGGTGGAACTCCGCAAGATGGGTGGCGTCCGGTGTTTCATTTCTGTGATCGCTCAATAATCAGCCCTTGCTCCGGGGAGAGAATGATACGTGGCTGCTTACCGGAAGACCCGATCAATAGAGAACATCTTCACCGGTTTGAAACCACCTTCCTGGTTGGCGATCCGGTACAGCATATCGGCCGAGACGGCGGTGGTATGCGTTCGCAATAACAGTTTTTTAGATTCCTCCTCTGAGAAGGGTGCTCGGTATCCGATGGATCCGTAGCCTCCAACTTCGTGAACCTTCTTCACCCGCTCGAAGTATTCCTGCGGTGGTGGTTGGGAGACTTGTGGCTCTGAAACGGTGAAAGATACGCGTCAGAAAATGATGTGGTGGCCAATGTGAAACCAAGCTCACCTTTGAGGTAGAAAGTGTCCTGCATTTCACGTGCAGGGTGCTGTTGCGGCACGAACATGGCATCGAAATTCCAGAAAGCGCTCTCAACAAACTTATTTGTTGGCATTTCCGTGAATCTGGTATCATCACATCAACGTGTCAGCATCGACTAAGCTTCACCTAGGTACGGGTTGCACGTACCCCATATCGAAGAAAATGGACCTGAACTCCTCTCGAACCTTCAACAACGGATGAAGAGCTCCACCTTCAGGAGGCGCACCAGCCGCATTAAAGTTGTATTTTTTGTACGACATGTTTTTCCATGCTCCGCTGTTCAGCATGTCGGTAGTCAAATCCGTTTCCAGCTTCTTTACCTCCAACGCGAACTCCGGACCCTTTGCAACCGAGTAGTGGATGTGTTTTCTGAGACAAGACCAGTTAGCGATGGAGATGGTAGATTGCACGGACCACGACATACCTCTGTACGATCAGCTTCCGTTTTCGGAGCTCAGCCAGCAGCTTTTCCCCTGATGAGTGAGTTCCCGTCTTGGCAACTTCCTCCAGCTCGGCTCGCGTGGTATCTTGTATGCTCTCGACCTGGTACAGCTGAGCCATCAGTCCCCCTCCAGCAGGAGAGCGAATGCACAATAGTCACTACTTACCGCCTTGACGAAACCGGATCCTTCTTTCGTTATCCACTTGTTCTTGAACGCCTTTCCTTGCCCGACCTTCGTAGTTTCATCACCGACGACTTTCTATAGTGTGCATCTTGTGGATAAGCGTGAATTACGACTCCTTGCGCCGCATGACATACCTTTAGCTCCGGAATGCCCATAGGCTCGCCTTGCCCCTTCAGTGGCAATGCGGCCCATACCAGTGCCTCGTGAGATCCCTTTGCAGCGATTTGCGAACCTTCTGGTAAAAGTGCGTGATCGAAAGTGGTATGGATTTCGTATGTGATCATCTGCATTCACGACCCTGGTCAGTCCAAGCGAGCATTCTCGGCATAGATTTCAACTCACGTCTCTTGAAGCAAGACTGTCTAGTACACCCTTCAACAACGTCTGTGTTTCTCCTTCAGTGAAAGTGACGGTCTGTCCATTCTCGAGGGTGAAGGCGAGATCGTTCGAGTTGGCAACAGAGCCCTGAGAATCGAGCTTTTTGAGCACAAAGCTCTGCAGTTTATCGGTGCTCGGGAGTGACATGTTGAAACGACGAGGCCACTGCTTCTTGGTTACATTGAACACCAGTACAGGTAAAGGACGCATCCAGAAATGAAGCAAGAAGCAACTCGGTTGACTTGCTCTCGGCGACATTGCAAGCGCGCTTCGAGTACGATCGAGGTTGCGCTTCTGTCTTATTGGCTTTCCTGGCTGCAAGAGGATACGGTACAAGCCAACAATGAAGTGTCTTGTCCGGCAAGCTCAGGTCTTCTGTTATCGTAGTTCACTGCCACGAGAGGCTGGACTCAAGTCTCAAACGGTGCCGCTTTGAGAAAGCCGCGTCACAACCTCTCAAGATCAGCTCTCGATACACACGCTCGTTTTTCGCGCGAACGTCTTCCAAAACCGCATCGTCGCCCTGTCCACCAACTCTGCCAAACGCAGGAACCTCTACTCGGCTATGATTCCTTACGATAGAGGAGATGGCTATGCATAAAAGCAGTTGCTCGTCGTCTCACCCCGCAATCGCGCATCAACGGCAGTCTTTCGGCAAAAAACTGGCGATCCTGGTCGCGGCGCTGGCTATTCGACCTTCTCTGTGATGGATGTGAACAAACTATGTGTATGCACAGTATGTTTTTGCATGGTTTCCTTTCTTGACCTATTCCTTATTATCCTCTTGCGTCGTTCAAACCTTCTTGTTTCCACCATTGAGATCGCTGATCAGATCCGGAGCCTGGTTCTCGATTTCGATTTTGCTTTGAACGTCCGCAAGGTTCTTTTTGGATTCGGCCTGAAGGGGAGGATGAACAACAAGGCACATCGTTAGTATAGGGAGAAGAGAGAATGCCGTCTTTGATGTATATATGAGCATGTCGCACCTTGGCAGCTTCATTGACTGGAAGCTTTTCACCTTCTGATGCCGTTGTCTTCAAGGTGATACCAGCCTCTCCGGGTTCTTGGGATACTTCAAGTGGCATTGTGGTTGATGGGACGATGGTCAAGTTGGGTCTTGTTGACGGTATGTGTAGTCGGGATGCTTGTTAAAGAAGTTGCGTATCGCATTAAATGTTCCATGAGTTATATACCTCAACTCTCCTCAGAGCTCGCGCTAAAACTGTAGCTCTGCGTCTGCGATAAGTTGTAATTGTATACCTCCATGAAAATAACTGGGCAGACATCATCGCTGTCGTCATATAGAGGTCGATGATACCAGCTGATACCAGTTAGGATATCGAACCTAGAACCTAGCGATTCCGATGCTTATTCGATTCGTCATCTGCAGAGGAAAGTCACGTGTAAGGGTCATCGGACGAGCTCAAGATGCCGTTTGATACGACTGTTGATGAGCTTCACTTTCTTGAACGTGTGTAATGCTGTATATCCTGCCTTCTTGACTGCCGGCTAACTGTGTCTAGCATTCCACCAGCATCGACCACGACGTCGAAGCAGAACGACGTCCGGCGCGACGCAACGTTCCGATCATCAAGATGCAGGAACACAAGACGGAACTGGAAACCTTGCCGGCAGAAATCATCACCTACATAGGGGAGCACGTTCGGATCCACGAAAATCACGATACAAAGCGCTTGGTCGGCACCGAGCATATGATTTGCGGCTGCGGAGAAGAAGAAGAAAAGAGGGCACATGCGGAGAACCAGGCGCGAAAGGGTATCGTTCTCACTCCGATATGCTGAAATTCGCTTCGTTGTCGCATCGGTTGCGAGATATCGTCTTCGACGGGAACAAGCCAACTTTCATATCTGTGCCTTTCTATCGATCAGCGGTCATTGCTTGTGATTTGTGAATGGATGCGACAGGACTTGCTGAAGGAAATCAAGTGAGTTTCATCACTGTTTTTTTTCATGTATCCTCCTCGTTGTTGCTGATCTTCTTGACCGATGCCCTGTCCTCTTACAGAACATTATGCATTGTCGTCGAGGAGGATGCCTTGGCGGATTTTTCATGATGCACATCAGTCCTCTTGATGCAAGATTTTAATCCGCCATTTCCCAGTCTTCCCCGGCTTGAAATCGACTGGACACATCTGTCTTACACTGACTCTCGCATGGGCTTCATCGACTGCTACATCAACTTCTTGGGACGCGTCGCGGAATACGAGAATGGTACCGGGCGAAATCCGTCGGATCAATTTGCGGACTTCGGCTTCTCTCACATACCCCAGTATATGGTACCTTCCGTCACCTCATTACAAATCAAGACACAGGAGAAACCCTGGCAGAGGAATCGAGATTGCGAGCCTGAATACGATGACCCTTCAGCCACCTTTTGGATGCTTTTCACAAAAACACAGGCCAAATATCTGAATTCTACACTGGACACATTCTTATGAATGTCGCGAATCGGAGGGCACGAACTGGGGGTGTGTCCTGCGGCAAATTGCGGACTAGAAATGGTAGCTCGAATTTTTGACGCTTTGTTTGATCACCGAAGATCATGAACTATACGGCGGTCCAGCCGGCAGCGTTCTTGTGAGTCGATGCGATGTCTTCATCGGACATATGTTCTTTATATCGTCACTGACGATTTTGAGCGCCATCTTTGCACCTTTAGGAGACTATACTATTCGATACTGTTGTGGGATGCGGCAAACTTGGCATTCACATCGATGTGCGTGTCCACCTTTTAAACCGGAATACGGGATGTGGTGGTACCGTGGAAGAGCTCGTTGCAGCAAGCTTGTAATCTCTGCAATGGGAATTGCCAAAAGCTGATACACTCACTATGACCAATTCGCTGGAATGCCCCGTCCCTCCGGATTTGCGTCTCACATTTTCATTTTTCGGCCAGATACCGTTCTGTGATAACTTGGTTCCCTTGCTCACTATCGTCCACACGCCAACGACTCATCGGAAGAACAATCTTTTATCTGACCAGGTATCTGGACCCGTCACTCACTTCACTTACAACTTCCATCAGCCCGACATGCAAGCTATTATGAAAAATTCTGGCACACTTTTTGGGAAAGCACCGATGATGAGGCGTGCGGGGACTCCCCCTTTTCTACAGAAGAAGAAGACTCTGACCCCACAGACGATTCGGCTGCATTGTCCGGAGCGTCTTCCGCATTCCGCAGTATATCATACAGCCCTCTGCGGACTGAAACACACAGGGCGATTCAACATTTTACACTGCATCACCACACAAGTCGTCGACGGAACTCTGCTGTCAGATAATATCAGACCTTTTCCTGCATTCGCCGACATTTACGACGTCCACCGCATTGCAGCAAACACAGTCACGGCAACCTACTTCGCTCAAAATGGCCCCCAGTTCGATATCAGCCTTTCGGATGGATGATATTTCACCTTGACGCGTTCCACGATGCTTGTTTCCAGTGAATTAGATGGCAGATTCTCCACATGTTCAACCAGCTCTGCTCTTCACGATATTCCTTGATAGCTACAATACTATAACTGCTGCGAAATTTCTTTGTTACTCCGGACACTATATCATGGACGCAACTCGAGCGCTTTTCGTTTATCTCTTTGGACTGCCCCTCTCGCACTGCTTTCCGATTTAATTTCCTGTTTTCTGTTGTGAGCATATGCATCAGCAGACATAGTCTTGTGGTCGCAGCGCTTTGTTACTTGCTGCAACTTCAAGATCGCTTTGGAACGCCTCCATCTCTCCTTTATACAACAAGACGTACTTCAAACCTTTGCTCTCTTATCGCTTGTCTCTTGCTTGCGTCAGAGCGACGTAATCTCGATGATTTCTCATCGGCGCGATCATAATCAGCACCATCGCCCTGTGCTTTCCAGCTTTACCAAGAAAGGACGTCCCATCGACCTATGGGTCAACGACCTCGTGTCTTTCTCTGTGAGTTTTGTCGAAAGCGTTCTGTTCCTCGTTGTGATAGCGACGGCTATGTACTTTGGTTAATCATTGTATTTTTCGCACATCACTCAATTGCCTTGTGATAATTATATTCTTTCAATGTCGACCATATTCTTCCCCTCTACTGGTATATCATACTTGGACGTGTCGATACGATTGAAGACTGCCAGCACAATCCGTTCCGTCCAACACGTTTCCCAAATCCCACAAACCGCAACCGTTTCTCGTTATTCAATACCCTCCGCCGATCTCGGTACGGGACGCACCTTTTCGAAATGCACTCTGCGATGCAGGCACCGTCTCTCGTTCAGTCCATCCACTGCCTCTGCGGGCTTTCTGGACTTGCGTATACCATACCTTCACGAACGATCTCGATTCGTTGCCTTCGCCTTTCTATATTGTATACCGGCCCATCTACTGTCTTCTGCGTAACGTAGCATTTATGCCATTCATGACGTTTATTCCATTACATTTTGCTCCATTCGTGTGTATTGCTATGCTTGCTGCGAGACGATGTGAGTACAATCCAGAGTCCATCGGCTCTTTCATCTAGGTAGGTTGGGCCTCCCTCGGAAACCTTGAGTGTATGCTAAATTGCCTTTCGGCTGACGCGCGCGCTCGACTCTCTTTGTCGCCTTGAATAGAGCATAATACGTCCTGCTCACCGGTCCCTACTTCTTTCATTTTTCCGCCTTTCTTTTGTTATGTCCATGATTTCGATGTCGGCCATCAGCGGTCTAGACATCCCTATTATGTCTGACAAATATTGAGTGTTGGGCATGTACCGATCCCTTTCACCACCACCTCTTTCAACTCTGCACCCCGCAGCGCTCGAAGTCGATTATGCGGAAGCAACGCCCTACACAGCGCGAATAATGTGACACGTCGCTCGCCTGATTGATGCTCGCGAGTTTAGAGCATCTTCATCTATTCTATTCACACAAGTTCACAAGGGGGAAGACTCATCTACACTGCATAGACTGAACGGATCTTGAACGAACGCAAAGTATCGAAAGAAAACGACATACAACATGGAACTCGTCACTCGAATCCCCGAAATCGCCAAGCACTTCCGAGTAAGGATGTCTTTGCCGAAAGCTGAAAGGCCTATTGCTGACGATTTGACCTGCTTCTCTTGTTACTTGTCGGATATGCCATGAATAGGAGACTAGACTATCTGCTCTACGACCTGTCAATGAGTTCGTGAGTATCTGCATCAGTCCTATGTGTCGTCTGTATGTAGCTGAACAAGAGGGGATGTTGTGTTTGCTAGTTCGATCACCAAAGGCTGTCTCGTCCGAAGGATATGAACGAATGCACCAGTGTTAGTATTCCTTGCTCTTTCATCCTCGGCACGGTACAAGGCAGTACGATACGATACTGGAAGTCGGGAAGCGGCTGTATGGCAGGGTGAGCTGGAGGTCTGGAGGTGGCCTCGGAAGACGTCATTCGTGAATCAGGTGGAGCAGGAAGGACCACAAAGGGCCGCACCGGCCATTGTCACAAAAACAACTCCGATACTGCTTGGTCTCTTCACCACACGAAAGCTGTTACTCGAGGAAGGTTGACGAGCCGCCAGGAGCAGAGCTCTCTCTCATTCGTGTGCCATACACTTGGACTGCGCAAAATACAAACGATTCTGCACCAGATCTGACACTTTCGTTCTCCCTTCTTACCATATTACAGCGAATCTCCTACAACACTCGATACTTTAGCGGAAACTATGGAGTTGTTATTGCTATTCTTGCTGTCTACGCTTTGTGAGTATCCCCGTCTCCTCAAACAGTTGTGCTGCGATAGCTACGGCTAGACAGGGAGACTTGGACAGGGAGACTTATTCGTACAACATTCCCTCACATAGGCTTACCAACCCGTTGCTACTCATCGCTTTGGGATTCCTTATCGGTGGTTTTGCAGCAATCAACAAATATGGCGAGTCATGTTTGAGCTCTTGTTCTTGAGCTGGAAGTTAACAATTGGCGTTGGTGTTTACAGCTCCGGAGCCGATGCAGGTTGGTGATACAATTGTTGACCAGAAAAAGCTGTACACTGGGCTGTTCATCGTCGGTAAGTACACATCACACCTGTTAACCACAGCACTGCGATACTAAGAGCATTTGCTTCAATGCCCAATAGGTATTCCCCTCCTGTGGTTCGCTGCACCATTGTCCACCTTTTTCTGGCTTGTTGGATCGTCGTCGGTGTTGATCATGGGACACGCTAGTCTGATGGAGCCCGGACTTGAAAGGTGAGTCTAAAGTAAAAGTCAGAAACTCACGTTGACGCTGACGGGACCGATGTCATCCCCATGTGCAGTGAATATGGAAACGTTGAGACCGTCTAGTAGGCAGCTGTCAACTTAGATCATTTGTTCAGGACGCAACAAGATTCGGCCTATGAAGCTTTGTTGCACCGCTAAGCTTGAGACAGAAAGATATGATTTCGATACACTATTGTTCGGCGACTTTGCATCTAGACTATTGCCTTCTTCTATGAGCTTGTATATATTACTCAGCTAGATGCGACCACCAAAACGGATTAAACCTCTCCTACGAGCTGCAGCGACTTGAGCTGGATTTACCCTGATCTTGGTTGTGTTGCGATATCTTGTTCCAGCACAGATCAGACTACATATCTATAACATTCTATGCGCAACAGAGGAGCTCACAGGGCTCCAACTCGCGTTTCACCACCTCCATTCGCATCCTCCTCTTCCAACACCTGTCCCGAGGAGGTAGAACAGACGGACAATGACAAAACGTCGAGCGAAGACGCGACCTTGAAAAAGCGATGGTGAAAACAATGCCACGTCATTCTCTTTCTTACCAGCATCCGCGCTTTTTCGAAATTTTGTGTGATCGAGACTCAGGCCGGCGCGTTTGCTGGACCGGCGAGTCGACTATATAGCATCACTCTGTTTGGACGCCTTTCCATAACATACGTGCCCTTTTCCTTCCTCGAACAAAAATCCTAAGCGTGAGTCTATCCCCATATAGTGTCTGACCCAACATTCCGCTGAACCCTTTCCTCCTCCTCTAGTGACATAAAAGTTCGAGCCTTGTCTTTTTCTCGATAGAGAGGTTCGCGTTCCCGTCTGCGAGAAGAAAGTTTCCTGTGGCTCACTCAAATAAAGGGGAGTCCCGGGATTTCGTCTTTTCCGGTAAAATAGGCTTCACCACAAGTTCAAAACCCGCAATTGGCTCTACCTGGCTGGCTCTTCCGTCGACTCTATGGACCGCATGGCTTTGAGGATGGTGAATGTGGAGGCTTGTCCCGCTTCTTTCGGGAAGTAGGGCGGTTTCTTACCCTCGTCAATGGTCGTTTCTCGCCTCGGGTCTTTTTATCCAGACTTTTGTTAGGCTTGTAGGAACGATCAGGGGGAGTTTCGTACCTTTTGGTGCGGATACGTTCGATGAAAGCTTGGGTCGTGCACCATGGGGGTTTGAGATGGAAGGTCGGCTGGTAGGGTTGGAAAAGACCGACATTCAATATTGTATTACCTTGATTTGATGAAAATATGACTATGTCTACAGTCTACTGCTGCTACACTTTCTGTTTGCAAGAGGTGCCGATGTCCTGTCCTGCAAAACTCTCGAACGCACTACCTTTTGAACATATGGACTCATTGCAGCCCTTGAACGCGAATACAACTCGATGATTTCCCTAAGCCAAGTCGAGCATATGCCAGGCCTTGATGGTGCGATGAACACTTGATATCATAGTCAACATATACAACTGCTCAATCACATTCTACATGCAGCTCGACAAGCTCACTCCTTTGGCTTCTTGGTAAAGAAGCTCGTAAGCTTTGGCATCTTTGACGTATTCACCTTTTTCAACGACTGTGACCGCAAAACAAACCCTTCGGTCAGTAAAGTCCCTGCGAACTGTAATAAAAACAAGAGACATACCTCGACACCCCGACTACCCTGCCCGCTACCTTTCCGCTTTACTCCGGGTTTCGCAGCTGGCTCTGTCCCTCCTGGGGCATTGGTTTTCCCTGAGACGGTATGCGATGATGCAAAAGCCACTGCAGCTTGTGTTTCCAAGTGTTCTTCGAGCAACGCGAAACTGGAAGATCAAGTACCATCAGCTTCTGTTGTACTTGATTGAGAGAAAAGGGCGTGCTGAACGTACTCGTAGCTGTTCACTAGACACTGGAAAACCTCGGCCGAAAGATACTGTCCGATGATCTCACACGCGACTTTTACCCTCGCCTGATCCGCAACTCGCTGCGTCTTGACCATCTCGGCGTGCTTCTTCAGCTGCGCCTTATCCTCTACTCGTTCAACATCATCTATCACCGCCTGATACGCGTTGAGCATATCCTCGTCGACTCCGCCGCGCAGGATTTGCTTGAGTAGACTCGGGAACGACGAGACTGTGGCAGCGTTGGCGAGTTTGTCGACTTTTGAGCGTAAGAGGTCGAGTATGAGGCGTGGTGATGCACGGTAAAATGTGTCTTGGTCTATTGTCGTTGGTTGCGTAACCTCATCGGTGGAAAGTGGGAATTCTGGCAAGGCCGCATGAGCTGGTGATGGTGTTTCTGATATGCCGAGACGACTTACTTTGCGTCTCACATAAATCTCTCAGACGCTGCCGTACGCTCTGAAGATCGCAGAGCCTCACTACATCCTCGTTTCCCGTCCATTCCTCCTCCTCTCGCTTCATAAGCGAATCAAGCTCACTAACGTCGGCCACATCCCCTTTCTTTCCCTTTTTGGTCACCGTGAATGGCTCCTCGAGCTTATACACCTCCATCTGGCTAGCCTCGGTGATCAAGTCGTCCAGGGGCAGGAAACGATCCGTCCGGGTAGCCTTTTCGTCGCTTTCCATGTCTAGGACGCTGCTGAATGTCGTGTCGAGAGGCTTGCTGCCATTTTGGGTCCGAGTGGACCCGGAGCGGGTCGTGAGGAGAGATACGACGAGTGGTATGAGTAGGAAGAGGGGGTCGATTGGCGTCATGACCATCAGTGAGCCGTCTATCGAGGGTATACGCCAACGGTCAGTGTTGCGCTGGTGCAGGCTATCGGAAAGACATACCCGAGACGACGCTTTGTTCCAAAAACCATGAACGCATCGCTTGCGGTTGCACTTTTTGCACTTCCAGTAGCCCGTCTATACGCTGTTCCCGAGTCCTATCTGGTTCAAGGCCTGCGTCTCCTGTCGGCTTTGGCTTGTAAGGTAGGTATAAAGAGGGTTGACCTAGCGGATAGAAGCCTCCTTAAGCTACCAGTCAGGCTAGGTGGGAAGACGAGGACATACTGTGCCGCGGGTGTGGAAGACGGAGGAACGGTCGTCCATCATCTGCTTCTTCGGAGTTGAACGGTGTCAAAGCGTCTATCAACTAGACGTCAGTTTCGGGATCAAGTTCAATGATCAGTAGCAGCCCAAAGACTCACCTTGCGGCAATACCGCCAGAAATGGCTTGTACTCTGCCTCTTTGTTGGTGCTGCTTACGTCGGGCATTTCAGAGTGTCTAGCAAGATGGATAGTGAACCGGACGGAGGAATCAGAACCACAGACATTACAAGTCATAAGGAGACAGACGACACGAAAGTTGGAGACGACCCTGATTTCTGTGCAATCGAGGCTTCTTGAACGCGAACGCGCGGTGGAGGAAGAACCGGACGGGCATGTATGGGACTGGTTCTATAGGTCTATACCAGCTTCTATACCCAACATCTCCCCGTTCGCCTACATACTGGATACAGTGTGCGTGATTATGTCTACAAGGTCTATTTACATGATGGCTAGATGCGCACTTCGTTCCCTTGCGTCTGTCGACGTGGCGAGGGACACTTGATCGGCTTGCTCTTGATCGCCTGTTTCGCGGCCAAATGCTGAGCGTCGTGTTCTGTGTCGCCGCCATCGGGGCGCAAGTGATTATGCGTATATACTGCTTGTGTATTTGGTTGCTGATTATGATGTGATGATAACGATGGTGCTGCCGCCGAATCTTTATGTTGCTGCTGATATGATGCATGATGTAGAACGCTCCTACTATCGTCCGACCGAAACCCAAGCGCGGAACTCGCTCTCGAGCGGTACCCATCGCTCCCGCTTCCCTCTGTCGAACGGACCTGCGGAGCGGCAGCTGTGGCTACGAGCGCCGCATCCGATCCTCGACGTCTGCTCGGTGTGCCTGCTAGTTTTTCATGTAGCAACTGATCAACCGGTGTGGTGGGGAGGAAGGAGGCGGCCAAGGCGAGTGCCGGTGTATCATCTATGGCAGGTGGGCAGGGCGATGATGCGCTGAATAGAGAGAGGGAAGGTTCGATGGGTGAGAGAAGACCGTTGGGTGGTGGACCAGAGGAATGCGGTAAATCTGCGTCGTGTACATGTGGTGATGTCATGGTGGAGGACGCTCGCAAAGAGAACGGCTGCGTGACTTTTTCCGACGTCCGTCGCAATACGTACCTCGCTGAATCTACCACGCTTTCCGAGCCACGCCGACCCGCTCCAGCAGGATGCTCAACATCCGACGGCGGAGCAGACGACAAGAACGTCGGCTGCACGACGAGCGATACGACGGAAGCCTTGCGCGAGCGCGACTCTCCCGTGACCAAGGGCGGGGGCCCAGGCGACCTGTTGGATGTCGTCCGTACCGAGATGTTCGGGTACCTGCGACGCACAGTCGGCACGGCGAACAACGCATCGTCGCTCCTCCATCCCCGTGTTGCCGTCAACTCGGTCCGCGACCCAGGCGTACGACGAGCTTCGAGACCCGCTTCATCCTCTGTTGTTGTGGCAGTCACTACCATTGCGGTTTCACGTGGCGCAAGATTCGCATGTCCTTCCTCGTCGTCGTCATCCGTCATCAGCGCCGCTCGAACCAACGCAGTACTATTCGGTCCAAACAGATTCATCCCTTGCTGCCTCGCCCGTAATTTCTTCTTGGACGGCGAATCACTAACCCCACGCCGGACTTGCATCCGTATAGCAGACGGACTGAGTTCCGCAGGGGGAGCGCGCGGGATGGTGCTGTTGCTCGTTGGCGGGAGGGCGGTCGTATGTCCTGCAGGAGCAGGAGGCGGACTACAATGCCTCGTAAGCGTATTCGCACGTTTGGGCTTCTGCCTCGGTCTCCCATCCGCGTAAGCGCCGCCACCACCAGCCGTCGTTGTCCCTCGAGACTGCGGGGAAGGTGGAATCGCATCGACAATCTGTACAGCACCGTGACCGCGATGCACAACCCGCTCGTGTGGATCAATCTTGACGAACGATGTGGATGCGGCCGCGGGGACGATCGTACCAGCACCTGCAACGAACGGTGATGAGCCGGGAGAGGCAAGGCCACCGTCATTCGAAACAACAGATGCAGGTCGACGACGCCGGTAATTCGTCGGGCGGGCAAACGCGAATCCGGGTAGCTGGGCAGTGGTGGTATTGTTTGTGCTGGTGTTGGGAATGGAGGAGAAATGCGTACTCGACGCCGTGTTTGGCATCGGCGAGCGAGCGGGATGCGTGCGGAACATGCGCGAGGGGGTAGCACTGCCGTCGGACGCAAGGAGAGGGCGTAAGATCGATGTGTCCGTCTTTCTCGAAGCCCAAAGGCGCGCCAAAAGACTCACCCAGACAGGTCCTCCTCCTCTTCCTCTTCCACAGCGTCCGCTCGCCTCTGATACCTCCCGAGCGTAAACGTCGCAGGCGGGCTAACAATCCGACTCTCCTTTTTAATATACTCGACATTGTCATCCTCGTCGTCGTCGTCATCCATCTCGTCGGATAAACCAGCTTCCGAGTCTTCTTCGTACCCAGACCAATTTGCACCGGATTGCGTTTCCTCGTCGTCGTCGTCATCTTCCGACAAATCCTCGTCATATTCATCCTCGTCTTCAGAACCAGACACTCCATCCTCATCATACTCCTCCTCTTCTTCCTCATCCTCCTCCTCCATTATATCATCAATCACCCTCCCTTCCTCCTCTGAATACAAATGCCGCGAACTGGTACGGCTCAACGTCCTCGAAGGCGGGGAGGACGATCCTTCCCCGGCTGCGCTACTACCGGCTGCTGGCGGCGCTGGGCCGTGCGAGGCGTGGTTGTGGCCGTGCAAGAGTCGTTGCTCAACGACCGCTGCTAGATCCGGGACAACCCCGCCTGGCACATGAGAGCCTGAAGGAGCGGCAGCACCAGCGACAAGTGCGACATCTAGGGAACCCCGCCGTGAGCCGGTTGGCAAGGGCGTCAAATGCGCAGGCGGAGCAGCGATCGCGAACTTGAGAGATGATTTTCGAGCGAGGTTTGGCGGGAGCGGAATCGCCGTCGTCGGGTTCGGGGAAAGCAAGGAAGGTTGTTGTTGTTGTTGTTGTTGCGGATGTGCTGCTGCTGCTGGTACTGTTGCGTGTGATGGTGGTGGATTAAATGCAGGATGAAAGATGATATGCTGTGAGGCGCCTGTTCCCGCACCTATGTTCGGGGCGTCATGTGCAGAGTCATGCTGCAAAATCGATTTCGGAGGCGGCGGCGGCGGCGCAGCAGCCTCCCCTTTCACAACCAACGACGGGTGGAACGTACCCGTATGGTTGACCAGTAGCGGGTCACTGTGTGTTTCCGAGGGAGGAGGAGGAGGTACGGCCTGGTTGTGGAAGAACGGGAAAGAGATTTCTGATGTTACTCCTCCTCCTCGTCCTCCCGAATTGATAGCAGCGGGGAAAATCGACCCTGCTGCCGCTACGGTACCATTGTCCACCGAACGATGAAGGAGGATCGGTTTCGGGACTTGAAGTTGTTGTTGTTGGAGTGAGTGAGCTGTTCCGGTGGTCGTATTTTGGACTGCAGCATGCGCCGGCGTCAGTGCAGGAGCGGGTGGTAAGCCCGGCCCAGAGGCGGGGAAGAGAATCGGTTTAGGACCTGCTGCTGCTGCCATTACCCGAGTCGACGACGGTGGTGGTGGTGGTGCAACGTTTCCCTGGTGCTCCTGCGTACGAAGAAGAGGAGATGAACAACGCTCCTCCCCGTTGATAGTTTCCCATGGTTTTATCCCCGTCTGTGATACCGGCACGATCGATAACGTTCCCTCACCGACATGATTACCCTCCCTCTTCAACGCCTGGGAGAGGAGTGAATGCTGCTGCAGCGAAGCCGTGAGGAGTGATACCTGCCCGTGCACTGCTTGCTGGGAAGCGGAAGGACGACGTCCGGTCGACGACGGCGACGACGAGGCAGGCGTGGGAACGGGCTGGACGCCGGGGAAACCGCGTTGCTGGATCGGTGGATCCGTCATATCGCGCGAGAATCTAAGCGGATAGTGTCGAGGAGCGGGCTGGCATGGTTGTAGGGTCCAGGATTTCCTTGAGTTTTCTTTTCTTTTCTTTTACCGAGCCGAGTTGAATGGAAAAGGAAACAAGGGAAATAGGAAATAGTAAAGAGTAGAAGATTGGAATTTGGTATGATGCTCTCTGGGCGCGATTTTCCAGTTTCCAGGGCCAGGCAAACGGGTGACACCCCCTTTCCCCTTCATGTGACAAGCGGATACAGGCGGATGCAAATGGGAATACTGGATTAAGGTGCGTCCACAACACCGGTTGTTCATTTGCCGGTAGACATCCAATCGCGGCCGCTTTGTTGGACGACAAAGTTTCGGGCTTTGTTGAAAGTTGATATTTAGTATCAAGAGGACAAGTAAAGTGTTTCTTTCTTTTCCCTCCCCTAGAACGAAAGCCATCCTCCCGACAGTAATCATGTCCGACTCTCCATCCATAAACGACGCCGAAACGGTGGCTCAAAAGCAACAAACCGTGTCGCCTGTAAAGTCGTTTCTCTCCGGCGCGGCAGGGGGTGTGTCGTGTGTCCTGGTAGGGCATCCGTTTGATTTGACAAAGACGAGGTTGCAGACCGCGCCGAAGGGGACGTACGGGGGTGCGATGGATGTGGTGAGGCAGACGTTGGCGAGGGATGGCGTGAGAGGGTGAGTCCGGGCGTGGCCGTAGGCCGAGATGTAGAGCGGAGCGACCGAGCGAAGCGAGAATCAGTCTCTCGAGCGCAGCGAGCATCAGTGCTCCCCCGAGCGAAGCGAGCATCAGTGTCTTCCCGAGCGCAGCGAGAATCAATGCCTTCCCGAGCGTAGCGAGAATCTGTGTCTTCCCGAGCGAAGCGAGAATCAGTGTCTTGCGCCGCAGGCTACAAGTCCGAAGGACCCTCTTCTCGAGACCGCCGTAGGGCGGTCGAGCGTATGGCGTTTGGCTTCGCCGAGGCACGCCGCCGTGCGGCCGAGAGTCAGTGCCTTTGACTTCCGGAGCGGAGCGACCGAGCGAAGCGAGAATCAGTCTCTCGAGCGCAGCGAGCATCAGTGTCTTCCCGAGCGCAGCGAGAATCTCTCTTTCCCGAGCGAAGCGAGCATGATTATCTTCCCGAGCGCAGCGAGGATCAATCTCTTCCGAGCGCAGCGAGCACCAGTATCTTCCCGAGCGCAGCGAGAATCAATCCCTTCCGAGCGCAGCGAGCACCAGTCTCTTTGGCTTTCCGGGAGCGGCGTAGGCCGCTCGAGAATCAGTCGACCGGAGCCGAACTTCTCCCTAGCGGGACGAAACCGCTTCTCGAGGCCGCCGTAGGTCCGCTGAGCCTCCTTGCCTTCACCGAGCGCACGAGCGCGAGCATTAGTGGTTCCTTCTCTCCAAGGACGACGCAGGCCGCTCGAGAATCTGTTTTATGGTCTCTTGGACGCCGCGGCATGGAGGACGAGCGCAAACCTCTTTACCTCGCACGCACGCGCCGAACACCGGAGCAGCAAGCACGGAACGACGGGCCGACCGCCTTTCGCAGGCGCCGCAAGATCGCACGAGAGCAGTCGCATCCACGGACCGCGTCGAGAATCCGCGTTTTCCGACATCCGCTTCGAGGCCTGTGTCTTGCAAAAACCGGTGTAGGCCGCACAAGAGACGGCGGGAGTCACGTTCGTTTGCTTCCGGAGATCGCTCGACGACTTCAATGCGCTGGACAAAGCACCGATGCCTTTGTATCTGTTTCTCAGAGGCTAGCCCTTTCCAGAGGCGGCTCGAGGCCGCCAGAGAGTCGAAAAGCTCTGCGTCATTCAGGCTGCTGCTGCGCGACCGACAGCAGTTGCCATTCGCCTTCATGCGTCGCGAGGATGCGAATCAGCGTCTCTGGACGTCCCTGCGCCACCGAGGCTCGTCATTTTTGCCCTTCCAAACTCGAAAGGCCTTGGCGGTGACCCAGTTCCTCGGGTTTCCACCGAGTCTCGCGCCAAATTCGGTTGATACAGTTTCAAATGATACGCTTCAGATTCCCGATTAAAGGCGTTGGCAGAAGCGGTCGATTCGTGGCCAACCTGGTCGCTTGCGATGGACGCAAGGACACTCGCAGGACACGTGCGAGCGAAATTGCCACGGAGAAACCCATCTCACGTCAAGTCGCCGTCTTACCAACATGGACAGACGTGAAAAACTGGACCCGTTGCGAATCGCTTGATGCTGTTCGGTGACGAAAAGCAAGCGCGAAACCTCTTGCGAGGAAATGTGCTCGTTGTGGTTTGCCCCGCTGGAAGCTTGTCAGTGGAGCGCTGTACCGCCACGAGCTCGGTCACGATCTGCGCAAATCGATCGGCTACGACGTTGGCGCTCGGCCGCTCGAGCAAAACTGTTTTTTTCTTGGCATCTTCTACCTCTTCTCATTGCCCCAGAGCGGACTGCGGTACACATATCCTCGAACGAAACGCTAACCCTACTCTTCCCGAACAGACTGTACCGAGGTATGGGCCCACCCTTGGTCGGTGTAACCCCAATCTTTGCCATCTCATTCTGGGTAAGCCCGCCCGCGCGGAGCTCTGCCAACCCAAACCGAGCCTAATCCTTACTTCCTACCCGCGCCTGACAGGGCTATGACCTCGGTAAACGTCTCGTCTACTCTGCCACCCCGAACCGGACCGACGCGAAACTCTCCGTCGCGGAACTCGCCATCGCCGGTGGTTTCTCCGCCATCCCAGCCACCCTCGTCGCCGGTCCTGCCGAGCGGGTCAAGGTCTTGCTGCAGGTCCAGGGCCAAGGGTCTGGTGGCGTCGTGTACAAGGGGCCGTTTGATGTGGTGAGGAGCTTGTACAAGCAGGGCGGGTTGAAGAGTATTTTCCGGGGTACGGGTGCGACGTTGGGCCGTGATGGACCGGGTAGTGCTGCGTGCGTTGTCGCCGTTTTTCCTTTCGCGCTCAACTCCAGTCGCGCGCGCGCTGATGCTCGTTAACCGCTCCGACTCGCAGATACTTTGTCGCCTACGAACTCGTCAAGGACGCGCTCAAACCAACAAACAGCGACCAACTCTCCGTCCCGGCCATCATCACCGCCGGCGCTGCCGCCGGCGTCGCCATGTGGAGCATCGCCTTGCCGGCAGACACGGTCAAGTCAAAACTCCAGTCCGCGTCCGAGGGGACGTACAAGGGTGTGGTCGACTGCGTGAGGAAGACATGGGGGGAGAGTGGGTGGAGAGGGTTTTACCATGGGTTTGGGCCGGCGATGGCGCGTGCTGTTCCTGCGAATGTGAGTAGCGGCGGCGGTGGCGTCGAGTGAGCCGTAGCGAGCGAGATGGTTGTGTGCGTAGATGCGTAGAAGCGACGGACGAGGTGACCCGCGTAGCGAGCGAGCGTCACTACTTCGCCACAGGGTAAAGAAAAGTGGCCAAGAGCAGGGGAAATACCGAACTGGATGCACAAACCCCTCCCCGAGACATCGACGGACTGACCATTACTCCTCTCTGCGAACAGGCTGCAACGTTCCTCGGGGTCGAACTCGCGATCAACGCGATGAACAAGCTTTTCTAAACAAGGGCCGAGGGTCTAGAGAAATGATGTCGGAGGGACGGTGGGACGGGCGGATGAGGGGAAGAAGCTTGGTTTGATGCCAAGCGTGGATGGGGACGAAGCAAAACGCGTGTTTGCAGTATATTGCGCCCGGGTTCGGTCGTGAATGCAGGTGGAAGGTATAATGATGTCGGTCATGTAGAGCGCCGATAGGTGACGGATCAGTCAGGCTTGGCGATGATGATGCATAGTGTAGCGGCGAAGAGAGACGCGCGAACTGCACGTTATGGTAGTGCGGGCGGGGAAATGAATGATGACTGCACTTGCAATGAACGGAGGGAGGGTGCAAACACGAGCATTTAGGATTGTTGTTGGATACGTAATGCATACATGATGGTATGGATAGTGTGAAGAGATACGCAAACACCCCAGTCCCAGCACACGTGTCTTCCAACCAGATAGATGATGCGATCAAGTAGAAGGTAGAAGGTAAGCATACATCACCTTGCCTGACGTACAGTAATTAAGGCGATGCGACCTCCACTTGCCCTTCCTTCCTTGAAACCTCCTACCCGCCCGTCATCCGTCGGAATCAAAAAGGGCACGGGTAACGAACCGAGCTGTACGCGGAAAATGTTGAAGCAAGTTCTCCGTCTCGTCTCGATTTTCCTGATTGACCGGACTGGCGGGCTGACCTGACGCGGAGGGAGGCGGTGTAGTGAGCGATGGTGACAAGGATAGGGATGGGCGTAAGATGTAACAAAAGAAGGGATGGACAATAGAGGGAAGAGATACAAGTGAATCACGTGGCTGGTTCCTTTGTCTCGTTATACACTCGAGCTACATTACCGTATATCACCGACCTTCACCTTGGCTGTTTTTCTTTTCTTTTCCCTACCACCACCTCCTCCTCGACCGTTCAGCCTGACAATGGACCACTCCAACAACGCCGGCGCCTACAACAGGCGCTTTTCTTCCGATCCACGAGCGAGCGTTTATTCGACCGACGTGAATGATTTCTACGATGGCGCTGCTATTCCCGCCGTACGCTCGGTTTACCTTTCCATCTCACGTTATACAATCCACACTAACCCTTCCGACTTGCGACCTTTTTCTGCGCTCTGCGCTCTTCTCATCCTCGGTTCTTTGCGTGAAACCTGGAATAACGATGATATCGACGATAATGGAACACCGGGACGACGACGATGACGACGACAGCCGCACCGCCTCACAGGAAACTACAGCTCCCCGCTCGCCACACCCAACGCCTCATTCACAGACCTACCACGCGCATACTCTATCGGCTCGCTATCCCACCTCAATACTCAACACTCCAACAACGGGAACGGTAACACGGCATCAAGGCGTCAATCAGGGCTAGGAGCATACGATGGTTCCTCCTCGTACGACCATACACCGGAGAACGAGAAACCCGAGTTGGGCGCTGCTGGGTATCCCGTGATTGAGGGTGAAGACCGGGGAGAAGGAGGGGCCTTTGGTGATCCGCAGGGGAGGGGTGCGCAGCGTCTTGCAGCGCGGAGGGACCGGGAGAAGGGTACGGGAACGGGGTATATACCCGTTTCGCTTGTGGATGCCGAGCCGGGGACGACTGGGTTGTCGTATAACGACGCCGACAACGCTAACAGCAACACACTCGCCGGCAGCAACAATGCAGTAGCAGCAGCGCCGTATTCATCCTCACGCAAGATCGGCAACAACCCAACCCGTCGTCGGCATCGGAAATGGATCCTCCTCGCGCTGCTTGCGCTGTTTGTGCTCGTTGGTCTGGGAGTAGGCTTAGGCATCGGCTTGACAGTTGGCCGGAAACGGAATACGGGCGGCGCTTCCTCGAATTTGGCTTCAGAGGGCAGCGGGACGGATCATAGTACGACGAATTCGACGGCTGGAGCGGGAGTGGGAGCGGGAGCGGGGAATACGACGACGGCGAGTGGTGTGCCGGATGCGAGTGTGTTTACCAAGGATGCGAGGTTGAAGGATTCGTTTTATGGGTTTGCGTATACGCCGCAGGTACGTTCGTTTCACGCTTGTCCTTCCGTACCTTGACGCTGTACCTGTGTCGCTTGGCCGCTTTTGTGAAGATGGGGAAGGAAGAGAGCTAAACTTGGCTTCTGCTTGCGTTTCGGAATGGCAATTCAGAACGTCCTCCTCCCCTCATGCGGCGCCTCCCTCTCCAACATCACACGCGACATCCAACTCCTCTCCCAGCTGACCAACAAAATCAGGTTATACGGCGCCAACTGTAATCAAACATCCCTCGTCCTGCAAGCGATCAGGGACACCAAGGTCCAGATGGGGGTGTATGTCGCTGTTTATGTGGATGCGGATACGCAGGCGTACAAGGATCAGGTGCAGGCGATTCGGGGCGCGTTGGAGATGTTTGGGACGGGGGATGTGTTGGGTGTGAGTAGGGGCGGGGCGGCGAATGTTCATGGTCGCTGTGGAGTGACGTTGCTGATGTCCTTTACGGTGGTAGATCACGGTCGGGAATGAATATATCCTCAGTACGCGCCGCTCCCCTCACCCTTCCTTGACCTCTGAACTGAACGCCACGACTGACCCGCCTCTTTGCCGCAGACCAACAACTAGCAGGCCTCTCGACAGCCACGGCAACCAGCACGATCCTCAACCATATCAAGGAACTCAATACGACCGTCAAGGGCTGGGGATTGGACAAGGCGTTGCCGATCGGGACAAGTGATGCGGGTAGTTTGATGAGCGCCACGTTGGCAAGGGGGATTGATTATTTCCATGCGAATGGTACGCTTTTCCCGCCTTTCCCCCCGGCGATCTCTTTCCTTTGTTACGCTCCTTCATCATGCACGGAAAAGGAAAAAAAAAGGCCAATCGTGTGCTGACCCATACTCGTCCTGTTCCGTTTAGTTCATCCGTGCGTCTCATTTTATAGGTTTTGCCGGTACAAAGGCGGGGAAAGCTAATCATTACTCGGCGTTGGATACAGGTGGTTCGGCACCGTTGGGATTGACGAGGCTGCTCAGTGGTAGGCATTCTTACCATGCTCGACCCTCGCACGAACGTGAAATGCTCATACTTTGAGGGGAATGGTACTATAGGACATTCGACTTTTTCCAGGAATTCGATGTCGTAAGTCCCTCGAGCGAATAGTCGCATACGACCTGCTTGGACGTTGTAGAGAGTGAGGGGGCTGATGACTTGGTCTGATTTGTGATGCGCGTTTAGGATGTTGCGAATTCGGTTGCGCAGCCGCCGCGATGTGCAATCGCAGAAACGGGTTGGCCAACAAGTACGTGGAAACCCCCCAATCTGCGCTACTTCTAAACCCGCTTGTTGATCTGTTTCCCCGGTGTTTGTGGGTAGATTCGATGACCACGGCAGACGGCAACAACGGCGTCGTCGGTGCGCAAGGCGATGCTTCGATTGCAAACTTGCAGACTTTCCTGGATACGTTTGTCTGTCAAGCGAACGCGAACAAGACTGATTACTTTTTCTGTACGTCCCTGTCCGCCCTCCTCCTCACCCCGCCTTGCGAATCGCGCACAACGGTGAAGAAGCTAACGCTCTGTATGATTCTAGTCGAGGCATTCGATGAGCCATGGAAGGCGCAGTACGGCGGAGTGGAGCCTTATTGGGGTTTATTCGATAGCGATCGCAATCTCAAGAGCGGGTTGACGATCCCTGATTGTTCGCATACGTAGAAAGGGCCCGCAGGGCATCTGCGTTTATTTCCCAACCTTTCGGCGCCTCGCGGGGTGTCGTCAGTGCATATACCCCGAGCTTCGGCGTGCCTGGCACACGACACTCGACACGTTCTGTATACTATAACGATAGCGTTACGACTATAGATGAGCGTCTCCATTAATGATCCGTTTGTAGCATGTTGTAATCATTCTTCCCGCTGTATTGACAAGCATATGCCCGGATTACAGGAATCATCTCTAGATAAATAGAGCTCAGCGCCGCATGTGCCTCAAGATCGTCGGTGTTAGAACAATACATCCTCCATGTAAGCAATCATAGAGTTCCACTGCAGAACCCATCATACAAGAGTGAGCTGTGATTCGGATACACGCGGGAAAAGAGACTTACGAATTCTTCCGACGACGCATTCCCTTCGAGCGAGAAATCAGCCAAAGGCCAGTCGAATGCGTCGTTTACGGACAAGTTGGGAACAGCATAGCTTGAGCCAGCATTTTGGAGAGAACCGTCCATTGTCGACGCAAATGGTGCGGTTCGCTCTGTGAGGTAATACTGGGTGGGTCTTTGAAGTGCGGGATCTGTTGAGTTGGAAAACCTTACCTGAAGATTCTGGTATCGCAAAAGTAGCAGCACCCGATTGCATAATGCCACTCTGCGATCTCATCGCTTGACTTAGACGGATGCGTCGATGTGCAACCTGATGCATCAACTCGAGCAGCGTTACAATCTTGACTCGAAATTCGCCATCCGAGTGTCCATCGTTTTCGACGTGGGAATCTGCCGGTCGGGCCCAGCTGGTAGCCATGGACATTGCTCGAGCGAGGTAAGAAAGAGCGACGACGTCGTCATTCAGACAAGCGGCGTAGAATTGCATCAAGGCTGACCAGACTAGTGAGTGAACCCCAACAGATGAGTTTGTCTGGAAGAAGGGACGGTGCACAGGGACAAAGACTGACCGAACCCGATGACGACCACAAACCACCAAATGTCCAGGATCGGAGCGCCGTGTATTGACAGCCAGTCAATAGCTTTTTGCGAGTGCCTCACCAGGACGGTCCATTCTTTTGAAGTCACATCGTATGCCCGGAACGTTGCAAACTATGTATGGCACAGCGGCAGCCATGGTCGATACATCAACAGCTAAAAGGTTATAAGTGTCAACGCTTCAAAATCCGATATGTAGAACGGCGAAAACACATACCACCAAGGGAATATAAAACACGCGGAGTAATTCGCCGGCCCTTGTGGACGGTGCGTCGAGCGTAAAGGCAAGCTGAGGAGGTAGGGTATTTGGCCAATGTAGGACCTCGGCGCGAAGCCGAATAAACTCTGCGTGGTCAAAGTTCTCGATGCTGGCTGATGGGGTATACAAGGTGAAAACTGTAAACAAGGTAGCGATTCAGATTCGGCTGCCACCTACGCCCAGCAGAGCGACTTGCGGATCTGGCTGAGCATCAGACTTAGCTGTGATAGCGATTTGTGAGTCTCAAGTGTCATTCGTGCAATCATTAACCTCGATGCATACTCTACTCAAGTGGGTGAGAAAAAGATTTGATGGCTCCACTTCTCTTGTTGACTCCGGTTGGGAAACCGTTGACTGTCGATATTCGATGTTGGGCTCCAAGGCGTCACAGTCACGTCGACAAAGCATGGGCGGGTGACCATGGGAGAGGGATATCCTACACCAATGCCAAGTCGACTGTATCAGCATCATATCTGAAGGCTGCTAAAGGTATACTCACCATTTGTCCACAATGACACAGGCAGCCCATACTCTACGACGTCGCGCGAGTTGCGCGACCGGTATATCCTGCTCCCCTAGACATCGATGAAGGCCCTACAGAAAATCTCTGTCAGACACTCAGCCTTGACGTCAGGCGGGAGACGACTCACCAGGTCTTGTGCCATTCTTATAGCGGTCCCGATACGCAAAAAAGTCATGCTTCCCGAGTGGTTCGTCGCTGGAGACTGTGTCTCCGGATTCATCGTCAATAGCAGCAAGACTTGTATATGTGCCAGACTGCTGATACTGAGCACGCGTAGACCTTCGATCGTTTCAAACTTGAGGTACAGGGCATGCGATAATTCTTGAAAGATTTGGCGGGGTATTGTTCTGCTTAGTGCTGATAAAGTGCAGATGATGAGTCCGGCAATGGGTGGTAGGGATGATGTATTTGGATTCCGTGGGAGGTCTGCCGAGTCGGACCGAATTTCCTCGAGTTCTTGGTGAGAAACAACGGGAAAAAAAGGCAAGATGTTTTCTTCAAATGTCGAAAAGACTAGATGATGGTGAAAGACGGGTCTGTCATCAAAAACGGGAACCCGAATGCTAGTCGAGCCAACTCACGGAGCGAACGTAAGGACGACATGCGATATCTACTGCCAAGCGCCTCGTAATCCATATTCAGGTGGAAAGTCGGCTTTACCAATTTCTCCTCGTCCGACGTCGTCTTCCGCTTCTTTCTCGCTCGACTGAGCAGACCTCGTCTAGAGATGCGTGATGGGTCTCGAGCGACCAAGACATACGATATCCCTGTTTGAGCTAGTCTTCGGACAAGGTCGTACTTTTTGTCGACGCCGCTGAGGTTGGTTTCTACATCGCCAGACGATTCCACTGCCATGATGGAGGCCATGATGATTGCTGATACGGAGGTTGCACCTAGGAAATCCATTGATATTGAGACCTGAACTTAGACGGTTAATGCTAGTGCTTACCTAGCAACCTTGGCTCCAAAACTTCATGCTCAGGCTGGCGAAATGCGACATCACCGTTATTCGTTGTATCCTTTTGCGTACGTCTCCTCTTCGAAATACTTCTCGGGTCGACAGGCGCCGTCTTCACATACAGGCACGAGTATCCATGTTTCTGACACCGCTGACAAGGTGTATGTGTGTCTAGTGAACTGATGCATCTGAAAGCCAGCATGTCGGTGAGATAGGCGGGATTCGGTCGAAACTTGGAGCGGGCGTACGTACTTTACCTTTTTATCGCGACATGCAT
Source organism: Naganishia friedmannii (assembly GCA_030039255.1). Taxonomy (NCBI): domain Eukaryota; kingdom Fungi; phylum Basidiomycota; class Tremellomycetes; order Filobasidiales; family Filobasidiaceae; genus Naganishia; species Naganishia friedmannii. The sequence goes on from JASBWT010000005.1 coordinate 861,705, forward strand.
CACACGCTCTTCCACTTCGACTGTCAGCAGGTATGGCAATTCCGCTGGAACTCATTGTGATGCACGAGCAACAGGTGCTGTTGCATAGGGATTTACTGAGAAGTAAGGGAAACAAGTACGAAATATACCAAGAAGGAGGAGGAGGAAGAGCTATGAAGAGTGACGGACCTCTGACGACAGCAGCTCGGGCGAAAGCGATCGAGAGGGTTACAAAAGGTACAGAGTACAGAAGAGTTATACTTTGCGGTGACAACGAAGGGCATTCTCTCTCACTTCAACCGGCGTTCCGTCTAGTATTCAATGCTCAACGACGGGACAGAATGCTATGCTATCGGATTCCGTTTACACTATACTACGGTACGCCGGGGTCTGCCCATTTGGTCGAGGACCGGAATCTTACTCTAGTTCGCGTTCAAGCTGAGTCGTATTCGCAATCACTGAGAGTGTTTCGTAAAGGAGCTGGGCTCATCTTTCCTTTGCAGAACGGACCAGGTGTACTCGCCAGGTACGAAAGCTTGCCTTGGTCAACGATACTTCAAATATCTTGACTGCGACACGTGAATCGCGCCGAAAGCTGCTAGCGAGGCCCCGGGCGCTCTTTACCCGCTCCCCGTTCGGATATCGTAGAGTGGACCAGGTGAGGCTGGAGGTATAACCTTGATTCCTGCAGTAATGCAGGCTCATCTCAGGCTGCGTTTGGAGCGAGGCCTACCATTGAGATTTTTCCATGGACGGACGCCGCAACTCGTCATTCGGAACTTCAAGAGCGAACATCGGAGTCTTGGCCGGTCATGAAACTCACAACCGACAACTCTATGTCATGGTGGAGTGCGAAATCTCGAAAGGCTGGAGTCTAGCGATACAGAGATGACTGTAAAAGCCTTTCGTGGGAACCTTCCAGGTACAAAGAAAGTGCACTCGGCATCAGTCTGTAACATTCAGGGGCAAGCTGGGACCATCAACAGGTCGAAACTCTCGAGATACTTAGGTGTTTCACCACACGTATATAGGCCACGGACAAGACTATATGCAAAATCCCGCTTCCACGTCCGATGTCTTTCGAAGCTAGTCCAGTGGTTAGTGTCTCCGTACTCTCCGATATCTCCCTCGCCAAACTCGTGAGTGGCCGTGTCGTTGTCGAACTGCTCTGAACACTGCTAAGCTACAATGTCTTTTGCGTCAACAAGTCTTGATTCCTACACAAACGCTCGCACCTCAATCCGCGCATCTACTTCGTTCTGCTCGACCCTCAACCGATATGACGAACCTGGACGATCTTCCTGAGGTGGTCATCGACATGATTGCAGAATTCATTCGATCCAGAGCGTGCTGCGTATTCGGAACCTGACCGCGCAAGAGAGAACATACAGCGAGGCTGGCCTACAACGTCTACAGTTCCACACGCTTTCCATCGCACATAGTGACGCTTTGCTCGAGTCATGCCCAGTAGCCGAGTGCAGAGTCAAAGACGGCTGGCATCCAGACATTTCGTGTTTGTAAAAGCGGCTCAGTTCGTGAGGCGTCACTGGGCAAATGTTTATGCCGCTCTAGTCAATACAGGTGGCCTTAGACGAGTCGTGGTAACACGCAGACCAAATGTCCGGGTTGTCGGAAGCGACCCAGTAGCAACACCCAGCGGTGATCAGTACTCTTGCAGTGCATGCCTATCACTATTTATTGCAGATCAGCTGGTTGCTCGAGGATTGAGCGAATGACGTAAGACGTCAGATTCAGTGACGCGTTCGTGCCGCGACCTGACCCGGACTCGCTCCGCATGTCGCAACTCACTTTCCCAGCTCTTTGCTGTCCACCCAACCGGTAAAGGACTGAGCCCTTTCTTTTGCCACCAAATACTGGATCTGGCTACTATCCACCGGGGCAACTTTTTGAGGACTTGTTGAGCCGAAAATATAAAACGACAGCTAATGGCTAACGAAGGTTACATATGACAAAGATCCAGCGGTTGCCCAGAGCCGCGGATTTGTAAAGTACAGTACTGCTGTCCAGGCTGGGAGGTGTGCATTTGCATCTGCCCTCCCACCAAGTCTTCTCGCTCGCCATGATGTCAACTATTGTCAGACCCACATCGCCTCGGAGTGATTTTTGGGCTCGTTCATATTGGTTCTTGGATTCCCAAGCGAGTTATAGTTATCCAGCCTGTGGCCTCGGAGCGTATCCGACGTACTGGGCAAGGCGATTTAAATGCTCGACCATGTCCAGCACTTGTCTCTCCCACTCTTCTGTCGTTCGTGAGCACTTTTGTCAGGCTAGGTACTTGCCCAAATGAAGGAGTCTCATTCAACGCTTGGATTGATCCCGCAGGACGCGACACCCTAGAAGAAAAAGTATGATTGGCCACTGGGCATCCCCGTGCAAAATACTCTCAGGCATCTTCATAAAGCATGCACACGTCTCTGATACCCACAACCGGTGCTTATTGTGTTACCCAAGCGGGCCACGGTGCAACCAAGATCTGGCTAGTAGCTGGTCTACGGGAGAAATGAGCCCCTGCGACGATTGGGCAAACCGCTATCACCTGACCTCCGAACCCCCACCTTGAGTTGTGTCTACTACGAGCCGCTTTTGCCCATCACACTACGCCCAAATACTACAGGCGCTCTAGTTTCACCGACGTGTTTTGCATATCTGCTTGAAACATCCCTTGTTGGTTGAACAACGGCGACACCCAATAGCACTACTTAGAGACTGGGCACGAATGAGAAGGAGATCCGCAACGATACTGGGCTCGATACAGCCGAATCTTTCAAGACGGGAAAAAATGCCTTTAAGCGGGAGGCCTGGCGGGTGCGCAGCTCGTTGCCGGTAAAATTCACTGGGCGTGGCCCCAGTCTCAAGGGACAAGGCTCATTTTCTTCTCACGATCCCAGAGCAATGTCACTGCCCCCATTGGTACCCCTGTGGTCCTGCCCAAAAGCGGTACCGCAATTGTATACCCCACGTAGTGTCCTACTAACCATATCGCTTTCTGCAAAGGGTCGACTTGAGCCAGCATATCACAGTCGCCCTGTAGATACACCTTGCCGACTGTGGAGCCCAGTCGCACCGCAGAACTCGACTTTGGCTGGTCTAGCCTGCCCGCTTGCCGCGTCTCGCATGTGCCGCTCCGTTTGCAATTCAACTTCTGAAGGCTCGGATAGATGTACAGGCACAGCCACTGGGCGTAATGATAGGATCAGTTTCAGCACTGTTTCAGAAACGCAAGAGTGCCGGTATACATTGCTGATATTATGCATAGCCGGCAGCATTGGTCCAATGCTGGAAAAGACTCCAATTCTCTCACTGGTATTTAGCCTGGGCTTCAGACTGTGGCTATTACGTTTGGGCAACACGACACGATGTTCATACATGGCTCATCGGTTGACCAGACCTCGAGATAATGGAGAAATAGCAACAAGGTGGCTGTGAACATTTGCCCAATCGCTTCACCGGCTTGTGTGTACCCCTCGTCTCCTTTCGCGCCCATACACCAAGGTCCATCTAGTACAAATGGGCGGGAGGACAATGGCAGAAGCAAGTGTGTAATACCTGTAAAATGACTCGAGGGATCTTTTGGCACTGCTGGACACGATACAAGAGCGTACCCAAACCGGTAAATCTGTGCAGGATCAGGTTGCTTTTCCGTGGAAAATCGCCACCAGAGCACAATCCCTTTCCCTTGCAAGTCATTCGCTACTGGGCGTAAAGCTGAGCATGCCAATTCTATGAAGCGGGTTCTTCCAGTACCTCTTCCTCATGCTGAAGCGAGAGCGAACTCGTGAAAGGCAGCCCAGGCGCTATTTCGCTGTTCAAATCATCTTTCCCCTTCAACATAGCTGAAGCGATAAAGATTCGAACATGCCGCGCATGCTTCCCAAGCGACCCGTGCAGACACTGGGTCAATACTTGAGCAATTCCACAGTACACCAATGAAGAAGATTGGGGTCCGCCCAGTTCCTGCGACATGTTGAACATCCTTACCCTGGGGACCTTACCTTGTTCTGTGAGACATGTCATTCCATCGTGTAACAGACAATGAATCGTGATATCAAGACCGCAGAGTAGCAGGGATGGCATCGCCATTGGCCTTTGGATGCCTGATAACCTAGCGCAGTCTCTAGATACACTATAAGGTTCCAACCCACTTGCCGGACATTAGTCGCTTTTGCGATTTTGCCACCAAAATGCTATCCGACGACTTTTGGTGTCATTTGAGACTGGGCCGGAGACTACGCCAATCAGATGGTCTGCCAAGTGTCCGGAGACTCTCCCTGTATGGCCAATGCCAGATGGTTGTGCTCGCGATACACGGCCAGACAAGAGGTGGGTCGTTTTTCGCGACCGAGTTGATTAGGCTCTAACGCCTGGTCAGCTGTTGCGACAACTCGGATCGCATTTTTCTCGGAAAGCTCCATTGATCATATTGACGCTGGGCGTGTTGGCAATGCTAATCCAAGCATGACAGAGGAAGCTGTCCAAGGTCATCAATAGACAAGTGGAACAGTGTCTACTTGGCTGCCCGACCAAGCCGCTAAAAACGTTTGGCCGTTCACACGATGGGCTCCGCAAGAAGAGCACATATCGGGCTTGGGCAACTCGCCGACGCTTCCAAAGTCTCACCAGTGACTTCAAACCTTCCGGACAAGCGTGTGGCATTATGAGAAGCGAAAGATCACGACGCCCAGTCTCGGGTACGCTGGTTGTACCAGGCCGCTACGCTACTCATCTCGCACAACCTTTTGAGCACTGTATGGACATGGGTGGGAAACCCTCATTTCGAGCTGTCAATCAACCCAAGGCCAGTCGCCTCTGGATACAGTCGTCTCTGGAAAGTAAGGAATAGTACATCCCCATCTCGGGGCGATTTCCAGGCAAAAGTTGGAAATTCCCGAAAAACACGTCAAACCGGGAGGTTCTTCGCTTGTATCACGGTTGGGCCACATATTGAGAGCAATATAAGACTACTAGAATGTATGGAACATTGACAGAATACTGGGCTCACAAGAAGTCCCTCCTATCCCGTTGCCCAAACGTCCTGCAGCGGTTCCAATTCTTTTGCGCCTTCTGGTCAGTCGCAGCGAGAGATGTTGTATATCTTTCAGGGGCAGCCTGGTAACGGCGCTGAAACCTGTTCAAGATGCTTTTGGGGACTGGTAATTCACTTTGAGTTTGATAGCAGTGACCATAGAGTCTGCCCAGTGGCGATAGAACATTATCTCTCGCCCGACCACCACATGAAGTGTGTGGGCTCGGCAGCTCACCGATCGCGTTCACCAAGTTCACATTTATGTTTTGAAACACGACGATGGGGCGCAATGGTAGACTAATAAGACTGTTGGGCGCATGTATATGACCCATCGCAAGTGTACCATGTAGAGAACCACTTGATAGTACGACAGCAATATGACATAATTGCCGTTACATTCTCTGGCTTCTTTCCACTTCGTGTTTCATCTGCACTGCTTAGTAACTTGACATGACTGGTGTAGCAAATGCAACATGTGCAACAAGTGCAACAAGTGTAGCAACTGTAGCAACTGCAGCAACTGCAGCAAGTGTAGCAACTGCAGCAAGTGTAGCATCTGTAGCAACTGCACACTAGCAGCCTCTCCCCTTAGGAAGATCTTGTACCCAGATAGATATATAAGGAACGTCTCTGGACAGTTGTATTTCATCTAGCTACATGATCTTTGATTCACCCTTTGATTACCTCTTAATTCCGAAGCTACCTTGAGTGCAAGACTTTCTCAGGATTAGCTACCTTTCGTCTTCTACTTTCGGTAAGTATCAGTCCAGTCTTACGTAATAAGCCATTGTATAACTTGTGCTAGGATCCATTACAACGGCGGTACTTGTATTACGTATATTACGTAATACTAACTACTGGCCCGCGACAACTTTGGGGCCCGGTCTGGGATATCTAGCACCTTATTACTAAGTCTGTTCTGCTTTGCTTCTATCATTGGCGTCAGTTATAACTCAACCTCGCTTCAACATCTATCGACTTAGGCCAGCCTAGTCTCATCATCGTACATCAGTACTCGCTCGTATCGCTACGATACTCATAGGTCCAAGCCAGCTTGACCTCATCAGCAACACAAGTCGACTTCACCTAGGTCAGTAAAGTAAGGCTGCCTAGCGTGCCATCCCCTGACGCACCATCAGCAGCGTCAGAAGAGTCAAGAGTTCTCTGCAGGAACTACGACTAAAGGTACCACCTTGCCTCATCAGAGCCCAGTCTCTTTCGCAGCTCGAAGCCCATCGGTTGTCAGCAACCTCCGTTTCCATTAGCCCTTCAGCTCATTATCGCTTGAAAACATCTCACGTTACTCTCAGCGATAACTAGATCAACATCGTCATGTCTGATATACCTTTGTCAGACCGCAGCTCGGATTTGACTCCCATTCCTTCTACTCCTGGGACGCCTTCTCCTCAGGATAGCATGAGTAACAGACGATCTGACACTATTCCAGATACACCTCGACCCGAGAGGATTTCCCGTCTACCTACTATGTCTCTCGACGTCGAGTCACCTATCGAAGCCCTTCGTCTTACTGTTCTTCAAATGCAAGCGCAGATGCAAGAACAGATGCAACTTCAAACTCAGCAACAAAGAGATTTCGAGGAGCGAATGCGCAATCTTTTTGTCGCCAGCAAACTCATTGCTCCACCTATGAGCACCACCGTCAATCCTGGCTTCGGGAACAGCATCGAGCCAGTTACCAATCCCCTGGATAATGCTACTAAGCCTCTCCAACCTGCTTCTCGTGATCATCTTGATCCTCCACCTGGTTTCGGATACCAGCCGCAGCCTAAATCTTCTCAAACCTCGTACGTTCGTGACCCTTCGTTCCCTCAATCTTATGCACAGGATGTTGATTATGTTTCTTCTTCTGTACAGACCCGTCAGGCCAAGATCAAGGCCTCCGATCTACCGAAGTTCAAAGGAGAGAAATACGAAGACGTTGAAGTCTGGATCGAACAATTATCCGCCATCTTCGAAGCCAACAAATGCAGCAATTCTGAAATAACCGCGTTCCTTTCCGTCATTCTCAAAGATACCGCTTTGAAGTGGTTCACTAGACTCGGTCCAAAGGGTCGTGCCCAATTCCCCACATGGATTCACTGGCAAGAAGCTCTCCGACAACGTTTCCTCAAGGCTAACTATCTTGCTGAGAAGAAAAGGTTGTGGAAGAAGAGAGACCTTCGAGCTAACGAAGACATGGCGGACTACTTCGATGCTAAGGTTGACCTTCAAGCATACGTCTTTGACGAACACACTCCTGACTCGGAACTTATCTTGGATATTATTGATGGTCTACCTGATTACATGCTTCCCACTCTCAAAAGTTCTATCACTCCCAACATGGATCTTTTGGACTTCCGAAGGATCTTACTGGACTACGAGAAAGGTTTGAGATGGAACGGTCCTTGGAACTCTCGACGTCAAGACAACACTTCAGCTTCTCGACAGCCGAGTCACTCGACCGAACGTGCCAATAACAACTCGAATGACCGATTTAAGATTAATTCTTCCAATAAAGACAAGGATCCGTCAAAGCCTCCTCGCCCTTGCTCTTGCGGAGGTATGCATTGGTATCGGGATTGCCCTAAGAAGGCATCCAAGTCCAATAATGTCTCCTCTTACCGATCCAACCCCAACAGGATCCCGGTCGAACGTTCTAAGTGGCCAGTATACGGGAAGGGAGGAAACCAAGGAAAAAAGCAAGGTGGAGAAGCACACATGAACTCTGTGCGAGTCGAAGAAGAAGGGTTGGAGTCTCATGAAGATATCATCGAGCTCTCCCTCCCCGAACAAGACAACGAAGGATATGACGAGCTCTATGAATCCGTCTGCAACAACAACTCGACTACTGTTGAGTCGCCTCCGCAAAACCGCCACACCGACAAGGTACCCACTTTTGCGATGGCTAAGATTGGAGATAAGGAAGGCGCTTCGCATGAAGTTTGTATTGACACAGGGTCCGCCATCTCTTTGATGGACTCGGGATACTTGAAGAGACACTTCCCCTTTATCCGAGTTCACTCTGCATCAACCATCATGCTGAAAGGTGTTGGTAATAATCAGACTCATGGATTTATCAACGCGGACATTCATTTCGTCAACAAGGACAAAGGATTGACGTCCATCACCGGTGCTTTTCATGTCGTGACTTCATTGGCGACTAAAATCATCATTGGTAATGACATCCTCGCCGAAGAAGGGGCGCTTATCAATCTCAAGCAGGGTACATGCTCTTTCGAAGCGTCCGAAGGGATAGTTCCCATAACTAGTCTTAGGCCCAACATCGACTCGATTGCTCAACCTTCCGCACGACTTCAGAAGGTCTTCACTATCAAACCTGGGTTTCAGGCAAGATTACCTGTTTCTCTATCCGGCAAGCCTGCTACGTCCTTTTACTTGTTGGAACCGGTCGCTATCAACGAGGATATTCAAGTCTCTCGTTCTGTCGCTGCTACCCAAGGTACAGAGCACTACGCACACGTAATGAACGTGGGAAAGAACATCATTAAACTTCCCGTCGGTATCACCCTGGCCCATGTCAGTCCTATCTCAGAAGCGAGTAAGGACTTCGCCACCGCCAACTCCGTCAACAAAGAGACTCCCGAAGACCTGGAAGCCATCGAAGAGGCTCTCCAGGAAGTGGATATCAACATTGAGTTGAAGCCCGAAGAACAAGACGCTCTCAGAGCTACCATCAGAGGAAATCGACAAGCCTTCTCGTATGGGTCCAAAAGGCTCGGAAGAACGAATCTCGCAACCATGACCATCGAAACGGGAGCGGCGCCTCCTATTTCTCAAGCCCCTTACCGTGCATCTCCAGAAGGAAGAAGAATCATTGATGAGACTCTGGCGGAACTGATGGCAGACGACGTGATTGAAGAGTCTGACTCTCCATGGGCGTCGCCCGCTATTCTAGTCCGTCAGAAAGGGAAGGACCGTTTTTGTATAGACTATCGAAAAATCAACGAAGTCACAAAGGCGGATCAATACCCAATTCCCAGAATTGATGATATTCTCTCTCAGTTTGCAGGTAAGGCGTATTTTTCGACATTCGACGCCAACAAAGGCTTTCACCAAATCGAAATCGCTCCCGAAGACAGGGAGAAGACCGCATTCCGTACTCATCGCGGTCTTCACCAATATAAGAGAATGCCCTTCGGTCTGAAAAATGGACCATCCGTATTTCAAAGGCTTATGGACAAAGTTCTGGGTCGATTCAAGTGGCAGACTGTTCTCGTCTACATCGACGATATCATCATCTACAGCAAAGACGTTGCCACTCACACCAAGGACATCGGAACCATCTTGTCCTTAGTCGCAAAGTCTGGGCTGACCATGTCTCTCAAGAAATGTCATCTTGCATATCAATCTTTGACAGCTTTAGGACATACAGTCAGCAATCTCGGGATCGGAACGGCCGATGGTACTGTCCAAGCCGTCAAGGACTTTCCTCAACCGACAAATGTGAAACAACTCCAACGATTCTTAGGATTGTGTGTTTACTATAGGAGATTCGTTCAGGGCTTCGCAAAGCTCGCTGCTCCCTTGTACAAGCTGCTCAAGAAGGACGTCCCGTACAAATGGGATGATCCCTGCGCCTCAACATTTGACTTACTCAAGACCAAATTAACTACCGCACCGACGTTGGCTTACCCAGATTACTCGAAACCGTTCATTCTGTACACCGATGCTTGCGTGACGGGACTCGGTGCCGTGCTCTCTCAGAACGACGATGCTGGCCAAGAACACCCCATTGTCTTTCTTTCCCGCTCTTTGACGGACGCGGAAAGGAACTACACGATCACCGAGCTGGAGTGTCTGGCGATTGTGTGGAGTGTCAAGAAACTCCATGTCTATCTTGATGGCTCCAAGCTTACACTCATTACGGACCATTCCGCACTGCAATGGCTATTCGATTTTAGTGGACCCAACAAACGACTCACACGTTGGGCTATGGATCTTCAGCAATACCGGGAAAACATGACCATCAAGTACAGGCCTGGTCGTATTCACACTAACGCCGACCCTCTTTCTCGAGCTCCTCTAGCTAATGTCAATGTGGCCGCTATCTGTAACACCGTTTCTGCAGCTACAGTTGAATCCGAGTTCATGGCCTTCGTATCGTCAGGTTATGCTACCGATCCACATTTCGCCACTATCGTACAGGATAGTTCGTTAAGTGACCCTCACGTCCGACACCACAGGTTTCGAATGCAGTCAGACGGAATCCTCTTGTACATTCAACCAGGAGAGGAGTACGCCAGGATTTGCATACCCAACATCACCAAGCCATTCAACCTGAAAGCGCAGATTTTGCATGACCATCACGATGCAGATCTTTCCGGGCACCTTGGCACTGCAAAGACTATGAATGCAGTAGCGAAGAAGTTTTATTGGCCGGGTATGACGAAAGACGTCAAGGACTATGTTCGATCATGCAACAAGTGCCAGCTCAACAAATCGGGCAACAAGACATACGGCCTCCACCAAGCACTCCCGATCGCTCCACATAGATGGCACACAGTCACCATCGACTTTGCAGGACCCTTTGTGCCATCAGGCGACGGAAACTGGGACATGGTAATGGTTATCGTGGACAAACTTACGAAACGAAGCCATTTCATTCCTTGCATGCAAGCAGACACGGCTCCAGATGTCGCTCGCAGGTTCTTCGACGGAGTTATCAGACTACATGGAATGCCCTCTATCATCATCTCAGACAGAGATCCCAAGTTCACATCTCTGTTCTGGTCCACACTATTCGAACGATTCGGTACCCGCCTTGCTATGTCTTCCGCTAACCATCCTCAAAGCGACGGACAGACGGAACGAATGGTTCGTACCCTGAAGGAAATGCTGAGAAGCACGATCAGTCACGAACAACGTGACTGGACTGCCAAGTTATCGGCATTAGAATTTGCATACAATAACTCGATACACCCCTCTACTGGGTTGACACCGTTCGAGCTTGATTTGGGATTTCATCCGAAAACTCCTTATTCACTACTGATTGACACGGAGAAGGATGTCGACGCGGTAGAAGATTTCATTCAGAAGCTGGAAGCGCTTCAACACCAAGGTCTCGAAGCCTTACAGAAGGCGAGAGAACAACAGATACATGCAGTCAACAAGGGCCGCACTCGGCCTCAAGAGTTCAAAGTAGGCGACTTGGTCCTTATTAGTCACAACCTGCTTCGCACTGCCATCTCCAAAACCGCTGGATCCAAAAAGTTGCGGTCCAAATACTCCGGACCTTTCACGATCATTAAGAAGGTTTCCCCTACTGCTTATCAGCTCGACCTTCCTGCCAACATTCGGATTCACCCTACTATCAACATTGGATATCTCAAAGCGTATCACGCAAGTCCAGCTAGATTGGGACAGCGCGACGCTCCCTCTAACCCTGATCCCATAATGACCGCTGACGGCAACGAGGAGTACGAAGTTGACCGGATCTTGGCTCACCGTTCGCACAAGAAGAACGGGTACAGCTACTTAGTGTGTTGGAGAGGTTATGGTGAGCATGATGCTTCTTGGGAGCCAGAGGCCAACTTGGCAAACGCACGAGCGGCACTGCAGCAGTATAAGAAAAATGCATCCCTTCAGAACGATCGTACTGCCGCAGGTGCAGCTTCGCGGCGTCAACGCTAGGCTTGTGCTAACTAGCATTGCTCCATTCGGAAGAGAAGAGAGAAAAGGAAAGAAAGAAAGAAGAGAGAAAAGGAAAGAAAGGAAAAAGAAAGGAGAAAATACTTGAAAACCCCATATCTCGATCAATATTGGTCCTAGAACGCCGAAAGTTGGCTTGAAATGACCACAAAACATCGCGCCATCGCCCGGACACCTCAGAAAGAGGAAAATTGTATCCTCGCGCCCTCTAGGCGCAGAATAAAGAAACAACAGTTCGGCCTCCGGCCGAACTAACCCGTCGCGTCGCGACGGACCACCGCCCCTGCTGGCGCAGCGAGCCATCGCGGGAACACGATGCGATCGCCAACTCTATCGTGCCGTAGGCACGATCCACTCCTGCACCGGCAGAGCCGGTGCAAGAACAATAAACATCTTGACAATAGCCATCCCACAATAAACATATTAACAATAAGCACTCCAAGTTCTCCGGAACGTCATCCTCTACGGACAAAGCAAGGAACATGACACTTTACCGCATGGTCGACAATGCAACACACGGGCCGATGGAGATTGGAGGAATAGGCCGGACGTCAGCAGGGGACAATAGGATGGAGAACAGTTCCGCTCAGCTCTGAGAAAGGAGGATGGACCGCACCACTCAAGAAGGATATATACCACCAGTTCGTATCTCCTTTCCGGTTCATTCCTCTTCTCTTCAGCCCTCTCCATCCTCTCATCCCCTCACACTCCAATCTCATCGCTCAGCCTTCAACACACATTCCTGCCTCTGACGATTACATTTGTCACAGGCCTCACTCTTTACAAACATCTCTCAGACACGATCTTTCAAACGCATCCACACACGCTCTTTCAAATGTCCAACGACAACGATCAAGCCGACACTCCCTCCGTGTCTTCTTTTCCCTCCTTGCCCTCTTCTCCCGGTACCTCTACTCCTGGTACTCCTTCCATCCCGACTATAATTCCTGGCCCTGAACAATCCGATGTGCTGGTCACTACCTATGACGACTTGTTCGCGGAATATAGTCCTTCTCGCCCGAAGTATGTCTTCGACGGGGACTGGACCGACTTCTGTGACTTTGATCTTGTGAGTTACTCTGCTCTGACGTCTTGTTCCGCCGCTCATCACTGCTACCCGAACGCAGTACGCGGACGACGTTCCTATCGCCCACAGCAAGCCCATTGCGAACTGCTTCAACACCAACGTGGCTCAGCAAGGTCACGAAGAGGCACCTCCCTCTCCTGTTTTGGATGTTGACCACTTCGACGCCGCTCCATCTCCCATCGCCGCCGATGCCTTCTTGACGAGCCAGGACTTTATGGACTGGTACATCCAATCCATGCGATCTGGCGTAGGTGCTCTGCCTTCGAACTCGTTCCCTACACGTCGCTCATCCTGATTCATGATGACACAGGCTTTCGATGCTGTTGACTACTCCAACGTCGAACAGGCCGAGCAGGGTATCGATCCCTCCTGCCTTCAAGTCTCTGCCAAGGACATTCATCCTCCTCACGAAGATGACAACGCTGCTGCTGTGTCCGCTCAACCTTTGGAACAGCGAATGTTTCTAACCGGCGCTGTGCAAGCCGCTTTGGATAACCTCCGTGCCGTCGTCGACGAAGAAGCCCGCTCCATTCTCGCTCCTCTCGTTACTGCGAACCGACCTACCACTTCCGTATCTTTGACTATTGACTGTTCCGACCTCAACGATATTCCCACTATGGTCAACGATGATGACTCCGATAATGGATCTGTCGACCACGAAGTCCCTTACATCGAGCCTGCAGATGTCATCCGCCACTACTGGAACAAGGGTGATATTCGGTACTGCGTCCTGGTCGACGGCCGAAGACAGTACATGTCGGCTGAAGAGATGGATGACTGCCTCGGTGGTGTTAACTACGCTTTGTGGCACTATTGGAAGGCAAAACGTGCCGGACGAATCCCCTACGACAGGATCGTCGAATACTTGATTCGCATGGGTCACGAGGGTTTCTTGAGGGAAATGGTATATCATTTGGCTCCGGCCTGGCTTCGACGGCTCTTATACGCTGCTAGGAAGAATGGTTGTTTGAAATCGTTCGTCATTCCTCAACAACCACCCAAGAAGAAGTAGACGTCGGGACGACGCCTTCGCCCTGGGGGAGACATGTTGTAGAGAACCACTTGATAGTACGACAGCAATATGACATAATTGCCGTTACATTCTCTGGCTTCTTTCCACTTCGTGTTTCATCTGCACTGCTTAGTAACTTGACATGACTAGTGTAGCAAATGCAACATGTGCAACAAGTGCAACAAGTGTAGCAACTGTAGCAACTGCAGCAACTGCAGCAAGTGTAGCAACTGCAGCAAGTGTAGCATCTGTAGCAACTGCACACTAGCAGCCTCTCCCCTTAGGAAGATCTTGTACCCAGATAGATATATAAGGAACGTCTCTGGACAGTTGTATTTCATCTAGCTACATGATCTTTGATTCACCCTTTGATTACCTCTTAATTCCGAAGCTACCTTGAGTGCAAGACTTTCTCAGGATTAGCTACCTTTCGTCTTCTACTTTCGGTAAGTATCAGTCCAGTCTTACGTAATAAGCCATTGTATAACTTGTGCTAGGATCCATTACAACGGCGGTACTTGTATTACGTATATTACGTAATACTAACTACTGGCCCGCGACATACCAAGTGCTCCAAAGACTCAACTGCAGTATGTGACGAGGACCTCGTACAGCGGCCCAAGCGAAATAACGGAGCATTTCGACTTTTTCGCATGACGACGATTGAGCGCAGAGTTCCGATGAATAATTCAATCTGCATTAAGCTATTCATCGTCATACTAATGGCCATATTCATATCCATATTCATATTCACAAAACTAGACTTTTATTCATATTTATTCAGATATGGATAATTTATTCATTTTTCGCTCGATAAAGTGAATACACCGCCGCTATTTATTCATTCTTATGCGCCAATCTGAGGATGCTGATATTCATATTCGTATTCATATCCAAATCTGAATAAATAATCGCGTTTATTCAATATATCCATATTCATTCGGAACTCTGGGCTGTACGATCAACCGGACCTCGTCGAATTGTACCCCGGTCTGGTTGCAGAGGAAGCGAAACAACCAATGGTTCCCGGTGCTGGTCTCTGTCCTGGATTCACCACCTCTCGTGCCGTCTTGTCCGATGCGACAGCTCTCGTTCGTGGAGATCGATTTTTTACCGTTGATCATTACCCCCGTCCGCTTGACCAATTACGGCTTCAACCTCGCTTCTTACGACTACTCGGTTGACAACGGCTGCGTTCTGCACAAACTCATCCTTCGAGCCTTCCCGAACCACTTCAAGCCCGACTCGGTTTACGCGCACTACCTGTTAAGAGCCAAGTTACTTTCTCTAAGCAGACCTACACTCGTTCCCTACGGTACGAGTGTCGTAAGTCAAAGCTTGTCGATGTTGTATACTTGTCTACTATAACGGTCTAATGGCTCGGAGCTACACAGTTGTTATGTAATACTCACCTGTCTTAGCGACTATAGCCAGTCGATGATACTTGTATCTGATGACGTAAGGGTCGCGGGTCCTTGATCTTCAATACTGAAAGTATAGCATCAAATTACTTGATCCAATATTGCGTGAGTCCTCTTCAAACTAAGTTACAAGTAGTAGCCATGAAGCTTCCTTTATATAGTTGAGCAGCTGCTGGCGAAGCTCAGGAGATGACTCGCAGCGGGTGATGATCAGAGGGTGATGGTCAGAGGGTGATGATCAATGGGTGATGATCAGTAGGTGATGATCAGTGGGTGACGATCATTGGCGGTCCGCACCGGCTGATGTCCATCAGCAGCTGAGGCGCTAGAGTAGACGCTCGCCTGTTGCGCGTCAACAGTAGTTGGGATTCTTGTTGAGTTGTTAGGAAGAAGCTATTGTAATCGGATATGACGTGTATAGGTGAAATAGTATTAGGAGCAGCTATCGTAAGGTACAGTAAGAGTCGTTTCTCTACACTACCCGTTCACTACTCCGAAGAAGATGAAGAGTGAAGTAAGTTGCGCCTTCTTGCAGGCGAAAGTATCACACTTCGAATCCCTGGTAACCCCTGGAATCCCTGCAGGTCAGCAAACGCGTCGAGGACCGGTCATAAAACGAACGAAGGGCAAGAAGTAGGATATGCAAAGTGTACACTTCATAACATTTATCGTATAAGATGCGTTTTGCATAGTTATGCGTATGCGTAACAGCGTAAGTGGGAACCATCCTCTTCAAATACGCCCTATTTGTTCAACTTTCTGAGATACTTGTCACTATAAAGCGTCTTAGGTAAGTTCTCGCCAAATCTGTCCACTACCACATGCGGGTCACCTTACCTTGAGCACTTGCTTGGCCTACACCATTATTGAGCGCCTCGTAGTCATAGGTAGTGACCCAGTCACTGCCCTTACTTGTGTTCCATGCCTGCCCTTCCTCCTGCTCTGACCGCCAGAGATAGTAGTTGATAAGAAAGTCATTGTAATACAGGTATCGTCTTACGTCATGAGCCATTTGATAACTTAGTGCTAGATCCCTTGTACAACGACGTTGCTACCTCGCGTACACACGTGGATAGATCCTGCGTCCGCGACATACACCGTCTTCTTGTGGCACTTCAATCTGCGATCCAGCTCTTTGTCGAAATATCCCACTTTGATCAATCGTTTCATATCTTGCGCCGGGATGTGATGCCGTTTGCCGCGAACTGAAGCGGTCCCAGTATTTTGGGCGTGTGAAGAAAAGCCGGCTTGCAGAGAAACAAGCTGTTCCTCAATCCGTTCGGTGGCACGATAATAATGCGAGAATATGGAATGGGGTAAACTGTAGCGGACATGTCGTGAGAGCGCTCAGCAGTGTACGAATGTCTACAGATGAAACGCTAAGCGCAGAGGGTCTCGTTTCCGAGCTGCCAGATATTATATCGCACCGTGCTGGACCTTGCCAATCTGCAGTATCAAGGTGTTGATGGTGCTGTAGGCGTCTTTGTGTGGTTTCATATCGTCTGAGGTGTTGATATAGCGTAAAGAGAGGAAGGTGGGCAGTAAAAAGGGAGCTACGAGAAACCCTCATTCCTATCAACCAAAACACATCAAGATAGCATATACAGGAGAGACCGTGTACTGGCCTACCAGAGGCCAGGGTAGAGGTAACTGATTGGTGGCCGCAGGTAGCATAGAGGTAGCCAGAGCTGCAAACCGTATACCGACATCGTTATCTCTACGACGCCTGGTGTTTCCTCACTTCAATTCTACTGTTTCGAAAAGCTACATTTGAGAAAGCTGCTGAATCCACATCTGCTTTTGCGATGCGCGAGTTGTCCACTTTAGCGCCTCATAGAACACCGCCAGCTCTGGATATCAGTCCGAGATGCGGATGCAACTCTGCAGCCGTATCGCCTACCACTACTACCCTGTGACAACCTGTTGCTTGATACACGACTTTGTGTGTAATCACACAGCTAATCATCACGCCTCTCAGCTGGTCCGACGATACCTCTGCGCCTATTCAGACTCCTATCATCTGTACCTATACAGACTCGAATATTATCTCTGGTCGCTGGACCTCTCGCACCTCCACCCTCCGAATTCGCCCTTCGCCCTTACTCGTGACGACTATGGCTATCTTTGGCCGAAAGTACCGCTGAGACATCATCATGGATTCTCACGTCGCAACCGTGCGATCCGCGCTCAGCACATGCGAACATGCCAGCAAAATGCAGAAAACACAGCCAAAACAACAAGGGCACTATAGCTCCAGGGAATTACAAAGCAGACCAGGATGAAACGTCGGTTGGAGGTCAGGGGTTGAACAGAGTAACGAGAAGTGCCAAGCTGCTCTAAGTTTTCTGCTCTGCTGCCTTCCTGCCTGTGAAAGAAGGCTGGCTCGTCGGCTGACTGAGAGGTCACTGGCCAATCACCACTTTGGCATACAGTCACCAGCTGTAAACGCACGTCTATATATACGGACGTTCAAGCAAGCAGCATCACTCCATCTGAACGCTTCGTCCCCAGAAGCAACCCTGTCAACATCGTTTTTCGAACGTCAGCATGTCGTCTTTCAGAAACATGTCCGCCTTTCAAAATACATTCTCGTCCGAACCTTCGCCTCCATCGATCATGCATAGAGTCGAAGACACCATCGGGTCTGCTACTTCCACAATTCGAACTCTTGTCGGCTCCGTCAGAGCACCTTTGCCTACCGCTACAGGAGATGGAAGCAAGCTTGATGCCGGGCAGAAACAGTCCTCCATGCAGGAGTTGGAGGGACTTGTCGCAGACTTTAGCAAGTTCAGTGCCGGTGACTGGAAAACGTTGCTAGAAACCGTCAAACTCAAGGTAGCCGGTGATCCAATCGACGACAAGACCTACTACACTGAACGACTCATCCAAGAAACCGCCAAACTCGCTCCAGGATCCATGGTCGGTGACAAGTTGTCCGATGGTCTCCTATCACAGCTTTGGAACGACTTGCAACACCCTCCTCAATCATACCTCGGTGAAAAGTACAAGTACCGCTCCGCCGATGGATCCAACAACAGCTTTACGCACCCAGATCTAGGAAAGGCCGGTACGGCTTACGCCCGAAGTGTAGCACCAAACACTGTTCAATCTCCTGCGCTTCCTGATCCTGGTGTCATCTTCGACAGCATCATGGCGCGAAAGGACGAGAATCGAGAACCTCATCCGAACAAGATCTCTAGTGTGCTCTTCTACCTTGCTGCGATCATCATCCACGACCTTTTCCGAACCGACCATGAAGACTACAACATTTCGCTTACCTCGTCCTACCTCGATCTCGCTCCCCTGTACGGTAGCAACCACGACGAACAGGAATGGATGAGGACCGGTGAAGATGGAAAGATCAAGCCTGATTGTTATTCGGAAAAGAGGTTGATGGGTTTCCCTCCTGGGTGTAGTGTGCTGCTTATCATGTTTAACCGGTAAGCACTCAACTTTGTTGTTTTCGGCGGCATCCCTCATCTCGAAATGTACTGACGTCCGCTTGCCGTTGCAGATTCCACAACTACGTTGTCGAACAACTCGCGCTCATCAACGAAGGCGGCCGCTTCAACAAGCCCGATCCTTCTCTCGGTCCGCACGCCAAAACATTGGAAGAGCGCGACGAAGACCTCTTCCAAACCGGTCGTCTCATCACTTGCAGTCTCTACGTCAACATCATCTTGCTCGACTACGTTCGTACCATCCTCAACCTAAACAAGACCAACGACAATTGGCACCTGGATCCGCGAAAAGATATTCCCGGTCTTCCTCTTGCAACCGGCAACCAGGTCTCGGCCGAGTTCAACCTTGTCTATCGATGGCACGCGGCCATCTCGGAGCGAGACGAAAAGTGGACGGAAAGCTTCTATGCAAAGCTGTTTCCTGACGTCCAGGATCCGTCCAAGCTGTCCTTGAGGGAATTTGTCGAGAGGTTGGGTGAACTCGAGAAGAACACGCCAGTTAATCCATTCGAACGCGGCTACTTTGGCGAACAGGAAAGGGACCACGAGTCTGGACTTTACAACGATGATTACCTCGTCGACGTTATCGCCAGCAGCATTGAAGATCCAGCAAACTCGTTTGGCGCTCAACGAGTCCCGATCATTATGCGTGCTGTCGAAGTTCTCGGTATCCAACAAGCTCGTACTTGGAACGTCTCTACTCTGAACGAGTTCCGAAAATTCTTCGATCTCAAACCGCACGCTACCTTTGAAGACATCAACCCGGACCCTCATGTCGCCGATCAGCTACGAAGGTTGTACGATCAACCGGACCTCGTCGAATTGTACCCCGGCCTGGTTGCAGAGGAAGCGAAACAACCAATGGTTCCCGGTGCTGGTCTCTGTCCTGGATTCACCATCTCTCGTGCCGTCTTGTCCGATGCGACAGCTCTCGTTCGTGGAGATCGATTCTGCACCGTTGATCATACGCCGGCTCGTTTGACAAATTACGGCTACAACCTCGTTTCTTACGACTACTCGGTTGATAACGGCTGCGTTCTTCACAAACTCATCCTTCGAGCTTTCCCGAACCACTTCAAGCCCGACTCGGTTTACGCGCACTACCCGTTCACTATTCCGAAGGAGATGAAGAGTGTCCTCACCACGCTCGGCAGAAAGGCCAACTACACCTACGACCGACCTCAACGACTTGCCCAACCTCAGGTGATCTACACTTACGCTGCTGTCAAAGCCGTGCTTGACAATCAGCAAGCATTCCATGTTCCCTGGGGTCCGGCGATGGAGAAGCTGATGGGTCCGCTTGTCAACAAGTTTGCGCTTGCAGGAGACGGCAAGGCGAACGCCGAGTCTCGACACAACCTCATCAAGGCCTTGTATCCACCTGAATGGGAGGGTGAAGTCAAAGCGTACTATCTCGACAAATGCACAGAACTCCTTCGTTCCAAGAAGTACAAGATTGGAAACGGCATCAACCAAGTCGATATCGTTCGAGATGTCGGTAATATCGCTCCTGTGCATCTAGCGGCAGACATGTTTAGTCTACCGTTGAAGACGGTCGATAATCCGATGGGAGCTTTCACGGAATCCGAACTCAGTCTCATCCTTATCGGCATCTTCACTGACGTCTTCCTTGACCTTGATCCGGTTGCGTCAATGGGTCTGCGAGCCAAAGCGTATCAAGCATGCCAGGCGCTCAGCGGTTTTGTCAAACTGTCGGTCGATAGTAACAACGATGTACTCGATCGCTTGATCATGTCCTTCAAGAAAGGTCTCGGCGATGGTGCTAGGGCTCACACTCAGCATCCCTTGTCAAAGTACGGCGCACAAGTCATCGAGCGACTTCAAGATTCCGGTGGAGAAACAGCAAAGTTCGTTTGGGGTTACATCATGTCGACTGTAACCGGTCAAGCTCCGCCTCAAGGTCAGATCTTTGCCCAAGTCATCGAATACTATCTGACTGAAGGTCAAGAGCACTTGCCCGCGATGCGACAGTTGGCCCTCAAGGACGACGATGCCAGTTTCGACAAGTTGATGCACTACTTTCAAGAAGGAGCTAGATTGGCTGGCGAGACTGCCGTGTTCCGAGACGTCAAGCAGAAGGCTTCGGTTCAAGATGGGTCGCGAACGCTCGATTTGAACGCAGGTGACAAGCTCATGGTCAACTTCCGAGCCGCCAGCCGAGATCCCACTGTCTTCCCCGATCCGGACGTTGTCAAGCTCGATCGAGACATCAAGCTGTACATCCACCAAGGTTACGGTCCTCATCAGTGCGCCGGACTTGCCATGTCCAGGATCACCTTGACTGCTCTGCTCAAAGTCGTTTTGCGAGATTGTCCTGGTATCCGACCCGCTCCCGGTCCTCAGGGCAAGATCAAGAAAGTCGAGACGGTACTTGGTCCTGAAGAGCTGGAGAGAAGGGAAGTCCGATTCCACAAGTACCTTACGGCGAACGGAGATAGTTACTGGCCTATGCCTACGAGTAAGTTGCTTCGTATTCGCTGCATAGCTTGGCAGTTCGCTGACATGTTGTTCAACAGCTTTGAAAGTCAATTGGGACAACGCCTGATGAATGTGGTTGCCCAAAGTTTCCCGCTAGTATTGACTCCTTATCGTTGTATTTATCAAAGCTGCACCGTTGTTCGGACCCTCCGTGGTCAAAGACAGAACCCTCGTTGGTCAAAGATCAACCATTATGGTAAAGATCGACCCTTCGATAGTCAAAGTCTATGAAATGAAATGATATGACTATGAACGGAAAGGCACATTTCGACTCCGTCTGTTCTTGCCAGCACCGCGATCTCCCCTGACTCTGTTGCGAAGAGTACCAGATCGACGGGGCAGACGTATGTCGTGCAAGAGCGTGGAATTTCGCAACAGCACCGTCGCTCCTACGCCTACAACGTGGCGAAGCTCCTGCACAAGCGTGAACAGATCGGCAGTGTTGATGAGTACAACTCCGAACGGTATTGGCCGGCGATGTGCATTGGAGCTGTCACGCAACGACGAACCAGATATCCCAGATTGTGCAGCGCAGTGTGACAACAACAACCGAACTCCGTGTCGTAGCTCTCGCTGCATTGATGTCAACGTCGGTACCTGATCTTTAGCATCACGGTCCCAGTAGTCGAGCTACCCTCTTCGCCGTTAGGCGCCTGACCTGCGCAGTCCGATGAAGCGATCCTTGTACACGCAGGACGTATACATTCCATGCTATTGGCGACGGAAATATAGCAAGTCGCGAGAGACAAATTGGCTCAGCTCCTCCGGCTCAATGGGTGCACCCTTTGACGCTTACTCGTTAGCCATCTCGCTTGGTCGCAAAGAACCGCAATGAGTCCACCAGACCGAGATGATATGCCCGTTCTGAGTAGCGACAATGCCGCAGCTCACATATGTGATTGCCGAACTGTGTACCGATTAAGCGAGCCCGATCAGTGACAGAAGCGGCATGAATGTTGCCGCCGTGGACCTACGACGGACGATGTCGGTATACAATGTGAGAACGTGGGCGACGGAAGATCTTGCCGCCCATTAGCTCTGTATGCGGTACCGGATGTCGATAAGACGATTCTAGCAAGGCAGCGGCTGGTTCAGAGTCGCTGCAGTCCCGTGTCAGCCTTCTCATCGTTAACAGCAATACCACATCAACTCACTGGCTAGAAGATCCGCGAAAGATTGACCCGGCGTACAGGTACCATCTTAGCTTCCGCGACCTGCGTTCCTCCTCTTGGAATATTGATGCTCCTCCTCAATGCCGTAAGCACTCTCGACAAATTTTATTGCTGAACATCCTTTCACTCCTTGAAAACGCGGACGATGGAGAGTGTTTTATGCGCATATCAAGAACGGTAGGTGATCGTCCAATTTAACCGCCGGACGAAGGATTTTGCGTTCGCTCGGATCTCGGTGTGGAGGGTGACAAGTAGTACGGACGACCTTGATTCGTACAGATTCAGCTAGTTGTAGAGCAACCTGGTAGCGTTGACGACTTACTTGGACGACAAACGATACTTGAGACCAGCCAGGCGAATCACGAGTAAAGCCGCCTTGTTGGGCTTCGTCCTGACGCGAATCCTTATCCTCCTTCCGTCAACCCTTCTTCCTGCAGTGCAGATACCCGGCACTCTCACCCTGCTGTCACGATTACCGACCGTCAAGGTTCGCACGACGAATCGACAGCGGGCAAGACCAATTACTGACACTTCTTGTCGTAAAAAGCAATAATCTAGCATCGATATCGCAACTCAGTTGTGCAGACCTGTATCACAGCACACAGATGGTTAGCCACACCTCCACGCAGCGAGCGAACGGCCGCTGTCTCTCTTGACTTACGAGTGCGGTAAGAGGTTGCGATGATGCGATTTAAGAGCGACGCGCATGCCGCCGGGGATGACGACCCACCTATGAGGTCGATGCTCATCCTAAGACCGAGGCAACGGCGATACCACTTCCCTTATCACCCGAACGAACATGTTCAGTCTCCAAAGGTAAACACTTGCTGCCCGTGCATGGTCGTACCACCAGTTTAACGCGCGCAAACAGTCCTCTCTATCTCGTGCGACATCCTCATTCCTCGTCGACAACGTTCAACGCCTACATCGGTCCAAGCTCGACAACGTGTCCGGATTTGTATTCCGAATAGTCTACCAAGGGTTCCAAACAGCGCGCATATTCCCGGCATCGACGACGAACTCCTCGTCCATGTGACTACGCACAGCTTCTCTGCCACTTGTCATCTCCTCCGCAATCTACTTCGTAATCAACCAGCCACACCTGTATCTTCCAGTGCAATCGTTACGTTGGCAACCGACGCAAACAGCGCAGACGGCTGCTCTGGCGATGACAGCGGTTCGGATTCTATTTCCAATCGTCAAAGTTGGTAAAAGCGGCCGAGGTCTTGCGGTGTGTATCTGTAAAAGCAAGAACACAATCAACATCAGACTTTTCGGCGGATTCTCGCGTACAGAACGCACTGCCTACCTACTTGGTTGACGCTGCAGTGTGAGGCGGTGGAACAGCCAACAACCAGAATGCACGGATATAAAGAATACTGGGTTGAACAAGGTAGGGAACCTCTCACTCTCGGTTGCACCCACCAGCCGACAAGTGACCGGTAAGGAATCAGCTTCCGCGCCTTCCCGAGAAGCTGAAGCTGACGTCAACTACTGCCAGGCCGGGTATATACTTATAGGAGACTAACTACTTTCTACTTTCCCTTCTTTCCCTTCTCTTCGTCCCTCGACTCAACCTAGACCAGACTCTCCAACACATCCAACACCCAAGATGTCAACTCCATTCCGCAACGCCACCATCCCCATCTCACCCTTCAAAATCTCACACACCCAACAAGAAGTAGACAACCTCCGCACCCTCCTCCGTCTCTCACCCCTCGGTCCAACAACCTACGAGAATGGTCCTTCCCGACCCACCAATTTCGGAATCAGCATGTCCCAGATGACCTCCCTCCGCTCCGAATGGCTCAAATACGATTGGTTCGCCACACAAGACCAGCTGAACGAAAAGTACCCGCAATTCATCGCCAAGCTGGACGACGTCTGTCCGAAATCCAACACCTCGCGAACGCTGGACATTCATTTCATCGGGTACGAGAGTGCCTCGCCGGATGCGATTCCCGTGTTGCTGCTTCATGGGTGGCCAGGGATGGGGTGTTTCGAGCTCGCGCCGATGGTTGAGCACTTGCAAAAAATCTCAAAGCAGCCTTTGAATATTATCGTGCCAAGGTACCGTTCTCATCTCCTCTTCCACCTCTTTTCTTCACTGCCTCCTCAACATCCCTAACTCTCATACCCTTTCACGGCGCACAGTCTTCCCGGATTCCTATACTCTTCTCCGCCACCCACGGATATCGATTTCGACTTTGACGCTGTCGCACGCGTAATGCACAACTTTATGCTCGGCCTGGGTTACAAGTCCGGGTACGCGACGCAGGGTACGTGTCTTCCCTCCCTCAACAAACACACTCATCAGAGGTGTCTAATGGTTGTTTGCGTTTCGCTTTTTTGTGCGCTGTGGCAGGCGGCGATCTTGGTTCGTTTATTTCGAGGTATATGGCGTGTCGGTACGAGGAATGCAAAAGTACGTTTCCATCCCTTTTCCGCTCATTCTTTCGAGATGGCATCACTAACGAAACACCACTCCCATACAGTCAGCCACTGTTCGTGCCTCTCACCATTCATGCTACCTCTCAACCAGGCCCGCCGCTAACTCCTCTTTCTCTGCCACACACTCGCCCGTCGTAGTCAACTTCATGATGCTCAAACTCGACACTCCCGCGCTCGTCTCCACCCCTCTTCAATCCGCGACCGACAAATCGTTCGTCGACCGGTACATCAAGTTCCAAAAGACCGGTATGGGGTACGCACTCGAGCATGGCACGCGGCCTTCCACGATCGGGTTCACGGTCGCTGCTAGTCCGCTCTCACTTGCCGCTTGGTACGTTCCGTGTGCCTTTTTTCCAATCCCACCAACCCGCCGTGCGGTAACTCTAATCTGATTGTGTCGAAACGACGCGCAGGATCGGCGAAAAGATAACCGACAGCTTCCACCCGCCGATCCCTACTCCGACGCTCCTGCAATGGCTCACCCTTTTCTACCTCACTTCCTCCTTCCCGACGTCGATCTATCTGTACCGACACCTCCCCTCCATGGGCGACTACACTACCTCTCCAACCGCCAAGGAAGCAGCGGATTTCAGTAAACCGTTGAAGGGGTTGGGTGTGGGTGGGAACGGGCAAGGGAACGGAAACGGGAAGAAGATCGGTTACTCGACTTTTCCGGGGGAGATTTTCCCGGTGCCAAAAGTGTGGGCGGAAAAGACGGGTGATTTGGTGTTTTATCGGTTGAACGAGAAGGGTAAGTGTCGCCGAGTCGTGACCTTCCCTCTTTGTTTCAATTCAACGGCACATGGACTGATCCGTATTGCGACACGATAGGCGGCCATTTCGCGGGACTCGAGGTGCCAGAGTTGCTCGCCAAGGATTTCGCAGAGTTCTTAGAGATTGCTTGGCCCGGGCAAGGGAGCAAGCTTTGAGACGCCTAGACCGGCACTGGGACAGAACAATTTACCGAACACTTGCCGCCGCTCATCATCACCATCTCGCAACTAACGAGACACCCTCCAAATCGAAACTTTCCTGTCCGCGCCATGTTTCACGCCTCTTCATGTCTTTTCACGCCTTCTTATGCCTCGGCCGGCTATTGTACCAGTATCCCGCACCGCCAGTGCCGTCGCGCCGTCAGTATCAACCGCTTGTATCCACGCACCTTACATACGCCACATGCGGCTTGGCGCCGTTCGGAAAAGCCATCCCGGAACTCTCTGGACAACCTCTACGACCAAAAACCACAGTCGTTTAGCATTCGTTGTGTCTCTTCTCCGCGGCATCCAAGTTGCCGGCCTGTATCTCTTTTGTTTTCGGAAATGCCAACCAAAAAGAACCGTTTGACGTTGTAGTGCCCTGTTTTCCGCGTCCCAAAAGCGCTGCCGTCTCTGAATCTGTCAACTATGCAATATGCGATATAGTCCATGTTACTTGTGCTCCTCCGACAGAGAACGCTACGTCGGACCGAACGGGGCGCTGTCGCTTAAACTTGCGGAAAGTATGTGAATGATGCAGGCGATACTGCGGGCTTTATAAACATTTATGGCTACATCACAACCACAAAGCCTTACTTTGGAGGAACTAGTAACTCTAGAGCGCGTCTGACTTACCAACTCGAGCGGGTATGCAGGACTTAGGTAAATGCAGAGACCCGCCGAATTGCTTTGGGCCTGTAGGAATCGACCACCGACGCCTATGCTCGACTTCGGTTGACACGCCAACCCGCTACTCTAGCAAGGGTTGAAATTGGTCTTGACCTGTCATTCATCTTTCGCAAGGAAACCGAACTGCTGAAGAATCCGTATATCGTTCAGGGCAGGCACCATGCAGTCGTTCATGATGCCTGCGACAAAAGGCGGCAATGGACGCACGTATGCAAGACTTGGCTGTTGAAAGCGGTTTCGCACGGTATTGTACATTGTTGTCCGAGGGCATGCGACGACATATGTCGCTCCGCACATCAGTTGACATAGACCAGGCGACCACGTGGGTAAACGCGACACGAGAGTCTGCCGTCAACAGTCTGACAGTGAGATTGTCGTTACGTTTTGACAAGCTGACACAAACGGTTCCTTGCAGATCCCGCTGCGAATTCATCAGTACTGGCCATACGAAAAGGAAAGCTTCCTGAAGTGACAGAGACTCGTGAACTCACCCGCGTCGCGCATTTCGGCCTTCGCTACCACCTGCTGACCGGCTTGACATTAGCAGAGCGGCGGATGCTCCGTGACATCTGAAGTGGTTGTGTAAAAGTCTTCGCTACCCCGATCCTGGCCTATCAATGCTTGATCGCGCAAACGTTTGGCGATAACGTCGATGATTTCTGCAGGCATAGCTTCCAGTCGAGCAGGATGGAGATTGTTTGCGAGCAACTCCGCCTTCGCTCGACAGACTGCATTCGTCTTTCACCTTCCTCATTCCCAACTGCAGGTGCCGTAGGCGATGCCTTGGATGCCGAGTGTAAATTTCGGTTTGATGAGATGTTGTCGGCTGTTCCACGGGCAACCGGGTCATGGTCGGCATGTTGAGTATTTACTGGAGCTGTAGGTGAATTGGAAGACGAAGAAGCAAGGATTGGCAATGCGGAGCGACGATTCCAGTCTCTCCAGGCTGCGGCCGTAAGGAGACCTGCTGTCGACAACACTGACGAGATAGTTCGTTCTTGGTCGAATGGCAATGATTGCCGATGTTGTCCAGTTTCATAAAGACATCAAAATCGAGCTTAACATTTGACCTCGTTACTGTAGTCGGAAGAGGACAGCAAACACCATTTGTGAGAGGATTTGAAGAGGAGTATAAAACTGACCAGATGATGTTCCTAACGACGCGACGGCAACCTTCCGCGAAACGGCCTCGTTGTGATGTGGCTGGGTCGACAATCACGGTCTGCTTTCTACCTGGCTCGTGGCTCTGAGTGGTCTGCTGGATCTGATGTGTTGCAGAAAGTGTGCATCATGTACATGCAGCAAGACATGACGAATTTCTTGCTCGACCTTCTCAATATCGTTGTTTACTTTGTGGTGCGGGCGGGTGATCGACATATCAAGCTGACAATGACCAACCATACCAACCACCTTTCGCTCTTGTAGTGACTTGAGTATCAGCAGCTCTTGCAACTTACCTACGACCTGTACGGATGGACACTCCTTACCCTATTCACTATCAACGACACAATCAACAACACATCGCTCCTGGACTTTCGCGATACAGGCGGGCAGACATATACATCGGTCAATCGTAGCTGCATTCGTCACACGGACCGACGAGGCAAGCCAACCTAGTCAGTCTTCCCCCACTGCAGATCTGCTACCTATTAACGTGTCGTACTAATCCCTCGCCTGCTTCAAATCAGGTGCCTGAGATAACCACCCTGAAAATGACGGTCATTACTCGTCGACAAGCTCGCACGGCCGCTACACAATCTTCTTCGAGCAGGCAAAGCCGTCAGCCAGAATCGCCCGAAGTAGAGCGCGCAACCCCGGTCGCCGATCGTGTGCAGAGACATCATACGCAAGAATCATCCCGAACGAAAGCAGAATTGATCGGAAGGTGCATGCAACCCGGCCGCATCGAAACGTTACCGGCGGAAATAATCGAGCTTATCGCTCAAAGGCTTCGGGATCATACCTTTGTAGAGGATGACCAAGAGAGCAACGACTTTCCAGAGGCTGCTTCGCAGGCCACAGCTCATCCGTCACCTTGCGCATGTCAGACCGCAGAAGAAGTCCCTTCACCTCGGAACTCGAGTCGCAACGTCGCGCATCATGGAAACTTTGAGCCGAGTGATCACAGTATACCGTTTTCTAGCACGTCAACGAGGTTCCGACAAGTTGTCTTCGATCAACGTCTGAATAGAGCGAAACTTGTCAAATATTGCGCACACTCGATGAAGAGGTCGGCGGATATGAGTGAGGCGCTCAGGAGAAGTGTCGAGTGAGTGATTACTAACTGCTTGTTAGTCTGAGCGTTTACGTTTATATTTGATTCGGCTGTCATATTTACTACATCTCAGAAGCCTTTCCGTTCGTGCTACATCTCGTCATAGCGTACCTTCCGATGGAAGTCAACTCTACCATCACATACGGCTATATCCCAATATAGGCGACCTTGAACTGCACTGGGAGAGATTGATGTCAGTTTCAGCACTTGTAGCTTCACAAGATATGCGCGACTTTCCACGGTTGACTCGCCTAAGAGTGAACGTCTCGAACGGGTTCACCGGCGACGTTTCTGCATTGGCTGCCGACGTCGATCCAGCAACCATTACGTTCGTGGGTAATCTGGAAATGATCTTGAACCACCTTCCGCTGCCGAATGTAGAGGATGTGACTGTGAACATTTGGGAGTGGATGTTTTCACACTTTGTCGATACCGAAACCGAGGCGTTGAGACGAGCTTTACAAGCGATGCATTTCCCGCAGATGAAGCGTTTCGAAGTCCTGGTCCAAGTCCAGGTACTGTTTCCCGTGATGGTAGAAAGTATCTGGGTCAGTACTCCTCCAAGATGCGTGAATTGCCATATCCTTGATCACTGACTTGATCTGAAATATAGGACGAAATCGAGAAGTGTTTCGTAGACGCACTGCACCAAGATACTCTCAAGGAAATCGTTTTGGAAGTCAACTATCGTGTTGCAGCTTGTCATCACGCACTTTCCCATGGCAATGTATTCCTGCTTTTAGGGAACGATCACGCCGATATGTCTCCTCTACTTCTGCCGACACACGATCGCCTAAAGCAGCTTTTCCAAAGGTTCAGATCGTCATGCAAGAACCTGCACACACTCGAGGTCAATATCAGCGGATGTTTCTCCATGATTGACCGAGAAAAGGTCTTCGATATACTCAATTTCCGGATTCATGCGGACAACGAGCAACAACCAGCAAGCCCAAAGGCAGCGCATGGGAGCCCGGGCATTCGCGCCAACTTGAGCTCTGCTGGGAATAACGAAGGGGTGGAATACAAGGTGAATCAAGAAGGGATTGATTTAGTAGCTGGTACTATGCAAAAGCTTCTGGCCGAACCGGTGCAACATCACAGCGACGACATCGAGAACGAGGAGGACGAGAACGACGAGGACGAGGACGAGAACGACGAGAGCGAGGACGAGAACGACGAGAGCGAGTTTGGTGAGGACAGTGAAGACAGTGAGGAGAGCGAAGATGGCGGGGGAAGCACTGAGGAAGGCATTGCGGACGACTCCCACGACGAATGACCGCTCGGTTTTCGCCAGGGCCACAGATATTGTACCAAAGTGTCACTCGAGGGAAATGCGAGCGATGCAGTCCTATCGAATCCGAAAGCTAGGCAGATCAAGCGGCATGAACAAGATCTGCGGACAGACTGTTACCGATCAATGACGTCTGTTCTATTTGCGACCCGTGGCACCCACTTCCTAAGAATGAATGTTCGAAAGAGCCCTAGGTCGAGCCAGAGACCTCTTGCCATGTAATGAAGAGAAAGATGATAAGAGCACAGAAGCAGTCACTTACTGGGTTGTTTGCTCTGTGAAGACGAACAATCAACCAAGTCGCTTCTGGAAAAAGTGAGGCGTGCAGAGCTACAGCATTCGTCTATTCCTGTTGATATCGCTACTAATTAAATCAAATAGGCAGAGGATCATATTGATCATTTCGGCGGAGCGAAGGCTGACGGGCGGAAGCAAAATCTCTCGAATCGGCACATACCCGCACATGAAGGAAAGGAGAACGGCATATTGACATTTCTAACATAACCCTTCTCCCACCCGTACTTTCGCATTCTTGCATTACCGCTCCATCGCGTCGCTAACACTATGCACTGACCACTCGATAGCAACCACACCATGTTTACCCACGATCTTGTTGATACCAGTATGTCCATCCGCGCGTCGTTCCGGACACCAGGGACCGATCAGCTGATTGTTTTCTTTTTAGGTATTCCGGGCGAGGTGATCAGTCGTTCTCCACGGTCTGCAAGGCTGAGTAGTGAAGGAGTCAAGCTTGATGGAATGTTATACCATTGTAAGCGTGTTGTCTCTCCGTGTTCTATGATGAAGCTCATCGGTTTAATCGAGGGTGCGTAGCGAGTGTGCAGCTTGTGAAAGAAATCATGAACCGCTCTCCGTCGAAGAGAGACCGCACGTTGGATCGATCACGAGCAGAAGAGAGACAGGACAAATCAGGAAGGAAGGAGAATGGAACGATGGATCGTGAGCAGGCCTGTGGCAGCGGCCTACTTTTCCGGTTTGGAAGCTGACACTTGTTACCATCTATTCAGGTACAGACGAGACCGACGCGTTGGAACGAGCACGGAGACGCATCGCAGCATGGCCAAAACGGCATCGGACGGCTCAAAACACTACCAAAAATACGGATATTGAAACAACGCAACATTCCCGGACGCGAAGCATTCTGGGTCGTACGTCCTATATCATCGTGGACGAAACGATGGAAAATCCACCGTCCGAATATGAAGATGATGATCAACATGAACAACCGCGGAACACCTCTCGCAGGGCAGAGAAAACACCATCGCCGTCACTCGAGCAACCTACTACGCTCGTGTCGAACGAACTTTCCTCTTCTTCTTCATTATCAGCCTTTCGCCGACGGTTCGAAAAGATACAGAGTGAATCACCCGGCCGTGTCTCATGGACGAGGGAACGAAGTGGAGAGGGTGTATCATCGATGAATGGCAGGAACGGGGATGATTCGATCAGTGATGAAGAGGTGGGAAAGAGCAAAGGCAGGCTCTCAGGTGCGGTTGCACAGGACGATACATCGCGATCGCGCATGGATACGGTGCCGCAAGAGACAACACACCTCCGTGATCGCTCCGAAAGCAGGAATGACATATCGACAAGGCCGGATGCGACGGTCACGGATAACGAGGTCACCCACTCTGGTGTCATATTATCAAGACGATGCGATATTGAAAAGTTCGACACTTCCGCATCGCGACAAGAGATCACCTCTTCCCGACGGCACAGCCAGACATCTAATGTCCCATCAAGAGCTCTTCCGGTACTGCAAGAAACGCCGCGCCTGCAAGAGATGTCAAGAGCAAGATCAGGCATCGACATGTCTTTCTCGCATGTGGAGCATTCCACGCCTATCCGCAGTACTAGTGCGCGAGGGCTTTCGGCTGGAGGCGGAGTACGTGCGTTGTTGGGTCCTTCGTCGGAAGAGGATGATACGGTTGACAGTGAGTCTTTCTTCGAGTGTTCTGCCTCTCCTTGACAGAGCACTAACGTTCCGTTTTCAGGTACAGTGTCTAGCTCTCCGCCTGCGCGGTCGACCCCGGTTAAGGTGATACACGAGGTTACGAAAGACGACGTGTACGGAAGAGGAGAGACCTCAACAGGGGCGAGAACAAGTCGGCTCGGTGCTGGAGAAGCTGTTGCGCAACACACAGGTGTGTCTCGGTTCATCTTGCAGGCAAAGTATCCTCTTCTAATGTTTGATTTTGCGACCTTAGGCGAGTCCGTGCTACTCAACAAAGGTGTGGAAATGCAAGGAGTCACATCGACAGTGCCTCTGCCTAGAACCTCCACCGGTGCAGTTCAGCAGGAACTCAACACGTCGCGCAACTCTTTCAAGCGATCACCGCTGTCTCGTCGAATGGAGAGGTCTGTCTCGCAAGAAAAAGATGAGACAAGCACGCCGATATCACATCGAATGAGAAGATCCCTCTCTCAAGAGTTAGAGGAGACGACTGCGCCGTCGCCACGCCGAATGGAAAGATCCGTCTCGCGAGAGAAAGAAGAAACGAGGACACCGCCGTCACGTCGAATGGGTAGATCGGTTTCTCAAGAGAAAGAGCAGACCAGGACGTCGCTATCGCCCCGCATGAACGGATCCGTCTCGCAGGAGAAAGAGCAGACGAGGACAAGAGCGAGAATGCTGTCGGCTTCTGGGGAAGCGAGTGAAGATCTTGCGGCTGCTGCGGCTGCTAAGCAGTGGAGTACACCCACACCGGGCGAATCCAGCGGAAGAGAATTTATTAGACGTGCGGGTACGCCGACGTCTCTGTCACGGAGAGAGGTGGCCGATACACCGTCTCCTAAACCGCGGGCAAAATCGCCGACCAGGGAGGACGATCGACTGTATGACGAGGCAGCCGAGGAAGCGTTCCAGTCCCTCGAAGCCATTGGCTCAGCTCAACAGATCCATGAGCAAGTGCAGCCTATTCTCAACAACACACAACATTCCTTTACTACACCTACACCTCCCATGATCACCGCCGCCACACCGAGCAACGCTGTCACCGCTTCATCGCAAGCGCAACGTTTGGCAAGAGCGGTCACGCAGCAAGTAATGACTTGGTACGAGCAGGAACTCTTACGTACTCAGGAGCAGGAAGCGGCATCAAGAGCGAGGGAGAAAGCGGAGGACATGTTGCGCAAGCGATTAAGGACGCATCAAGATAAGACTGCGCGGGAGTCACGAAGAGCATGGTGGCGCTGGCGGTGGACTGTTGTTGCTGGGTACCTTGCCTTGTTGGGATTATTCTCAGGGTACGTTTGTCGTTCTACCTTCTACAACCGACGAAGGGCAGCTTATCGTGCTCACGCGTGTGTTCAGGATCGCCTCAAGATCTACCACTCATACGGTATTATCCCCGTCGGATGAGTTTTATTATACAAGCTATTACAGCGCGGCCATGACCCAGCAGCAGCCTTGGGCCTTTATGCCGCAGCTACCACGGGAACGCATGTGTCTCTGGGTGTCAGGGTTGGCGTTTCCGGACACTGACGAGCAGGACATGATCATACGGTGCGGAGGCAGCGGCAGCTCTCGTTTGCCGCGCCGGAAAAGGTTCCGCGTACCTGTTTAGCCTTTTCTTCAAGCTCTTGGTGCGGTGTATATCACCGGGTTGGGTTAAGTACACGTAAGTCTGTCTCTTTCACATACACATTGGACAAAGGGAAGCTTACCAACCTATCGAGTATGTTTAGAATCACCCGGTCCAAACTTCAGCCATCATTACCGTCTTACACCTGTCGCATGAGCTTTATTATACCAGTTGTTATAGCGCGGCAATCACCCAGCAGGGGCCCCCCAGGGTCTTCCACGCCACTGCAGCTTTAACAGGAACCCATGTGTCGCTAGATGTCGAAATCAACATTTCCGAACATCGATGAGCAGAACATGTTGGCAAGGTGCGGGGGCAATCGCGTGCTTGTCTAGCCATTTCTTTTTTCGAAATGGAGTGTATACCTATTTTTGATTTTGCTTCTTATTGGTCGAGTTGTATATCATTTCTCCTGTAAGTAGAGAAGCAAGCGGGTTATAATAATCACGTGCAAGACAAAGGAAGTTGATGCTGCTTTTTGGTCCACGGCAGACTCCTTTCTACTGGAGTTTCATATTGTCGCGCATTCCATCAAAGGGGTGCGAGCAGGGCTGAGGGCGAATGATTACCACAAGAGAACGCCATCACGACGGCAACTGCTGCCACAGAGAGAAGAAGTTTCGAGGCAGAACAAAATGCGTCGCAGTGTGCCTCTCGAGCGGCTCCCATCAGAAAAGGCGGTATTCGGTCACCCGCCGGCACAACGTATACCTGAAGGCATTCCGGGGCGAGAAAGGCTACAAGGGCGCAGAGGAGAAACAGGTAGCAGACCAGGAATAAAGCGAAATAAAACTCTAACGAGATCTGACCGTCGAGGAGCAGGTCCACCGCCACTTATTTACCCAACACGGCCGACAACGTTTTCTGATGCTCCGCCACCGTCGGCTCATCGCAGCAGCCTTTTCGTACCGGGGGCGGGACCAATGTTTGCATCTGCAAGCAAGAGAAGGAGTTGGTGGAAAACGACATCGCGCATAGCGACATGGTTCATCCCGGACTGTCTCCTCTCATGTCTCGGCGGAATGAAGACGCCGCTGGAAAGACGGGCGTGGAGGGAAAAGCTCATGGTGGTTATGCTTGCACTTGTGATGGGAGGAGTGACGGGTTTCTTCACCATGGGATTGAACAGGGCTATGTGTCCCAATAATGA
Organism: Naganishia friedmannii; assembly: GCA_030039255.1. Taxonomy (NCBI): domain Eukaryota; kingdom Fungi; phylum Basidiomycota; class Tremellomycetes; order Filobasidiales; family Filobasidiaceae; genus Naganishia; species Naganishia friedmannii. The sequence goes on from JASBWT010000005.1 coordinate 896,485, forward strand.
GAGTCAGGCTCAGGCGATGACAAGGAAACTCGGCAGCGGAGATAGTCAGTATTACCTTCCCGCATTCTTTCACTGTACTGCTATATTGACGCCATCCACCGTATAGTGACGCTAGGGATAAAGGGTTACGAGTTCAATGTTATCGGCGCTAAACCGCAACCAGGCGTCGACTTCTCTGCGCTTGCGACGCAGTTGTCCGGGCAAGACATAACATCCATGTTTGACCGGCACGGCGAAGTCTCGCCCGCTTGTCAGGGGCTTGAAACCGATGGCGCTTACGCCTCGAGTAGTCTCTGCGGCTCGAATACCACGATCAGATTCTGCGTGCTTCCTCCATTGGAAGAGACAACATTCGACACCCTCGGGATAACTAATACGTCGAAATATGTTGGTTACTCTTGGACACAAATCTCGCGTCTACCAGAGTATATGGTTCTCAATGGTCAAGTACTCGATCTCGGACCGTACCTCGCTGCGAATCCGGACGCGAATCCGGAGGACCCCGTAGATGCGGTGATACGACATGTTTTATTCCGCCAACAGAACGCGACCACCGATGTGGGAAGTAAAGACGCCACCCGACTATTCTATAATACCCCACGCACGGTACGCGCCGTCCGCTGCATTTCACAGCGTTACTTTGCAGGACGAATCGATAAAGTCGCACCCGGTTGTTTTTTTTCGAGCATTATCATGTATGTGGCCCTCGTCGTGATCCTCGGCATCATCGTGATCAAGTTTGTCATGGCATTGGTGTTTTCCTGGTGGTTGGCGCCTCGAATGTGTCGTACAGTTAAAAGCGTGCAGGGGGAAGTGGCAGGGCTGCAGGTGGCATGGAGCAAGGACTCTGGTGCAGGGACAGTCTCAAAGGGTTACGATGACGACCATGACAAAGAAGACGACGATGCTCCGAAAGAAAGAAAACCCGACGCACTCGTCTCAGCCGTCCAAATCGGCGCAGAACTATTCACGCTTTGTCTCGTCACCTGTTACTCCGAATCCCAGGTCGAAATCCAAGGTACACTTGACTCGATCGCACACACCACCTACTCAGCCTCTCGAAAATTACTGTTCGTCGTATGTGATGGCATGGTCAAGGGCCACGGTGAATCACGCACGACACCGGAAATATGTGTAGCGCTACTCGAGCGCGACAAACGTTTCGGCGGCGGTGAACCCGAGTCAAGAGGCTACATCGCCGTCGGGGAAGGCTCGAGGCGGGAAAACGCCGCTCGGGTTTACGCTGGGCATTATCGTTCGACAAAGGGGTACAAGGTGCCCATGCTCATCGTCGTTAAATGCGGTTCGACAGCGGAACGTGAAGCCGCCAATACATCGGCTACTGGGCAAGGAAAGCCGGGGAACAGGGGAAAACGTGATAGTCAGATGATCTTGATGAATTTCATCATGAGGGTAAACTACAACGAGCGGTTCACACCGTTGGATTTCGACTTGTTTCGTAAAGTGTATGCGCTCGCGGGTGTCTCGGCAGATCTATTCGAGGCGGTCTTGATGGCAAGTCGGGGTTCTGCCATCACGCTGACAAGGACTGAATTACTGACACTTGGCTCCTGCAGGTCGACGCCGATACACGCATCTACCCAGATTCACTCACCACCCTCATCAACTGCCTACACAACGACCCAGCCATCATGGGCATATGCGGCGAGACCCGTATCGCCAACAAGCGCACCTCATGGATCACCGCGATCCAGGTATTCGAATACTATGTCTCCCACCACATGGCGAAAGCATTCGAAAGCGTTTTCGGAGGGGTGACTTGCTTGCCAGGGTGTTTTTCGATGTATCGGTTGAAAGCGAGAAAGGGCGATGGCGGGGAGGATTGGGTACCGATTCTCGCGCAGCCGAGCGTATGTCAGACGTATTCCCAGAGCGAGGTATCGACGTTGCATGAAAAGTCGCTTCTCGAGCTAGGTGAGCGTGTCAGTGACCAGACCGAGAGAACGACGACCGACTGATCCATTCTTGTGTGGGGCAGGCGAGGACCGATTCCTATCGACGCTCATGATCCGCACATTCCCGCGTCGGAAAATGGTATTCTGCCCCGCCGCAAAATGCAAAACCGTCGTGCCTGATACCTTCTCCGTCCTCCTCTCCCAACGACGACGCTGGATTGGATCCTCGATACACAATCTCTTTGAACTCGCACAAGTACCCAACTTGTGTGGCGTCTTCTGCTTCTCGTACCAGTTCCTTGTCGTGATCGAGCTGATTGGGACGTTGACGCTTCCCGTTGCGATTTGCTTGTCGTATGCTTTGAGCATCAACATGATACTTAATCCACCCACTACATTTCAAGAAGGCATTCCCGTGCTATTACTCGTCACCTCGCTCGTCCTCCCGGCATTACTCATCGTCTTTACGACCCGACAAGCCAGCTACGTCCTGTGGATGTTCGTCTACCTCCTCGCACTCCCCGTCTGGAACTTTGTCCTTCCCGTGTATGCGTTCTGGCACCTGGACGATCTCTCCTGGGGCGACACACGACGCATCGAAGGCGAAACAAAGCACCAACAGCAGAAGGTGTATTCAGAGGATAAGATGGCGGTGTTTGATGGTACTTCTGTGCCCCTACGACGATGGGCGGACTGGGAGAAGAGTAGGTTGCGAAAGTTACGCAGGGACGAGTTGCGGAGACAGCATTTGGCGCGGGTAGAGGAGGCGAGGAGGCAGAATCAGTTGAACGCTATGGATGCGCGGTTCGATTCGCACGCGATGGCTCTGGATGAGTGGGTTGATAAATGGGGTGCCGAGATTGGCGGAGTGAGTCCATTTCCTAACAGTTGCTAGGATAGAAGCTGACGTCGTTACTTGCTTCGTCTAGTATGATGAACATGCGCCCGAGTATCCTCCTCCGCCTGCTGTCCTACCGGGGCAGATTCAGCCGGGACAAGTCTTCCCGGGATTCCATAGAGGGCCAAACGCCAGGCGAGGAAGCGGTATACATATGTCGCAGCAGGATTTTTCGTAGACCACGAGAAGTTGTTGTAGATATCAGATAAATGTTGAAACTTACGTTATTCAGCCCGACGAGTATGATGATCAGGACTTGAGGAGAGGAGGCCGAGAGCCGCTCGGAACACCGGCGGCCGGACAGGACGCGGATCCAGAAATTGTTTCCCTGGCAGCTTCATTCAGTGCAGGTCATCTGATTCAACTTTTGATTTTCAAAAAAGTGGCAACGAATGAGCCTTTGCTCTATATTCATTTCCTTCTATTCAAAACAACAATGGCGAAACAAAACAAGAACAAGAACAAGGCCGCCAAGCTCAAGGCTTTCCGGCTCCAGGCGACCGCTCCTTCAGAGTCCATCACCGCCACTACGCACGCCGCGGCAACAACCACCCCCAACAAGCCGGAACTCGATATCGAGCCAGAAGACTTGGAAATCGCCATAGATGTGCTGAATACGTTGGTTGATGAGCCCGAGATGTTGACGGCGCAGAGGTATAAGAAACTGAAGTCTGCGGGCTGGGATTTCGCAAGGGTCCTGCAGGAGCAAGGAGCGGCGGGAGGTGCGGCGAGTGAGTTCCGGGAATACCGTTTTCCTTGAACTAGAGAACCCTTTCTGACGCTTTTTGTCGCTGTAATGTGTGGCAGCCGCCTCCATTCACTCCAAGATCTCCCACCTCCTCTCCTTGTCGCTGTACCGACAAGCACTCGTCCTTCTCTTCGACCTCTACATCAATAAAACACCCACAAAGCTCGGATCACTGCAACGCTGGGTCCGGGAATGCGATGCTACTTCCCGCCCCGGACGAACACTCACGCCAGAGGAAGAAGAGGACAGGAACATTGTCCTGAAATGTTTGGACATGGTCTTGCGTGTCTGTGGTGGCGGAGAGCAGAGTATCGGAGAGAAATTGGTCGAGGATTTGGAGGATGTGGAGGAGGAGAAAGATGGCAAGCACGCCGTGTTGAGGAGGATGAAACCGTGGGACGTGAGGACCGCCTTGGACCCGGCAAGTGGGAAAAGATTGCAGGAGGAAGTGCCGTTGTGGGAGTTGATTCAAAAGGGGTTCGAAGGTGAGCGCATTCCACCTACACGATATCTTCTCTTTCAACCTTACCAACCATCCCTATACCCCCACAGCAAACACCAAAACCACGCTACCCTCATTCTACGCGATCCAAACCACTCCAGGGGACCAACGGCGCCCGCCAAACATGTACGACTCGACAGTCTACGCATCCACTACACCCTCACCTATCCCTTTCCCCCGCTGTGCGCAACCGGCATTCTCCGTCCCATACCCAGCAATCCCATCCCTTAAACTCCTTCCCAACATTCTATCCCCGCAGACCTGCGAATCCATCATCAACACGGCGAACACGCTCGGATGGGAAGCTGACCAAGCAGCTGGTGGCTCGGCGGTGGATAAAACGTCCGTGTTGGCGCACAACGTTGTTTGGCTTGCGGATGAAGAGTTTGTTGGAGAGTTGTTTGAGCGGATTAGGCCGTTTGTCGAGGAACAGGTGAATGGTGGGCGGGTGAGGGGGATTAATAGGAGGTTCAGGGTTTATCGGTATGGCCCGAAACAGGTCTACAGGGTTAGTCCGCATTGCGTACAAGCGGGATGGGATAGGAACGTTGCGCTGATCTTTTGTTTTGCGTGTGTTCTAGCCGCATATCGATGGTGCCTGGCCTGCAGCGGGAATCGATGCAGAGACTGGAGAATACCTACACGAGTAAGCTTCGCATGTTTCTCGCCGCCTGATAATTCCCTGGCCAAACACCCTCCTTCCTCCCTTGCAGCTCATCACCATCCGACGACCCTCTCTGGTCCCGCTTCACCCTCCTCATCTACCTGAACTCGGATATCAATTCGACCCCGTCAGCTCCCTCTGTGCCAGGCGCAACAACATTCTTCCTCCCCTCACCGGAATCAATCGGCACCATGCTCTCCTTCCGTATCGCACCTGTGCAAGGAGCCGTCCTCGTGTTCCCACATGGAGACGCTAGGGGTTCGTTATTGCATGAAGGGTCACCAGTCGGGGATGGTGGGTGGAAGGTGGTGATTCGGACGGATCTGCTGTATGAGGCTCAAGGCTTTGGGGAGTTTGCGCCGGGGAAGAAGGAGAAGGAGGGCGGGAAGAAGAGGAAGCTTGTGGTGGACGAGAGTGCAGAGGGACAGGGGGATGGGATCAACAAGATTGCGAAAATCGTCAAAGAGGATGGCAAGGGCGGCGTGGAGCAGGTGGGCAAGGTGGTGGTTCCTGTTGCTGTAGGCAAGCAGAATGGTGGTGATGGCGTTGAAGGTATCGGTGGGTAGGGCTTAGGAGTCATAGTGCGCAGCTGGACTGTGCCATTTGAGACTTTGACCGGAGAGAGGCGTGTTGTAAGCTTTATTGAACACAGTGATCATCTACGATTATGTTTTCCTGCCGTCTGTCCGCGCTGGTTGTGTGTACGATGAATTGTTGATATGCGCGGCATGCGCTGGTACCCTTGTTACAAATTTCGAGGTTGTTATCAAGGCCGTCTTTCTCCCGGCCAATGCTATGGGCAGACTGGACTCGACAAAGGAAGCTCATACAGACTAGATCATCCCTGCAGCATGAAACTGCTCGAACAACATCGCCTCGAGTGCAAGCCCATCCTCCAACGCCAGACCAGCCTCATCAAACCCAAATTCCCCATCACCCATCATATGACCCGGACCAAACTCGTCGTCGTCGTCGTCATCAATGATGGGACCATGCATCATGTCAAACATCCGCCCCTGGAAATCCCGGACTTTGACGTCCACGTACAAGTCGGCTATCGCGGGCTGGTTGATGTTGTATCGGAATTCATCGAAGCCTAGTATCGTGTCGTGTGGTGGCAGCGGTGGAAGGTCAGAGCCTGGAAGCCCTGGAAGTTGTCTGATCCTTTCCAAGATCGGTGCAGGTGCCGCCTCTTCGTCCATCTCGCCGTTGTCTTTTTCCTCGGCCTCGTCGTCGTTTTTCTTTTTCGTCTGTTCAGCCGACATGTAGTCGCACAACATCAACGATATCCCCATATTCGGCATTGTTTGGGAATTCCCAATGACCTGAAGCGTGAATGGGAGAACCTTGTAGCCTGCTTTTGCCACTTTTTTGATAGCTTCGATAACGGATTCTTTGCGCGGGACTAAGCCGGGAAGGTGAACATTTGTGCCTTCCATGGTGAAGACGTCGGTATCCAGGACATCGACGTGGATGATGATGTCGAGATCTTCAAACGTGTCTGAAACGGCTCCGACGTGTTTGAGTAGTCTAGTCAAAGCGATCATCTGCGAGGAAACAAAGGTATCAGCTTGATATTCCCGCGGTCTCTCCGGAAGGCACATACCCAGCCGCCAGTCACTTCATCCCTACTTTCGACCGCGAAGAACGCCGTGATGGACAGTCTCTTCAAATTCGGAAACTTTAGACCCTTGAGATTCGTAGCCGTGAATTTCAACGCGTCTCGAACCGAATGATCATCGTTTGCGAAATGTAGACGAATATTCAGAACCTCGGCAGAAGAGCTTCGAAGAATGGAAACGAGTTGTCCGAGGTGATACGTGATTGTTGGTTGTGGTCCGATCTTGCTATTGAAGGGGATCGAGATACCACCCAAACGATCCGCTAGGTTCAGGTTGAGAATCTCCAGATTAGATAGTGGTTCTGGTTGATCGGGGTTTCGGTCGACTTTGGTGAATTCTGTGTTGCTGTCGATTGTGAATTTCGTGGCTGGACTCCACTCGATCCATAGATTACGGATGTTTGGCAGGGTTCCAAATGCCTGACGCAGAGAGGGGTCCAAACGGTCGTCTCGCTTGCCCGTGTAATCAAAGCGTGCGGCGATTCCCCTATTCCATGCCGTATGAATATCAGTCACATGCCGAGGAAAGCAAGGATTCTGGCTTACTTGACATTCTCCGTAAACCCTTCTGTTGCAGAAGATACTGTCCTCGAAAAGTGATCCACATCTGTGTCCAGCGATATTCGAGAAAAGAAGCCACCATTCACCAACACACCCCTGAGCCGCTTGCACGTTGCCGCCAGCGCATTAACCTCAGCCGCAACGCCTCGGAGATGAGATGCTCCAGGGGAACAAGCACAAGCGCAATGACACGGCGGGCCTTCCTCCTCCTCTGCTATTTCTCTTTCCCTTTCTCGCTCCTGACGCCATTCTTCCGTGGCGATCTCCGCGATGAGGCAAATGATTTCGGCGGGAAGTTGGTTCAGGCGGTTGGGCGGAGGAGGAGGTCTGAATAGCGAAGCAATGTATACGATGATGGGAACCTCGTGAAGCTGAGGAGGAAGCTCGTGAGATAGGGGAAGCTTGTCTATACAAATAAACCGGCTTACCGTCAGACCGAGTGCCAGTGCAAACCACATGATTTCTGTTTCTGACTCTTCAGCTCTTTTTCTCCACGAGCTGGCGCGATGTCGATTCTACTCCGGTGTAACGGTTCCTAGCGAACGCAGCAGAGCCAGCAAAGTATTCCTTGTAAAGCTACTCCGGGAGTTGATCTCTTTTTTCTTGATTGTTGCCATATGCCTGGTTCCCGCCGTGCGCTGCAAACTTCGTTCGTTCAGGCCGACGCAACCAAGTCGTTACGCTCCCGTTGATTCTGCCGTCTAGATCATCATCGTCTCGAAATTGAGGAGAATGACGGTAGTATAGTAGACCTGCAAATAAAGCCGGACCCTGACAGAGCAGGCGGCGCGTCAGGCTTCGCGTTGCCTTGTTTACTTTGTGCTAACGAGCATATCCACCCGTTTCAAAAACGGAACCCTGAGCAAGGGGAGTGTTGGGATCATGCGGAAAAGGCCAGAGTTGGGATGTTTGAGTGAGATTAGAAGACAGCCAATTTTGATTATTAAGCCAACTATGGTGCAAAGCGGGCTTATCCGAGCGGGGTATAGCAATCTAAAATGGCTGGCGGTGATGGTGAATCCGCAGAGATCGATGGCGAGAAGGTGACCTGGTGGCAGCGCATCGTATCTGTGTTACACCGAAGCAGGAGGAGGCACGTACGACTTGAGGGCAAGGAATACATAAATGGGGAAAGGGCAGAAATCTACTGGTGTCGAATCTGCGGGTATACTTTGTTGAAGACCTTTTTCTGTTGGCCATTCTCAATATCCGTGAGGCACACCCCAATCCTGTTGGCGCTGGTGGCTCTGGACAACGCCACGTAAAGCTGTCCCGTGATCAAAAACCTCTTTTCGTAGATCTACCCCACCACATCGAGGCTCTAGCTCTGTAACTTGTTGATTGTCAAAGTAAATGCTAGCTTGATCGGAGCTGAGCAGTAGTGAAGTGGGTCGGGGAATTTGCGTCGCAGGCTGCCAGCAGCTCGCCTTCGGCTTCGGCTGGACAGCCACTCCGGACACCCTGGATGGAAAGACGTGAAGGAGGGGGGTTGCAAGGGCGCGCAAGCGCGCGACGCCTTCGGCGGCCGTGGACGCAAAGTCACTTCTTCCGTTATAGATAGTAGATAGTAGATAAGCTCATCCGGGGTCTCTCAAGTCTTTCTGCTCTTCTTCTGTTTCATCGCTGCATCCTCTGTACATATGATAGCATGACAAATGCCATGGCGCAAGACCGGCAAGAACAGAACACACGATCAACGTACAATCAAATCGATACATGTATCGAAGGCCTACAACCGTCGATAATGAACTGAAGACTGGACCGACAATATGTCTCCGACCAGACCAGCAGGGCAAGATTCTTCATGATCCAAAGGAAGACGACATACTGAATTATGTTATCAAGCTTGCTCGTCCTGTGGTTCCGCTTGTCGTTGAATGGACTACTCGTAAAGGGTGTCGATTCCCGCTTGATGGATCTTGTAACTTTTCACAATGTCCTGGCATCGGTTCTCAGGTGGACATGGGTGGCATGCGCTCTGTCGGTGGGTGCACACACCAGGGAATGTTGGGGTCAACCCGGTCGTCGTCGTCGTGCTCGTATACTTGAAGATTCCTGATGGGTATCGGGCAATTTGAGTGCATTTCGTTGAGTCCAGAGAGCTTGAAGCGAAAGCGTTTCAACATAAAGACAATTCTCTTTAAGCCGCCGGAAGAATGACATGACGTCTTCTTTACTCGGCACCCAAGCCCGATATCGGTAAATGCTGGAAGAGGGCGTATGATTTCCTTTATTTCCCACTCGAATGCCACATCGAGCGAATCCGACATCGAGCGAATCCTGTCCCTCGGCGACAGCAATGTAGAATTAAATAAGGCAGCGGATGCTGTCAAGAATGCTGAGAAAGGGGCTGATAGAAGTTCGTCAGATGCGACCTCATTAAGGAATACTATGGATCACAATAGCTAGGACGATCGTCGTGCCAACTTCTGCTACGTAGACGAGCCACTAGGGATTTGTCCGTCGGAGATTTCACGATTGGATGGTAAATTGAGTCTGTCGTAAAGCACACCCGATCCTTTCCTTCAGCTTCAGCTTCCCTTTCTCGAATGGAGGGTGGCTTCACTCCTTGCATTTATGAAAGTGTATTCACAGAGCGTCTGACCTACAACTTCCCACATGATCACTCATCTGGATAAGATGAAGGGAAACAACGTACCATCAATCCAACCGCCGAGGCGAACTGACGAGCCATATATCGATCTTTTCTTCCTAAGTGCTTGCTTCTCTGGACGCTAGATCTACGATAAAGATTTTCAGTAGGTCTGGCGTAATTCAAGAATCGCCGCAGAGTCGGTAAGATCGGAGAGGTTGCGCTGATGCAAATAATGCTGTTGCTGGTAGACAACTCAGAGAATCGACTCCGTTTTTCGGTTGTTTGCCATGCGCCGGGAGCTCGATTCGCTCGATACTGCTAGTGGGATGTTCTGAAGCTGCCTGTTTGTCTTTGAGTATGGTACGTCGACCGGTCTCGAGACGAATACCCATATCGGTAACATTTAGCACCGTTGACGACAACAGATATGGACAAAGGAAGAGCGGCGAGCGGATAGTTTTGCGTTTCGTTGCTTGCTATGTGCATGAACAAGCCAGCTCAGCTCAAAAAGGTATACTGCATAGGTGAACTGCCTCTGCAAAAGACTCAAATTGTATATGCACATTGTGATTTGTGAAGAAGATGGTGGAACATCACACAGATTGTTGAGGTCAGAGAGTACTTTACATCGGCTTCCAAAATACAAGCGACCTACGGACGGCGACCTTCGCCATGAACAGCTAGTAAACGATAGATCAACGAGTGCATGCCAGAGAGCTGATACCATCATCCGAGTCTGCGTCAAGACGCCGCCAAGCAGATCGTGGGGTGATGAGGCGTGACATATCCCCTCTTGCTTTACTCCGAGAGATCTTGTTGTCTCAATTGGTCCACGAGATCTTGCTGTCCTGCTCGGTGACTTGCTTCATAGTTATAATTCACCCCCATTTGATCCACTTTGTCTAACCCCTAACCCCTAAGTTGGGACAATCCGGTGCATAGTAGTCAGGATCATAGTTGTGATGCGTGCAAATACGACATTGCAGGAACCCACGGTCTTAACACGATTCATTTCGCTATATCCCTCGAGGTCAAAGGAAGAGCCTTCGAGCTGCGGACAACTCTGCTTTAGACGGTCGAAAAGGTCCAGGAGATGATCGTGATCGGGCTTGATGAGAGAATCGATAGCCCTCTGTCCATCCTGTTGTAGGAAAACTTCACTGCTGCCATTCTTGCCAGAGAACTCGATAATGGCGAACGTGAAACCGAGGAAAACTGTTCTGATACGATATTGCTCCAGCCGAAGGACGTCGTCAATGGCTTTTTCAATTTCGGGCTGTTCAAGACAAAGATATCGAGATGCTAAGCGTTGAAGCCCGTTATGCGGTAGATCCACCGAGGTACTAACCCAGGTAGATCTTCTTGCTAACTCGCCCACTATAGCAATATGCCCACGACATGCAAAGGACTCCAGCTGCGGAAAACGCATCGACATCAAAGCATTCTTCATTGCCACGGTGCTCGATGCGGCCGTAATGAATCGGAGTGCCGAGGTCGAACTCGACCTCCTTTAGATTTGACAAGGGCACTTCATAATTCATAGGGTTCCAACTTTATTCCTGACTTGCGAATACGTATTACAAGTTTTCGCTTCGCTCATAAAATCTGCACCTTGATTGTCACGGGGAGAAGGCGAAAAGAAACCTATGCTCCGGCTGTCGAGACCCTGATCCATAAATGTCAAGGTTGAATGACATTCCAGGTGTTGGTCCTCCTGGGAACAGCGCAGCGACTTCTTTCTCCGTCGGTAGCCATGGCCGTTGGTTTTGTAAAACGATCCGGATCCCACTGTTATGGAAGTTGACAGATGCGAAGACTTGTTGGTGGCGGAACCGGTCCATCGCTGAACTTTTCGATACGGTCTTTCGTCATCTGTTTCTATCAGGTTCGGTATCAGGGTAAGCACGAACGGTCGGGCACTTCGCTGTTCCGAGTGAAACCTGCGTAGGACCAATTCGATCCCTTCCTTCGGGATCCCACCTCAATGCGGATTTTCAGCGACCCTAGCGAGCTGGTGTGTCGTATCCAGTGCCTCCATAAACGCTATCTGTTATTATTTCGTGAAGGAGTCGTGTCCAATCAAAGATATAGAAGCACGCCGTAAAGCTGGTGTTTGTGCCCATATTCAGCGTGTGATGTACCCGAATCGGCTGATGAGGGCGCACATGTCATCTTTCCTTATTCCGTAAAGAGACTTTAGCAGCGGGCTAGAGGTCTATCTTATCACAGGGAGATAGCTAAGACGTTGTATTGAGAACTTACACAAATGATGTACTCTTACGTTCTATCTCAAATCTTGAATGCCTTGTGTGGAATAATAGGAGACTGATCCTGAGGAGACTCCACTCGAAGGTAGCTCTCGTTGACAGGTAATCCCACCATTCAAGGGTGAAAGGAAGATCATAAGAGGCCATTAAAATCGAGGCAGAAGCCTCTTGGCATATTCGTTTCCAGGTCGAGAGGAAACCCGAATTAGACTCAGCAGCTAGCACATGCACGAAGACGGATGCCCTACCTTTACGGATGCCCTACCTTTACGCAAGGGCAATATGTCGCGCACTTGATCTTCAAGAAAAGGGTCGCGAATCTCTCCTCATGGTACAACGCTGCGATTTCGCATAGGGGGTGCAGTTGATTATTTGCCTTATGATATTATTCTTCTCTGGTTGTACTTAGTTGCAGGGTATGTATATATAGGAGGATGCTAGGTTATTATCTCAAGTTTTGAGTCGCTTTAGGTCACAATGCTACCTCAAGAAAGGTCAGCAAGAGGACTTCGTTCAGAAGGCTCTCAAGCCAGGTAGCTAGTCCCAGATGCATATACATAACTGGCACTTTGCCTCACTTTGTAATAGCTCTCATGCTTTATGATTCACCCTTTGGTTCACGTCGGATCTCGAGGCTACCTTGAGTGCAAGACTTCTTAGAATCAACAACTATCCTAGTCTTTTCCTTTCGGTATTCAAACATAGTTCGCAGTAGTAAGCATTTGACAAAGTCCCGAGATCCTTTTACAACGGCAATGCTGACTCACTTCGCGTAAGCTGGATTATCCACCCGCGACAACATGACTGTCATCTCACCTTTGATACCCTGTTGGGAAACTGCGCTTATGCGCCAACACCGCGCGCCCATGGCACTTTCGCGCCTACTCTCGACTTTTGGTCTATCTCGCCTCTAATGTAATAATAATGGATCATCCAATATTCGACCAACATTTGACCAACGATTGATCAACACTTGACCAACAATTGATCAACAGTTGACCGACAGTCGATCCAGTTTACTCTATGACTCGGTTTGACTCCATAATATGGTGGCAGATGCCTTTGCTGCACACCTGAACGTCTATATAAACCAGCCTTCTTGGCTGTGAAATTCATTTGCCACTAGACTTATGATACACCCAAATTAGATCAGGAATTGTCACTACTTCCAATCCGACTTCAAGACAGGATTAGCTACCTTTAAGTTGAGGATAGTAACGAGGTCTGGCAGTCAGCATGACAGGTGAGTATTACATAACAACCTTGTAGTATCCGGAAAATACGTTGCTTGTCTCGAAGCTCCAAAAATACAAGTTGCGACTTTCTTTGGACTTGTGATTTGGGATAGAAATATCAAAAAGATTTACAAGTGCAGTTAGCGCGACTAAGGAGAATCGCTGGCACCCAATCACTAGCCTTCACCATTCTCGTTCAGGTCAGATGGACCTCCAGCTCTCCAACAGCAGAAAACTGAGGCAGTTTGCGATTAACGTGAGATTCATTCTGCTGCAAAGGATACGTTGGTTTTTTCACAGTTCATCGTCATATTCACATGCGCTTATGACATTTACCTCGCCGCAAGTACGCCCATACTCATCGCCACAGCCAAGCTTGTGAAACCATCTCCGAGCACTCCAACGGTACGTCTCCTTCCCCCCGACTTGTATCGTCCTTCCTTTATACGAAATCTTACTTCCTTTTCGTGATTGAGGGGAAGCTGTTACAATGCCAGCAAGGCAAATTCTTCAAAGGTAAACGAAAGTATGAGTTTGAACGCTGCTCAAACCTTTGAGTATCCATCACGGATTCGGGGACGTGCATACAAAAGTCAATGAAATTGTTCGCGTTGATGCTGGAGTCACTCTCGCTACACTGTTGCTTGAGCCCATCGAAAAGAATAATCGAAAGCTAGCTCTCATCTCTACCATAAGACGTTTTGCATCGTCCTCAGCCTCACATGGACTCACATCAAGGACAATCAGAGGCATCCGTCATTGCATCTTCCGCAGGTGGAGCTGGATTTGTAAGTAGGCTGAGCCGATCATCGTTTACACCCTATGTTCTAGTAAGTCTCGTGGCCACTAATAGCTACACCCATTTGTGATATGTCGTAGGTCTTAAAACGCGACGCTCAAGCCACTGAAGGCTCCGGGCAGATCGATTGGAAGCTTGCCCTTGAGATTATCATTCCTGTTGGGGCAGTTGTTATATGCGCTATTATATGGTTTCTGTTGCGGAGGAAGCAAGGTGCTAGACAACAGGAGGATCGGGAGCGCCAAGAGCAGACGAAAATGAATGAGCGGCTGGAGAGCACGATACGATGGGGTTTTTAGCTTCCGTTGCTTGTATGGCTCACATCAATATCATTGACTTCTGTTCGCTAGCTGGGATAGGATTGTTACAGCTCCGCACACTACTCCGATGACGCAGCACATAACAATTGCAAACCCCATTGCTGTGACCAGTTGCATGATGCGCCGCTGTTGGGTGCCGTCGATTCGCGAAGGCGCTATTGCGATGTATACTATTTGCTCTTATATTTGCTCTTAAAGACCAAATATCACAAGTCCAAAATTATAGCAACTTGTGATTTTAGAGCTTCGCAGCGAGCAACTAGATTTCCAGATACTACACAATGTTCTGTAATACGCACCTGTCTTGCTGACTGCCACAGATACTAGTCAACTCTGACCGAAAAGAGTAGTCCCTAATCGAAGTTGAAAGGTAGTGATAGGAATTCTTGATCAGATTTGCGTAAGTTATAAGTCCAGTGGCGAGTACAAGTCACAGCCAGAAGGCTAGTTTATATAGATGTTGTGAGCCTAAGGCGAAGGCATTTGGCACTGCTCATTATGTACAGACGGAGTTATAGAATTGAGCACACCCTGCCAATAATCTCTGCCAGCAGTTGAGCAGTTGTTGCCAAAGGTTGCACGATTGTTGCCAAACATTGAGCGACAGTTGTCGAAATATTGTACAACATATGAAGACGGCGATGTTGAGCGTTGGCGGAAGAAACGAAATAAAAGCGCGTCGGAAACGTAGCGCGTTTCACAACAGATTTTGTCCTGTTTGACAGAGCTCGGCTTGGCTATTGTCCCATGTAAGGGTCGGGATCGAGCACATGAGTACAAATACTCGCATTACGAGTTCCGCGTTACCGCGTACTCATACTCATATTCACTACTCACCTGTAGTATGAGTACAGTACTCTATCGAGTACCAATCTCAATTTCTTGCCACCCCCTTCAACCTTAGATGATGCCTATGTTCTGCTCATACCGTCTGACCAGAGACTGCTTGGAATGCTACTCCGACCCAGATCATCGACTCTTTCCGCTCAGTATATAACGAGCTAGCAGACTCGATTCCCCCTCATCTTGTAATCCGTTTTGCTCTTCAGAGCAAGATCATATGTCAATGCTATAGTCACGTGTTTTCAACTATAGCTTAGTGGTTCCCCACTGCCTTGTCATCAGTCTTAGCCTTGATCCTGTTCTCTCTTGAGGTCATTGTCGCACCCAAGTGTTGAGTCTTAGCTCAACAGCCTCCCGTTCGTGACAATCTTAAGTCGCTTGCGTCCTAGTGCTGTGATTTCTTATCATGTTCCGGCGAGATCAGCCCGTACGCACGACCACTGAACGATGACAGGCAAACCCAGCTAGGTGAAAAAGGTGGTGATGTCCTGGTCTTAATGATCCGCTCTCGCTTCGTTTAATCATAATGGGGTCTGTTATGCTTGTATACCGTGAAAGAATGCCGCATTCGCTCGTTTGCTCGGTAGCATAGTAGTAACATGCACCGCCATCGGCATATCAATCTAAATCTCCGCTGGTCAGGGTTCCATTCCGGGGGGAACATTGTGTTTCGAAGGTCATTTTTTCATGTTGCCAGAACAGAACATTTTCCTTGCTGCCCTTTCGAGTTTGGCGCATTACTTTTCGTTGGGTACACGCTGCCATTCAATTAAGGTATCCAAGCAGGATCGGCGTATGCGATGAGGAGCGGACACTTGATCTTCTCAAGCTGCCAGATAACTCAAGTCACGGCGTGGACCCCTTTCTGTCACAACACAATTGGGTGAAGTTGAGCGACCTGCGCTGGCGCCGGTTAGTCGATCATCTAGACAAACCTGCACCAAGGGCATATCCACAGTGAGCGATAGTCCACGAGCGACTTGTATCAGCCTTCCTCAACAACTGTAGGGCAATTCTGGCCTGAGAAAAATAGCGACAAAACATTGAGTACATATGAGTAGTGTTCAGACGTGACTTCCAAATAGGAATACTGAATACTCATACTCGTAGTCATTCATTGAGTATTACTTGAGTATATTCAGTACTCAGTACTCGATTGCGACCCTTGGTCTCATGCATGACCGTTCTGTGATACAAGTTCCTTGTGCTCCTTCGCTTGTCTCCTCTTCTGCCACTGAACCCACGAAAGATAGGCGCACCCTCCAGCTGCGACCACCCCGAACGCAGTAGCAACCCCAATAATCCAGGTCTGCATGATAGCTGATACGTCGCGCGAGTTTGATGATTCACGAAGTTCGTTTACTATATACTTCGGGTAAGATGATTTCGTTTCTGCGGTCGTGGACCTGTGGGTCGTGAGTCGTTCTATGACTGTGTATTTTGTGAGCTGAGGGCTAATATTCGACGTGTCTGAATTACGCAGAGTATGCGTCTCTTATATTGTGAACCTGGGTTGTTTAGCTCACCGCTCTCTTTGTGTTTACCTAGGTATCGTTTCAATGTTGTCTCCGGCTCCGCCTTAATGGAATGCACGGAAAGGGCCTAGGTTTCACGTGTTTCATCCCACCCGCACCCTTTGGCTGTCACCCCTCGCAGGAAGCAATCAATGGTAGCCGGGCATTCCCCTATCATTTCAACGTTATATAATATTTAGGTATAAGGGCCCGTACCCCCCTATTCCAATGACATTCAGTCAGGTGGATGCAGATCTTTTGTTTTAGTGGTACAGCTTTTTTCCTTGTGGAGATTAACTGATGGTGACTGCTATGTAGCCATGTTCTCTGAAGAACATCCCAATTCTGCGGTCGCGCAGTGCGACTGAGTTAATCTCGATCGCTCACGTCATCGCGCGGGTCGACCGCTATCACAGCGGTTTGGTTACAGCATTTTTCATATGTAATGTCCTGAAGGATTTTTTTTCGATTTTTTCGCTAGCTTCAGTCGCCCGGCAGATGAATGACGTAAATTGTAATCGGCGAGCCAAGAGAGTCTGACGGAATCTGTAGTGATATGAACATGCTGTCCTAGTAGCTTTCCTGTTGCTCACTCTACACTTATCGTTCATCAAGACACTGTGACACCTTGTATACCGCACATCCTTCGACAAGTAATCCCACTGACCATGCCAAACCGCGCCATATCGAACGAAAAGCATCGCTACGCTATCAACGGTCACCTGGATCCTTCGTTGGTGGATCAGAACTTCTATCAGGTGCGCGAGGATTGGCAAAATAATCTTGAGATGTCTAACCTAGAACGTGTCTCTAGGCAATCGGTGGTATTAGCAAGCGTACGGTGCAAAGAGCGATGAAACGCTTGGGAGAGACGGGCACCTTGGAGTTCGATAAGACCAGGAAGGGAAGGCCTCGTCGCTTGCCTCGTGAAGTGGTTTCTCACCTCATGCTTGTCGTCGAGTCGGACCCTACTGTTACGCTCGGCACTATCTCGTTACACCTGGAGCATCTCGGATACCATATAACACGGTCGATGGTCTATCGCAGCATCCAACGGGAAGGTTACTCGTGGAAGAAAGTACGCAAAACGGTTATCACTCGCATGTCTGAGTACGGGTGTTAAGTGCCAGAGCTACTATTTCTAAGGAGACTTCAACTTGATCGCAAAGATGCAAGTTATCAAGCCTTTTACCTTATGAAGGTAGTAATCGTAGCGGCCAAACTATATCCAGCGTCTCGGAGCTACGCAGTGGTTATGTAATACTCACCTGTCTTAGCGACTACTTCCGGATACTACTCGATGTCTTGATGACGTAAGGTCGCGACTCCTTGTTGATATCGAAGAGGGTTAGGGGTTAGGGGTTAGGGGTTAGGGGTTAGGGGTTAGGGGTTAGGGGTTAGGGGTTAGGGGTTAGGGGTTAGGGGTTAGGGGTTAGGGGTTAGGGGTTAGGGGTTAGGGGTTAGGGGTTAGGGGTTAGGGGTTAGGGGTTAGGGGTTAGGGGTTAGGGGTTAGGGGTTAGGGGTTAGGGGTTAGGGGTTAGGGGTTAGGGGTTAGGGGTTAGGGGTTAGGGGTTAGGGGTTAGGGGTTAGGGGTTAGGGGTTAGGGTTAGGGGTAGGGAATGCCATAGGTCTCAACACTAAGTATACAACAGGGTAAAAGCACTGATAATCGGGAAACTATAGTCTAAAGGAGAAACTGAGAAAGACGAGACTCTATATTAAGATCTTGACTAATAGCTGGCGAGTGTGGCGAGTATTGCTGGGGTATGTCCAGAGTTGAAGCCTGTCGGCACTTAGAGAACAAAGCTCTTTGCTTTGGCTCTTAGCAGAATCAGAGATAGTTGTTGGCAGAGCGTAGAGAATGCTGAGGGTGTAACCGACTGCTGCCACGCCTTGAGGCACTTTGCTGTGTCGTCATCCATCATTCCTCCCACGGTAAAGACCAGAGGAGTAAACGGGATGTTGTTGGCCGGGAGTCTCCTTCGTTTTCCAGCAGCTTGACCGTCCAAGAACTTCTTGATGTAGGCGTGACCACGCTCCGCAGATTTGATGGGTTGGATTTGGGGCGGAATGTGGGTCTCGACAGAGTCTCGGCAGGCAAGCGATACGACGGTGACATCGTATTCGTGGTTGGAAAGACCGGATGCCTCTGAACCAGTCACTCGAAGATCGTTTCGACGGTTGGTGTCGGCGATATAAGGTTCGACCGCGACTCGGACTCCTTCGGCTGATTCAAGTGCGCGTTTGATGGCGTACTTGACTTGCTCGTGTCGAGCAACGAACCAAGGTGTACCCTTTTTGCAGACTTCAGGGTGTCCGGCGGTATTCACTACCCCGCAAAGGGAGCAAACGGCTGAACCGGGGTTCAAAGTTCGATGGTGGAGGGCGGCCGAAACTTCAAAGTCCGTGAGGCGTAACGCTTGGTGAAACGGAATTACCGAAAGCCACTTTCTGCCCAAACCCGACGCCGATTCTAGAACGGTTTTGATTTGGTGGTCGTCGAGTGTGTGGAAAAGGCTTTCCTGTTGCGCTTCAAACGCTTTGCCGCATCGAACTCGCTGAGGCGAGATTGAATCCGGGTCTTCGGGGTCGGTAAGGGTCGGCGGTAATGGCACGGGTCCAAGGAGCGGTTCTAACAGCTTGTCCGAGGTCTCCGAAGCCGCAGCGTGGGCCAGAGGTGCACATGTCTTGTATGACAAAAGCCCTAGGCCTCCCATTTTGACCGGAAGTGACATAAGGGTCTCGTCTTGGCGCAAGGATTCTGCCGGATCGGAGGAGCTTCGAAGTCGAAGAGCGGCTCTCCATATGATAGAGTCCAGCCTGTCCCATTCCGATTCGATATCATCGGTCACGAGACAACGTTGAAGGTGCCGGAGATCCTGCTGCATGCACTGTCGGAGTAGCAGTAGCGCGTGTTGATGAGGAACGTCGACTAGCTTGTCGATCTTTGTCTCGAGCTCGTGGACTTTTGTTTTTAAGAACAATCGTCTTGCCCAAGCAGGTCCAACGCAGGAACCCAATATCTTCAGACCGTTGGTATTCACATCAGTGATTGACGTTATGAACGACTTTTCCCGGTTGAGCTTCAGGGACGATCCAGCCACGGAGAAGAAGTCCTCCACTTCGGCCAAGGTCTCGTCCGTTTTGCTAAGGATATACACATCGTCTAGATAGGCTAGAACGATGCATTCCGGGCCGAGCTGCCGTGAGAGTTTCTCCAGGATTGGCCGAATGCCCATAGAGAAGAGTAAGGGTCCAAGCGGGTCGCCTTGACGGACTCCTTGAGCAGACGGGATCTGGGTGATGTCACCTGCGCCACCGCCGATTACCAAACGAGACGGTTTATCGTAAGCCCATTTGGCAAGTCGGTAGAGGCCGGGAGCGTGTTGCTTAACCGCTTTTTCCATGTCCCGTCGGTCCAGTGTATTGAAGGCGTTCGAAATATCCAGCGAAGTAACGTGAGTGTAATCCTCGTCTGCTGAGCCATCGATAGCACGTTGAACCGCTCGGATAAGAGGCTCAACGCCACCTTTTGTTCCGACACCGAATTGACCGGTCGAGAGGAAATCCGGCTTGAAGGTATGTCGCAGGACGGCCTTGGTGCACAGTCGGTAAATGAGTTCTCCGACGGCGATAGGTCGAACTCCTCCGTCCGGCTTTTCCAGGGCAACGAGCCGGGAAGAGCACAAAAGCTCTTTTCCGGGGGCGGTACCGGCCAAAACCATGCTCACCAGGACGGTAAGCATTTTCTTGAACGAGTCCGACCGAACAGCCAACTTGAGTAAAGGCACCGTCCATCCCGAAACACCAGGAGCGGTATCCGGCTTGAAGGAGTAGAGAGCCTCGATAATGGCCTCAGTCGAAGGTGGTGTATGTTGAGCCGGACCGGGGAGCGCACCGAAAGGATTTCTGGGTCCTTCCGGATGTTTCGCCTTGAGAATTTCGATAGTTTCAGCTGTTCGACTGGGTGCCGAACTGAACCCACCGAGAGTCCTAGCAGCGTGACCTAGTCGACCGACTTCGACTTGCTTGATAGCTGAAGGCGAGGATCGGTCGGCTTGAGTGTTCTCGGGCCGCATCGTTGGGAGTGATACTTCCGGATAAAGAACTAGGCGGTCCCTGGCAGTAGTTGCCTGACCAGGAGCGAGACCTATCTTCGGTAGACATAGAATGTCCAGCACGTCTCTGTCGCTGGGCGGTCCAGCCAAGAAGTTGTTCGCTACCCTTTCAGCAGCATCCGAGAATGATTTTGCCACTGAAGGGGGTAGCTGCTTGTACGTCGTTGGGAGTGACGCCAAACAATCCAAGGCCGCTTCGTCGTTTTCGAATTGGAACGAAGACGACCCAGGATGACGGACCGAAGCAGCAAGTCGGGCTCGGTTGTTGACCAAAGGTACTGGTGCTCGAGCGGGAAGAGGCACCGGTGGAATTCGAGATCGTGAAGGTTCGATTGCGGGAGGAGTCGGTAGTCGCTCCCTTCGCCGAGACGCCGAAACCGGAATTCGAGAAGGGCGTAAAGCCCCGGGACGTTCGATTCTTTCTATGGAATCGATGGATTCCACCGATTCCTGTCTTTGATCCCTCTCGCCAAAGTAAGGATCTTGTTGATGTTGTTGGACTTCCGAGCCAAAGCTCTGCTCTTGCGACTCGTCAGACTCGGATTCGGATTCGCTGGCAACTGGGTCGATTTCGGCAGCGTAAGGGCACGTCTTCGACCGCTGCTTGTGTTTCCGGATCCCGTCAAGTCCCAAAGCGGCACTGCCACACAAACAGACCTTGATTTGCGTACCGGCAAAGTCTGCTTGAGTGAAGACGTGGTTCTTGTGGCGCTGTCGAACGTGTTCAAGAAGATCGTTGCACGGTCTGGCACACGCAGGGCAAGTCCCAGGATCGGACCGCTTGCCACGTTGTTGCGTCATGGCGGATGCATTCGTGCAGTCGGCTTTATGACTGAACAACAATAGCACAACCACAACAACAGACACGAACAGTGGCGTCGAAGTGGCGGCTTTATGACTGAACAACAATAACACAACCACAACAACAGACACGAAC
>JASBWT010000050.1:0-71598 GCA_030039255.1 Naganishia friedmannii
TTTCGGTCGGCCATCTATCACTGCAATGCTCGAGAAGAAGTTGTTGAAGTCCGAAGGTCAGCGCAAGCTTTTCGCTCGCCGAAAGATCATTATCGATGAGATAGTGAAGTTGGCTGAAGAGAAGACAGTGCATGAGTCGCAGGTGGTGGAGAGGCTGGAGGCATATCGAGCGACGCACGGTATGTCAATAACCAAGCTTCAGGACGATATCAAGGAGAAGCGAGGAAAGGGAGAGTCAATTATCTGAGTGAAACTTGTGAGTCGCAGCCTGAACTATGTTTGCGGGTAAATCTGCGAGACGGTCTGCCTTTGTCCACCGAGTCCTGATGCTTGTGCGTCTTTTATACCCAGCAGCGCGTTTGTAACTTTGTATATTGCGTGAAACAATTCGTGTATTTTATCCTATAGTGGGTTTCTATTGTACAACGTTTTCTTCGACGATCCGATGCGTGTATATCATTATTAGAAAACTCACTCTATGCGCTTGATTCGGTTATGACTTCTTCATGGACTGTCAAACGCGGAGGATAGCAGCGACATTACTGAAGTGGCCTGAATTCTGAAATGGAGGCGGGTACAATGCCGCTTCATGTCGTGCCGGAGATAGCGGTTGGTAGATCAAACGATATAACCTGAGTTGTTCCGAAAAACCATGCAAGAAGAGTGCAAGAAGAGGTCAAAGGTGCAATCAAGTCTGGTGAGCACGCCATGCACTTGTGCAGCAGTCGCGACATACCACAAAGGCGTTCACCCGGGGTGCAACAGAAAGATATGTCATCTGGAAGGCCAGAACTGCCCATTGTACAACTCCATATGGCCTCGGGCCACCCTAAGTTTCGTTGATGGAGGCATGTTATGTAACCTTGCTTCGGTTCAGTTGCATGTGCTCGATGTTGATTTCATCGCATGTAGCTGTTGCAAGGCGTGGCTTCACGAAGATATAGTGACAAAGCTTATGCAGGCCTATGATGCCGTGCCGACGTGGTGGTACATTGCCGCCCCTGGTGATTAACGGCATGGCCGCAAGTCTGGAGTTTGAAAAAGGGATGAAACATTGCATCAAGTACAGCACTAAATCAACTGCGCTTTGCTCTTTCAGTATTCCTGCTGGATCATCAATCTGCCAAACCCCCCAGTCTGGCTTTTGTTATTGGCAGTCGCGGTTGCAGCGATATTCCTGGTCCCCGGATCCGGATGTATAACGGCGATTAGCAATACCACACCTGGGTTGAACGTATTAACTGAATGGTGAGCGGAGGTCAATCGAGGAATATTTCGTTGCCGGCATTGACAAGTTTTGCTTCTGCAGGATCGCTGGAATTCTTTTACCAGGAAAGCCCATTGCTAAGTGAGTTTTACCGCACGGAGCAGGGAGTAAGCTATGCTGACGGAAGCTACATGTTGCAGTGTCACCTTCAAATGGTTAGTGACCATTCTCTCCAGCTTGAGTGAGCGAAATGCTGACTCAATTCGCCATGCAGTATGGGCTATGTGTGAATAGCCACAAGCGATCAACCTGCTATGGGATCAGAAACTATGAGCATGCAATTATCAATTACAAAGAATTTGAATGCAGCAAACATTCCTATGGTTGGTCTCATGCACAGTGCATGTGATGCAAACATGTAGAGTAACAAGGGCTGCCTAGAAAAATAACTACATACTGAGATTCTTTTCATCTCAGATGTTTCTGCTGCTCAGGGCAAGCTGGCTGGATCATAGGATATTAGTTGAGCTATAGGACTATAGAATAAGTAATAGATGCAAAGCAGTCTTATCTGAGACGGTACTCTAATGTAGATAGACTGGACAGGTTGATCATCTCCATAAATGGGTTCTTCCTCTTTTGGCCTGATTCCTGCCCCTTAAACACATTGCCAAGTGGAATAAAAGCCTTTCATATTTATGAATGCCCTCAGTGTAGGTCTTGCACTTGCGTGGCATAAGATTAAAAACCTACTGATTATAATCCCTAGCAATAGTTGTTAATTTCTTATGTTGCTTTGTTAACCTACTTTGAGGTTCAACTTAACATCACCACACAGACCTATAGATTATCAAGCTAACTCGAGCCCTAGTCGTAATAGCGTTTGTCGTTTTAGAGAATGACTTCCATTTGTTACCATTCATCGGAGTGCGATTGCTGTCACTAACCGAGTGGCTTGCAGAAGGTCTGGAAGAACCAGAATTCCGGAAATCGTCACGAGGCTTCGAAGGATGAGGGCAATCTTTTCTCCAGTGGTTGCCTCCACAGTTGAAGCAATTCGTTCGAGGAGCGGAGGAAATATTTGCGCTGCTGGAGGTGTCGGAGGGGTTTCCATAAGTAGGACGGATCATCCTAGTTTGGGAAACGGTAGTAGATCCGTCTTTGCGGTCGGTACGTTCGTAGTTGGAGACGGACACGTTTCTAGGATTAGAATATGTTTTCCTGCCTCTAAGGCCAGGTTCTAAGTCAATAAGAATTCTTCGGAATTCTTCCATAGTGGTAAAGCGAGAAATACTAGCTTTGACAAGGGGTTGCATAGTTAAAGGTATTCCTTCTATCATGTCCTCTATCAACTCGTGCTGGGGAGTCGATTCGGGGAAAACGTATGATTGCAACCTTTTCTTGTCAGCGAAGTAATCGCCAAAGGACTCGTTCACTCGAAGCGATCGGTAGAGACATTGTCTCCTAAGATTTGCACGATGGTTAGGCATATAGAAGGCATTGCGAATAGCAAGTTGCCAATCATGCCATGTCCTTAAAGCAAGTCGATCTTTTCCGAGTTGAGTGAACCAGGTGAGAGCGTTACCTTGAAGAACCAAAGGTAATTGTTGAAGGAGGTCCGAGTCATGCACGCCCGAATACTCAAAGATAGCAGATACCTTTTCGATCCATTGATCGACGTCTTCGTTGTCTTTGCCGGAGAACTTGGGTAAGTCTGAAGCTTTGAGCTTGGGGTGATGCGGAGCGGAGGAATAATTGGTCGGTGCGTAAGAAGTTTCTCGACGAGGAGTGTCCATCTCGAAAATGGCATGTCGTTCTCGTTGTTCGGAAGCGCGAGTGTTCAGTCCTGCGACCTGACGTTGTAATCCAGCGATAATTTCGTTCAAGTGTTCAATCTCAGCGGCGGTAGCAAGTCGAGGTTCCGGAAGACGAAGGTCTTCGGGCTCGGTTGATGCTTCCAAGATATCATGAACGGGTGTCGAAGGTACAGGTGTCGATGGTACAGGTGTCAAAGAGTCGTTGCTGCGAATGGAGGGAGTTGTCGAGGAAGATCGGGAAGAGGGAGTAACAAGAGGAGTATCTCTTACTGGGTTACTGGAGGCAGCTTGGGTACTGCGGACAGCTCGAGGAGGCATACTGTATGTTTTACAGGTATGTGGATGGAAGTGGTGAAGATGGAGTAGTACTAGTACGGGTACTGCTGTATAGTAGTATCAACTATCCTATGTCCTAATAGGCTATAGTGATGGATCACCTCAGGTACACTGAGCTGTGATAGAGCGCTTTAGATTCCTGAGCAATGCAAAGGAAGAATCGACTAACTTGTCGATAACCGGTTGTTGGAGGTAAAGATCTTTAGTCGCGTCCGAATAAAGAGGTTGGCGGAGAGTGGTAAATTTCTTGAAGGTGTTTACGTTAAAACAGAGTTACAATAGTCGTGAACTGACTAGTATCCCCACATAGGATTCCAATTGTAAAGAGCCTGTGTAGCGTTGTATGTAGAATAGTATAATATGGAATAATATACTAACTAAATACAGTACAAGGTCTAAAGTGGGAACAGTCAGAAAGGATTATTCTTCGCAACTACTGATGTCTATCAGGTAAACGGCTAACTCACAAGATAATATGTAGAATGCTAGTATGAGCTAATCTAAAGGTATTATCTAAAGTGGTAGTTAGTACAATCAAGAAGGCGCTTCTTGGAGAGTTAGGGAGGAAAAGCGTGTTTCATAATTCATGGTGGCAAAACTTACTACAATTTGGCCTGTCTTATATAGACGTCAGAAATGGGTGGCGAGGCCAACCCTGCGCAAGGGCTCCTAAGGAGACCTTGGCGTACAACCTAACCTTTGTCACTTTGTTCCGAAAATGGCACAAAGTGACAAAGTGACAAAAAGCGACAAAGTGACAAAGTGACATAGAAAACTATGTCACTTTGCTATTTTCAGTACAAAGTGACAAAAGCATAAAAAGACTTGCCAGGCTCGAACCTAATTCCATAACTAAACTAAACTTCCAAATTCTACTACAACAAAGGTGGCGAACTATAGAAAGAACTGCACAAGTACGAAGCAATAAGCAAGAGGACAAAAAGGGTAAAGTGTAAGTACTTACACTGTGTATCTTTCCCACATTCAAATGATTGGCATTTCGAAAGAAGGTATATAGATTGACGCCAAGATTCTGCATCGGAACTTGCTGTGGACCTTCTCGATATCTACAGAAAGGAAAGATTTGGCCGCCTTGACCGGTCAAACCCTGAGTCATCGGGAAGAAGCAAAGCCTTTGTCAGATACTTCAATGAAGACCCATTTCCTGACGTCCAGCTAGTACTTCTTCGTGTACTGTACTTGAACATACATGGAAAAAGCCCAGTCCAGATCGCCCGAGACGAGGGAACGCCCCTGCCTAGACTCATTGCTTCTTTTTTACACACAAGAAACACGCGTGTACCCTTTGATCCGATTTTTCCCTTTCCCTTCCTTGCCTGGCGTTCTTCATCCGGTTGCAACATGGAAACCATGGAAACTGTATGCCGACTGCGCAACAAGAAGCTTGATTAACTAGCTGATTTCGCCGCCATGAATGTCTCGCGGAAATGAATCCAGCAACTACCTTTCTGAAAAAGCTCTTCAGAGCTCGCTAAGGAATCCTTGAGGGTGCGAGAAGCTGTGCGAGATCCGTCGAAGTGCTGATTCAGCAGAGGTAGGGCGGCGGTTTTCAGTTGAGTTTTCTTTTCTTTGGTATTCTATCTTCTTCGCCGCGGAGCGAATGGCTCTTGGGACTCGAGTTCGAAATGCTCACCTCCAGATATTCATCAGTTTGGTATATTATCTGACAGGGTCCCACCTCCGGGTTCGTCAGCCAACTTTTCTCATCCGCAAACTCCCATCGAGTGGAGTCGTACGTATATCCCCCAGCATTATCAATGCTGCCAATAGGAGCAGGGGTATCCCTGAATTGCAAAAGTACAGTCCCGCTAATCTCGAGAGAGCTGAGCGCTAAAGCTAAGAGCAGTTGGTTTGAGAAACGCATGTTGTTATATAAGGTTCTGAGCACTCGCGAGGAAATGACGATCGTGGACTTTGGGCGCAATACCGATCTTCCTGGACAGAATATATACTGAATGGGCAAAGGGAGATATAAAGAGAATGACGAACCCTTTGACAATCTAGCAGGGTTGTATTGGTACAAAAGACGACAGTACATCCTTTATTTAGCACGGGGTAATATGGAGAGGGGTTCTCCTTGAATTCTCCCAGTTATTCTATTTGCCGTGTGCGTTCACGGGGGCGATTTCGTGGTATCGTCGTGCTTGGGCATAAGACGTACCATCACCTCTTACGTGGCACATCATGCTATTGCGACCTCTACCACTCAGGAGAGAGGTTTAAGACGCCTTCAGGAGGACGAAAGCTTCCCTGTGCCTATCGAACACTCCAAAGTTGTCAGCGTATCATGTGCAATCATTTCTCCACACAAAACCATATTTCCCCGCTTATGGGGTAGAAGTTTGCCATGGTCTCGACCTCAAGTATACAACTGGGGTAAAGCACTGATAATCGGGAAACTATAGTCTAAAGGAGAAGATGAACAATGCAAACTCTATAGTAAAATCAGAACTACTAGTTGGCTCGTGTGGCGAGTATTGCTGAGGTATGTCCAGAGTTGAAAGCTGTCGGTACTTAGAGTACAAAGCTCTTTGCTTTGGCCCTTGTAGAATAAGACACAATTGTTAACAGAGCGTCGAGAATGTGGAAGGCGTACTTGACTGTTGCCAAGCTTTGAGGCAGTTCGCTGTGTCGTCGTTTATCATTCCCCCGACGGTGAATACCAAAGGAGTGAACGGGATGCTGTTTACCGGGAGTCGTCTTCGTTTCCGGCAGCTTGAGCGTCCAAGAACTTCTTGGTGTAGGCGTGACTACGCTTCGCAGATGTGATGGGTTGATTTGAGGCGAAATGTGAGTCTCGACTGAGTCTCGGCAAGCAAGCGACTCGACGGTGACATCGTATTCGTGATTGGAGAGGCCAAATGCCTCTGAAGAGTCTGAATCAGTCACTCGAAGGTCGTTCGGTCGGTTGGTGTCAGCGATGTATGGTTCGAGTACGACTAGGACTCCTTCGGCTGATTCGAGTGCTCGCTTCATCGCGTATTTGACTTATTCGTGTTAAGCGACGCACCAGGGAGTACCCTTTTTGCAGACCTCTAGATGTTCAGTAGTATTCACAAGTCCACAAAGAGGCAAACAGCCGATCCAAAATTCAAGGTCCGATGATGAAGGGCGGCCGAAACCTCAAAGTCCAAGTCCGTTATGCGCAAAGCTTGATGAAACGGAATGACAGAAAGCCACTTTCTACCCAAACCCGACGCCAATTCTAGGATGGTTTTGATTTGGTGGTCGTCAAGAGGGTGAAAGAGGGCTTCCTGTTGCGCTTCGAAAGCTTTACCGCACCGGGTTCGCTGGTCTGAGATCGACTCGGAGTCTTCGGGATCGGTCAAAGTCGATGGTCAAGGCCGAGGTCTCAGGAGAGGTTCTAGCAGCTTGTCGGAGGTCTCGGAGCGGCTGCGTATGCCAGAGGAGCACATGTCTGGTGAGACAGCGATCCTAGACCTCATCTCACCGGAAGAGACATAATCTTCTCGTCCTGCTGCAAAGATTCTACCGGATCCGACGAACTTCGAAGTCGGACAGCAGCCTTCCAAGTTATCGACTCGAGTCTTTCCCATTCGGATTCGATGTCGTCCGTCACGGGACAACGCTGTAGGTGCCGAAGATCTTGCTGAATGCTCTTTCTAAGTAACAGGAGTGCATGTTGGTAAGGAACCTCTACCAGCTTGTCGATTTTGTCTCCAGCTCGGTGACTTTTGTCTTTAAGAACAGCCGCCTTGCCCAAGAAGGTCCAACACATGCGCCGAGCATTTTGAGGCTGCGGCTGTTGAATTTCGATTAGCGACGTCATGAAAGCCATTTCTGGACTGAGTTTCAGAGAAAGCCCCGATACCTCGAAAAAGCCTGACACTTGATCCAGGGTCTCGTCCGACTTCCTCAGCATGTACACATCGTCTAGATAGGCTAGAACGGTGCACTCCGGGCCGAGTTGTTTTGATAGCTTCTCAAGGATGGGGTGGATGCCGATAGAGAACAGCAAAGGGCCGAGTTGATCACCTTAGCGAACTCTCTGAGCTGACCGGATATGAGTCACTTCACTGCCTCCACCGCCGATTAACAGACTGGAAAGATTATCGTAATTCGTAAACCCATTTCGCAAGTCGGTAATGACCCGGCGCGTGCTGCTTGACTGCCTTTGCCATGTCTGATCGGTCGAGTGTGTTGAAGGCGTTCGAAAAATCTAACGAGGTAACAGGCGTATATTTAACGTCTTTGACTGACCTATCGACTACTCGTTGTACCGCTTGTATGAGAGGCTCGACTCCCCCTTTTGTTCCGACACCGAATTGTCCAGTCGACAGAAAGTCGGACTTGAGGGTATGCCGGAGCCGTATCCTCCATCCCATAACTCACAGCACTCGCCACCACTCTATCCACCTTCCGCGCGTGCGTGCTTGTCCTGGCTCGCGCAGCCTCACGCGCGTACTCGTCTCGCCTCGCCTCCTCACGTACCGCCACACGCCCGCTCTTGGGCACCGGGATGGGAAGTCGGAACGTCCGGGGATATTGGATCGTAGGTCGGACGGTGGTAATGCAGGTCGCGTATCGTTTTACGCGCAATTTCCGTGAGTTCTTGAGCGACCACACACACCCGAGGATCGGTATCAACTCAGCGCGCTCGTCCTGTACTGTGAATCTTCAATGGCAGGACGACAGGGGACTTAAAGCACTACTCCTTCCCGCGTCACTAAACATTCCTCCTCCTCCTAGTTGCTCATTTTGCTCTCTGACACCCTTGGAATCGAAATGACTGTCGTTCGTTCACATCCAGCTCGACAATTCTTGAGCATGCGGCTGGGACATTTCCGAGAAGAGGTGTTTCTATTCGGAGAATGAAAAGGGTTAGCCAGTCGAACTAAAGGCGACAATATGGAGGCAGGATGGGGAAAGGGTCACTACTTGTGCGGGAACCGAGATGATCTGGATCCACGGCCATACTCACTACTTTCTCACTACCCCCTCACTACCCATTCATCCAGCCAACCAAACACAACAATAAGCACCTAAACGTTCCCTACAGCCTGGGAACCCTCATAGCGACTTACTCTTGCCGAACCAATCGATTCGAATGCTACATTAATCCATCTGATCAGTGGCAGTGTCGTTCTCCCTCTCCCCGGCTACATCGTCTCATCGCTCTCATCTCCAGTCTCTCCATGAGCCTCCTCGGTCACCGCAAGATCCAAAAAATAATAATCTCACACCCCTCCCCCCTTTTCGCCCTGCTGGCGCCGGGCAATATTATCGTCTGGTTCCTGTAGGCACCGAATCGAATACCGGGTCGTCGACTTTTCTTCGGAATGTTGAAGAGGTGGATTGGGCACGGATGGAGGCGCGATGGCGATCCCCATAAGCGTGAACGAAATGGACGGGACCAGAAATCTACTTCTGTCGTCTGTGAGCGGAAGGTTCGAATTAGTTTACACTACGCTTATATGGCCCGGGTCAATCGCAAGAGATTCCTTGAGGCCTGAACGGAACGTACTCTACCAACCTTTCAGATCCTCTATCGCCTCCTGCAAGTAAATAATCTTTCCCAGAAGCCTCACCCGTTTCGTTTCCTCAACGCCTGTTGTATACCCGCTTTCCATCCTCTTTCTACTTGTGTTTGAATTCGTCGTTCGTGTATATTCTTCCAAGCTCTGGTCGAAGCTGTTGAGCGTTTCTTTCACGTCGTGTCAGTCCAGGATCGGCGGATTATGCCATTTGAATGATATACAAGAGCTGATACAAGGCGAGGGTATCGGTCATGTCATGGGTCATGGGGTAGATGGGGAATAGGGTAAGTACATTAATGTATGATGGGAGCTATAATAGGCTACGCGGTAGTTTGGTGCGCCCGATTCACTCCTAAATGTGAGACATGCCTGGGCAGCTCGCTCCTGCAACAAACAAAGCATATCGCCAGTACGGGACTTGCGCCTGATTGACATGACACTTCTAGGGTATTCTACTGCACTAGCCCTTTGCGTCCAATATCACCATGGCTCGAGATGCGACGATTACAGCAATTCCGTCGACGCACACGGACGAGAACGAACGGCGACCACCAAATACCGAAACCAACCTCTCGTCCTCGTTGACCTCTGCCAAATCTCTTATCGCACTCCAACTCCTCAGCCGACTCATCACATTCTCACTCAACCAGGCCCTCATCAGAATCGCTTCTCCAAAAGTATTCGGCACCGCTGCGGTCCAGTTCGATCTCGTTCGGGATACGATACTGTTCTTGTCTAGAGAAGGGGTTCGAGGTGTCGTGATCCGGATACCGGGAGACAAAAAGCTTGAAGCGTCAAGCCGAGCAGGACGGTGGATACAGGACACGCGGATTCACAACTTGGTCAATCTTCCGATAATACTTGGATTCACAGTAACCGCGGCTCTTCTACCACTCTACCTGCATTCACTCCCGGCCACCACCACCTCTCAATCACACTTTCACTCATCGCTGGGCCTATACGTCGCAGCTACCTTGTTGGAGCTGTCAACAGAACCGCTCTATCTCCGCTCACAGCTCTCGACGCCGGTTGACACCAGTATCAGGGTTCAAGCAGAAGGAACAGCCATCATCGTTCGAGCGGTCGTTACCGTGGTCTGCCTTGCTGCTACTCGTGAACAGTATGCCCTGTTGGCGTTTGCTTTCGGCCAAGTCAGCTATTCTTTCGCTCTAGGATCCCAGTATGTGCGAGCGTATTGGAATGACACGGGGCTATGGAAGGTGCCGTTCAGCAGACACAGGTGAGCTCCTTGATCCCCGGAGGTTGTGTCTCGTCTGATGACAGTTCTCAAGTCAGAAAGAACTTGAAGCACGGCCCAAATACCCTGGTACAACCTACCTCTCAAACTACTTTTACCCTCACCAC
This sequence comes from Naganishia friedmannii, assembly GCA_030039255.1. NCBI lineage: Eukaryota > Fungi > Basidiomycota > Tremellomycetes > Filobasidiales > Filobasidiaceae > Naganishia > Naganishia friedmannii. Next base: position 10,245 of record JASBWT010000050.1, read on the forward strand.
ATCACCCTTCTGGGCGCATTACTCGGCCAATCTACCATCAAGCATTTCCTAACGGAGGCCGACCGTATTGTCGTCGCGTGGGCCAGTCCACTGGAAGACCAAGGCGGATACGCAGTAGCGAGCAACTATGCGTCACTTGTCGCTCGTATCGTCTTTCAACCCGTCGAAGAAAGCGCTCGACTATACTTTGCGCGAGAAATCAATGTCCACCCGAGCCACGATACTAGTTGGCGTCACAAGGCTTCCCCGTTCCTGATCGTCTTCTCGATGGTCCGGATCTCTGCGTATCTCTTGCTATTATGCTTGTCTTTTGTTCCACCATTGGCGCCCATTATTTTCCCGTACCTGCTACCACGGTCATACCGCCACACATCGGCTTTGCAGACGCTCACCGCCTATCTCACACTATACCTGCCGATACTCTGTATGAATGGCATCCTCGAAGCCTTCTTCGCCGCCACGTCGGGCGTCAAGGGTCTAGGCACGCAGAGTGGCATCATGGTCGCTTCGTCGGGAGCGTTTGCAGGAACTCTAATGCTCCTGTCCTCGCTACGAAATCGGCTGCAAACCATCACATCAACCTCCCCCTCCCTTCACCCGGAATCAGGCGTGCTCGGCCTTTTCCGGCCAGCGTGGTTGCGCACATGGACGAATCCCGAGGTATCTCTTGTATATGCAAACGGAATCTCCATGCTCGTGCGGATCGTCTTTGCCTACCGACATGCGACAAAGTTGACGGATAGCCTTCTAGGGGAGCGAATACGCAGGCAGATTATGAAAACGCCGGCGACTAGAGCAGTCGTCGTTATCGGTTCTTTTGCCATGATTCTTCGATCAGTCGTCAACTACATGGACCCAGTGGGTAGCAACAATACTCTGGGTGTACAGGCTGGGGTTGTCGTGCTAGGTGGCGTGCTTGGGGTGGCGTGCCTGGGGCTGATGTGAGTGTTTCATTTCCCATTGTTGGCCACGTGCTGCACCAACTGTCTGCTCTACGTAGATACGTCGATGAAAAGCCGAGATGGAAAGCAGCGACTGCAGGAAATAACGAGGAAATGAGCAAGTCTCGGTAGACGAAGTGTAGCACGGCGTGTGGACCGGTCATCGGAATCTGGCGAAACTAAAGAACGGTTACAATCGAATTATCAAGGCATAGCGTTATAATCAAGTCTCCGTCTCTGCATGCGTTATCGCTGCGTGTACATGGTGTTAAAGGGTATATTTTAAAAGGTTATATCAGGACATCAAGTCGAAGCAAATGAATGTATGGCTGGAAGGTGTCGTCCAAGTTTAGGAAGTGGGAACGGGGGTATCCAAGCAGTAAGACATGTTGACCTGGGAGAGAGGCCTTACGACGCCTTCATCGATCAGCAATTCAAAGTTCCAGTAATCGTTCTGTGGTGCAAGAGATTAGGGCTTGCGCGACTTTTCAGCGATGAAGAGAGACGTACCTGAGTTCCTTCGCCGTTGACGCGCATCATGCCCTGGAAAGAAGCAGATAGTACACGGTCAGACATTTGAACATGACGGTTTGGTAGAAACGATCTTACTTGAAATTTGGTGTTCCAGAAGGCACCGCCACTCAGGAACTTTTGGAAGGAGACGACTTGGGAATCATAGACCTCTTGTCGACGAGAAACCAGGAGCGAGTTGTTGTACTGCGATTGAAGCGAGAACTCGCCGATGAAGACGTTGAAGCCAGGGGGCTTGATAGCAGCCGCTTGGCCACAAGTGATACCGGGAATAAGGTTGCCGTAGACTCCGTCGCCAGCGAAGAAGTACAAGTGCTAGTGAGGAGCGGGTTGCATTATCAGCCAGGGCGCTGATCATTGGTGCGTAAGGACAGGAAGACTCACCTGATCGAACACAATTTTGTCGGTCGTGTTCCAGTACGGAGCCCAGAATCTGGAACCTTTAAAACTATCGTTCTGCGAGTAAAACAAGAGAACGGTCAGGGATTCGTATCGCCCGCAGCTGCAGTAAAGAAATAGACATACCTGCATCAGCCAGATGGACGGGCATCGTGCCTGGATCTTGGCATAGGCGGCCCTGAGGTATTTGAGAACCCAATCGACGCCGGCGGGTTCGGTGACTGGCAGAAAGGCAATCAGCGACTGAACCAAGTACGATTGCAGCGAGGAAAGAGGGCAGGACAGTTCTACTCACCAATGTCGGGACTACCGAAGCCGGCCAAATTGTCGGAGGGCTCGTTAATTGGAGCGATGGTGAACTGTTCTGGCGCAACAGACGACTTTACGAATTCAATCACGGCATCGACCGCCTGCAGAGAATAGTCAAAGTTGGTCTGATTGAAGAACCAGTCTTGGTTACCGAAAGCCTCGCCGATCTCGAGGCCGTTGACGCCACCTATATAAAATAATGGTATCAGTATGATGCTTATCAGGCAAGAAAAGGGCGAGCAGCTCACCTGGCAACGAGTGCAAGTCGAGAATGACATGTATGCCATACGTCTTGATTGCATAATCGGTTACATTCCGCAAGTATTTGAGTTGGTTCCCGCGATACAAGAACGATCCAGGTACTTCGATCCAAGCGGCGTAAGTGGTGGGGATACGAATGACGTTGACCCCAACTGTGGCGATCTTGTCGATGTCTGCTGTGGTATAGTAGGTGGCATAATGGTTCTCGAGAACCTGGCCACAATATTCAAACCCGGCTTCTCGGCAGAAAGTCCACTCGTCGGTGACATTGTAGCCTGCATCGAGGAAAATGTTGGGTGTGTTTGTAACCTCGATTTCCAACCAGGTTCCTACAAAAGACCATTGATAAGTGTTTGCGCCCGAAGGGAAGTTGAAAGACAGGAACTCACCAAGGTTGCTTCCATAACCTTTAAAGGTGTTCCAACCTTCAAATTCGGTGTAGTTCTTGGTGTCCTTGCCCTTGTTCCAATCTTTGTGGTCCTTCTGGTCGTTGTGCCGGACATCGAGGGTGGGTAGCGCTTTGACAGACGCGGATGCCGCAAGGGCGGTCAAGAAGGCGACGGTGAAAACCGCCATTATTCAGGAAGTGCGACGGAGCTTGAAGACTTGGCAGGGCACTGGTGGATGAGTGGGATAAGATAGGGTATAAACTGAATGCAGGTCTGTCGGATTGAGAAGGGAAATGACAGATGGGACATCAAATGTATATATACCTATTTACTGCTACACGGTTGACAAAGCTTCCTCTCGTTGACCCATGTTCCCTCTTGCTATCAATGACTGGTTGGCCTGCCAAACTCAATTCAACCGTCAGCATAAGCTTCTGTCCAAGCCGATACTTTCCCTCCGAGACGTCTTGGCCAAGAGGACAGATTACGGTAGCTGGTAGGTCCTACGTTGGTGAACCGTGAAGGCTGTGTCTCGGTTCCTCCTTACGCTGCATGTATTCCGGGATAGCGATAGAACAGGGACATAATCTATGAAGAACAGACTATCAGCACATTGCTTCCTGGCCTATCCACCATATGTAAGCAATAGACTGACGAGCTGACAAGCAGATCGAAGAACCCATGTTCGAATATGCAGTGCCGAACCAGTGTTTCCTGCTACCCTAGTCATCGCGCTGAGCGAATTGACCACATACCTGATGACGAATGACGAGAGCCGCCATGTCATGCATGCAGCACGACAGCTAGGTCGACGTACACGAGGGTTCACTCTCATGCGCCGGAAGAGGAGTCAAGCGCCAGGAGGCAAACCTCGGAGGCAGATATCTGAACGAGGTTAGGATACTAGAGACGTATTCCTGAACTAAGGATACGTCAGCAAAGACATTTGTATAAGTAAATCGTGGGATCTGGTTGTAGAGCTCTGAGGCCTCATTGTAGCCTCAGAGCGATTATTGTTAGTCTTAAGATAGTCATTCGGATTATCATACTGCTAGCGACTACAACTCTCTCGTCTTATTCCAGTACTCGTTCATCACTGCCGCTTGCAGTCTTGACACGCCAACCCTTGCGGATTATTGGACGTTTGACAAAGATAGCATACCATATCATGCCAAGTTCCGGCCGTTCGACGTAATACGGCCCGAAGAAGAGTTCGGAATAGGGAATTCCAAGTCAGCGTTCGGTTTAGCCTGTAACGGTTAACGGCCGGAGAGCTAGTCGGAATAGGGCAAGCGATATCACATCGCTTTTCAAGCCGAGGAAGAGTCAGCAGAGAGGACGCGCTGTAGCTTGCACTGCTCACATTGTGTTTGAATTTACGAAGCGCTGCTTGATTCCTGGAGCCTACTACACCGCCCTAGCACTGGTCACCGTCTGTCTGTCATCAAAACTGCTGGTTTCGGTTGGTTTGGTGAGCTGTTTGGTGATTTGATGATTGCTGACGAATAGGTATAATTTCGTCATATTTTGTTGAAGGTGGATTCATGCTCCTCTGACCTCTGATCGGACCAGCCGGATGTAAGACAGTCGGATAGGTGGATAGGACGATCTTGCTCTACGCGCTACTGAATGTTTGAGCGCCGAGAGCTGTGCGGTGACGAAAAGGTCCTGATAGACATAGACGCTGACAGAGACTGTCTGGAGGTGACAGGACGAACCAATGTCCGATTCAGCCGTAACCTGTTTCAGCACCGATTGCACGAATCAAGTACAGTATACAAGCTGCTATACAAGCTGCTGTACAGTAGCTATACAGTAGTCGAACGTAAACAACGCCCGTCGGCCTCGACTTTACGATTGTTGTCCATACATGTCATATCGAGCGGTGCAATACAGTGAAGGTCCTACATACTCAAGCTTTGAAAACTTGTTACAACAGGAGCGAGCGACAACGAATCCTGATTTCATCTGATACACATAGAAATGTCCATTTTGCGTGTCTCTATCTCTTTCATATCTACCATCTTCATCCATCATTGTCGTTGTCCATCGTTATGCTACAGGAGAGTTCGTTCGAGAGTTGAGATGCTGAAGAAATGCCGGAGCCTCGATAGTGATACGGGATCGTTTTGGTGATATCGATTCATGCCGATCAAACTGGAACGGCTGAAGGCACGCTTTGAGTGCTCTACCTTCTCCGCTGAGGCGTTTTCCCTCGAGCCATCGCCTCCCTGCGTCTCATCAGCCGTTCCTCCGCCTTTCCTAGAGCTCGCCGATGATTAATGGCAACATCGTCTTCCGTGTTGGAACTTCCGAAACGACCGGCGTCCCAGGGGTTCCATCGGGTTTTGATACGAGTCGTGAGGTCAATGTGAGAAAAATCAAGGGAAGCGGAGAGTATCTCGGAATCGGAGATGATGGCGCGTTGGTCTACCAACAAAAGAGTAGTCTCGTCAGAACCAGTTACTACTAAAGCGAAGTCACCGTGCTTACCTTTCAACACAGAAGAGGAGAATCCTCTCTTCCTCAGTTCGCGGTTGCCTTCTGTTGAAATACCAACGAGCCCGTCATCATCGCTGTGCCCAAACAGCTCATCGAAATGGAGGAACCGATGGAATCGTCCTTCCTCTCCAAACGACGCCTTGACGTCTGTCGATGATACCGGAAGTTTTGAGATCGAATCACCGAATGTCGGGTGGAAGAACGTGGTAAAAGCCAAAGCAGCAAGCGCGAGCGCAATAACCAAAGTCGACATCAGGGTGATGCAGCGTGGACTTTGTCGAGTTGTTGCAAGGCCAGAGTGTCGCGCAAAGACGGGTGTGGAAGGTGATGATTCCGGTTCACTTTCCACCTCATCGTCCATCTCGTACCACGACCGTTTCTCTCCTCCTCCGGCAGGCTGTGACGTGTCACGAGTCGTGACGTGCCATCTCTCCTTCACGGCACAGGTGTCCGCCATTCCCATTGCGACTGCAGCGCGACTGATGCTTCCACTACCCCAACATGACTCGAGTAGTGCGTGTCGAGCTCTACTCATGGACCAGTGCGTAGCGATTGGAGACGACGATCTTGGGCGATGAAGCACGACTGGCTGGCATATTGACTGTTGGGTCATGGGTGTGGAAAAAGACCGGCAGAACGACTTTCGTCGGGAAGTATGTGTGTCTTCTTGGTGCGCGTAGATGGAAGGAAGGTCCTCGATGTGGTGATCGACCAGGATCGCGGACATCGTAGGAGTGGAAGGGGTGAAGACGATGGTGGGTTGTTGCATGCCGAAGGAGAAGCGCACGGAAACAGAGGAAAGGGGACGAGGGATGGACCGCGTCAAGCGAGTTCGTATTTGAAGAGATGGTGAGGTAAGGCAAATGTCGGAACCAGACCTGCTGGTAAAGGTCGAAAAGGCAGGATCTATAAATATAAAGGATGTCAGCAATCAAGGCAGGAGCCATTCATCATGGTTGACGAATCAGTCGATCACCCTTCACTCATCACTCACCTCCTTCCTATCTGTCCACGCAATCAGCAACCTGCGGCGAGCACAGCTCCTTCCGATATGATGTCACTGATGTAGATCAAGCACCTTCTTCCACCACTTTGACAAGTACGGTGATCCTTTTCTGGACAAAGGGGGCACAGCAATCAAAGACTTGACAGGATGATGTGATGATGGATCGCTGAAAGTTTGATGTCGATCGTGCAACGATCCTATGCGTGATGCAATGTTCGGTTTGATGGACAAAATGATATCAAAGAGGAGTGTCGGCGACCAGGTGAGTGATGGTTCACGGGCGATTGGTGGTTAGAGGGCGGAAGAGTCAAAGATCGTTGTGGTGTAAAGCGAGAGTGCGTGGTTGGCCGCAAAAGCTGCCTTGGAGGCTTCGTATCAATCGAAGATTCCCCAAGGATGGTGGTTGCCTGAAACGTGTCCTGATCTGCTCACAGAGCGCGGTCTTTGTATGGAACTGGAAGATATGATTGTCTATGCTGCTTGCTATGTTAGGGTGTTGCTCCAAAGACCACAATAAACAGAAGAGCGAAAGAGATGGCATATCATCGTCGACCCTCGGACGTGGCGCGCAGAAGCCGGCCGACAGAAGCTTGGCGTTTGTTAAAGTCCGCGTCTATTTTTTCCTCCGCACAGATTTCCGTTTCTAGCTAAAAACAACCAATATTTCGGAAAGTCTAATTGTCAATGACATGGTTAGACTCTGGTCGGCACTTGCTAGCCTTGATCCAGCTTCCATTCGCATATATAGTAAGGTCCAGAGCAGGTATATCGATCATCTCAACTCTTTCGTCTCGATGATAACTGTCCCGATGGCCTGATTGTATTTTCCAACAATCTAGCGTAGATTAATTACGGTGCTCCCAAAATACTGTCGACCGAGCTCAAGGGACATCCTTCATAAAGTGTTCGCGATCAGGGCGCCATGTTGGTCAAAGGTTATCGATTCCCATCTACTACAGTTCCTGAATATGGAAGCAGTCGCTTGACTATAGAAAATGTTGTCATCGTATCTATCCCCGTCCAAGCAGCACCTCGTTCATCAAGCAATGCGATGTGTTTTGCATCAGCACAGTGACGCGAAAGCAGACCCATATTGTATTGCTGATTCGTCAATGGGGCGTGCATGTGAATACAACTGGTCCGACTGATGATAACGTTAGGATCGTCCGTCTCCGCTATATCAAAGTTGGGGCGAAACGCATGATTGGTTCCAGGTTGGGCTTCAGGAAGCGTCGGAAAGCTCGCCGGCTATGTCGTTCGATGGAGCGAACGAGCTGCTGGCGAAATATGGAGATGGAGACTAAAGACGCTGAAGGCTGGCATTGGCGTGGCGTGGTGTGTCGCAGCGGCCTGCGCCAGGCAAAGTACAGTGTCGTGATGATAGTGACATTATGCCTGTCAAGAAAGTGTTCAGCAGAGGGAAAGTGATTCCTGTAGACACTTTACATACTAGATAAATGTACGATCGCATATCTTCCGACCGTTCCAGGTACTCTCGCTTCATACGACGGAAGAGAAATTGTATCAGCTCGGTTGCTGGGAGGAAAGCTAAACGGTTCACTCACGTCTATCAAGTTTTCTATTCTCTTCTTGATGACGGCTGGTGTCGGTGTGAAGCGGGCCATGAGTTGACGAATAACCTCATTGACAAGTTCATTATGTCCGAGGGTCTTCTTGTCCTTCATGATACGGACGATGCACGCCTGCGTAGAGCAGAGAAGTAAATATACACTACTCAAGTCGATGATGTAGCCGTCCTCACCTCAATCTGATGTTTGCGCTCCTCATCCACCTTCTCTTGCGTCTCTGCCCGTTCGACGGTGTTCTCTACCTTGCCCACAATCGTCTGAATCTTGATCTTGGCCAGCGGACATGTAAAGTTGTTATTGAAAGAGAACTTGTCGTCTGGCCCGACTTCTCGCGATTTGGGTGTTTTGGTGAGGATCTTGAATTTGGCACATGCTAGAGATTGAAGGCTGCGGAAAAGGTCTGATTCGGGGATTTGGGTTGCAGCTTTGATGTCCTGAATGATTACAAGAATCGATATGGTCAGAGATGTGACATGTCTCGATAATTGCAGACCTACTTGTATTGTGAGCTCTTCTCCGTCTGCAACGTTTTCAAACAGAAGTAAAATGACCGCGCAATGCGTCGAAACGTTCAACTCGTGTCTTCTTGCCTTGAAAGCTACTCTAATATCTGTTGTTCCATGGTTGGACTGCCATGTCAGCCGCCTTCCTGAATGACGTGTGTTGTAGAACTTTTCAAACGACTGGATGGCTTTATTGAACACTGGTGGGAAGACACAGGTGGTGGCAGTACCTTCGCCTGGCCAGAACGTTGATGTAAGTACGTTAACGTTTAAATCAATGTCCAGGGGCTGTAAACACGATACACGTCAGATAAAGCACGCATAATGTTCGGACAACACCGACTACTCACGTCGTTCTTTGCGAGATACTTTTCATAGCTCTTCATCATGTCGCTTGACAACCGCATGTCGTTGAACATGCCTTCCAGCTTCTGCGTGAAAGAGTATCCACTATAACGGAAAAGCAGAAGTGTTAGTCAAACTGACAAACTCCAATTGTGGTGGATGGAAAGGTGACGTACGACTCGACCTTCAACTTCGCGACCATATTCCTCTCTGCATCTTCCGAGACACTTCGATTGTTCAACAAACGTTTCGCCAGATGGCTCTTGTAGTACCTCTCGAAAATATCCTTGTCGATGATGAATCTGAATAGAACAATCGTCTTTTCCAATACGGCTTCGACTTCGTCGTCCGTTTTCTGATACCCAAGAAGAGAGATCAGACACTACTCGACGAGACATAGTATTGATAATTTGTATACGCACGCCCTTGAGCCCCTTCTTGAGGTTATCATCAATGAATAGCGATGTATATTCTTGCGCTTTCGGATTAACATTGATAAAGCTTTGAAAGGCCTGTAACACAAAACTCCAATCGATGAGTTATCCGGGAATCATCAAGCAAGTGACGGGGCTTACGTCATTCAGTGCAGTCTGAATCGCCTTGTCCTCTTCAAACGCCTCCTTCCAGACTCTGTCAAACGTATCCTTAAGATCAAGGACTTCCTGAACCCATCGTAAAGCGATATTTACGGCCGCTGCAGCCGAAGTCGCTGTGCTTGCTGGTGCTCCAGCCGTTGATTGCTTTCCTGACGAGGTGCCTGCGACTTTTTGCGCTGCGCCTTGTGCACTGACAGGATCAAGCTGTCTTGATGACGAGAGTACTGTGGTATTTGCCTTCGACGAGCTCGGCAGCTCCGTTATTGTTGCAGGTGTGACATTGGCAGTGACATTCTCGTTGATAGTGTGCCCTCTTGTCGATACGTATTTCTTCAATTCGGACATGAGAACATTGAGTCCGTCAGTCACATTTGGCCGGATATACAGACGGTAGACTCTTTGCAGGTCGGATATGCGCATAGTGTCGATCATGTGTACCAGTCCGGATGTTGGCATACGAAGGATTGTCTCCAGGTGCGCCGACAAGAGGTTCTTGTCAAGGATCGCTATCAGAGGTGCTGAAGTGCTTGCGAGAAGATAATGGGAGCACCGGGCATGTTCCTCTTTTAGCCGGTTTTCCACCTGATAACCACCGTCAGATCAGTCATGCCGCATAATATCAAACGCCAAGTACTTACTCGTGCCAAATAGCCACTCGCATCATCCGTTAACAACGTCTCCTCTGCCTCACGCATATAGAACGCCTCGCTCGTCTCCAAAAACCGCGCCTCAAAATCCTTGACATATATCGACGGCCTCTCCGGCGACCTCCTCCCGGGTTCAGGCGGACTACGCAACGTCGATAAAATCGATATCACATCCCGTATTGCCGATCGATGAATATTTTCCCCGCGACGTTCAAGCCGTATCTGGGCGAGAAGAACGGATATCAAGTTTTCCCCTATTGGGTAGAGCGGGGAATGAATGACACGTTGTTCGAATTGACGGAGGCCGAGGGAAAAGGTGCCTGGCACTTTGGCGGATGGTGCGTATACTTTGTCCTATTCAAATCCGGCGGAACGTGGCGGTCAGCGAACCTAGAAGATGACCCACAAGGAGTGAACGGAACTCACCATGTACTTCAACACAAGCTGCATCTTCTTCATGATCGCAATATGATCCTCCCACACCAGCTTTATCGTCCGAAGAAACCTTTCCCCTTCAAGCGCCATTTCCACAGCCTCCGACTCATTCGCTGCCAGATCCAAGCTACCACCTGACCCACTTGCGCCGATGTCCGCCTTGCCATTTATTCCTGCAGCGTTGCTATTGTTAATACCGGATCCAGTAGGCCCTATCGTGCTCGTATCCATCATGATACCAGTTCGGGGAAATGTTGGGACAATGTCTCGTTTTGCGAGTGTGTCGAGGTGTTGTGCGATGATTTGGGTGAGGCCTTTGTATAGCTTGTCTCCATCTAGGAAAATGGCGGGATAAGCAGAAAATGCCACAAGTGAGTATATTACGACAAGACGTGACAACACTGTGTACAGCGGCGCTAGTCATTAAGGCATGGGCCGCGACTCACAGTGATATAGCACCATATCATAACTATATCTATGCAGCGTCTCATAGCTCAGTTTTGAGGCATTGTGATGTTGAATTTCTCGAAGAGCGGCGGAGAGTCGTTTCCATGTCTCGTCAATGTTCTCTGCTGGCGCGAACTGTTAAAGGCAATGAAACAAGGCGTGACACGAAACAATTCACAAGGCATCGATTAGCTCTGGAGTAATCGCGTTTCCCAGCATGGTCACCTGTATACGCACTCGTTTCGGCGGTCGCTATAATACCAAACTGAGTCAGTCTTTCCACCTGGTTACATAGCCGCCTCTGGAGGCTCAGCAGTGCACTTACCATCTTACCCTTCCCTCTTCTCGCCGCTAAACTGCTTGCGCCCAACATGTTGCTCTCTTTCCCGGTGGTGTCCGCTCCTCTGCACCTTTGAACCGCAAGGTGCTGTCTGTGACTCAAATGCGGACCGAGATTGTTGATGTGGCTACCGAAATAAGCTGCTCTGCCTCAATACGGTAAGTCTAAACACTTCTTCACGTCTTTCAAAAACGTCACGACGTCAACCAGCTCGTTCACCCCGCCTCCAAGTCGCTCTGGTCGCTCAAACAAGTCGATCACTATCAGGTGTGGCTTTTTTTTGCTGATTACAGTTTACGTAAGCGGAAAATAAGTACATCTTGTCCTTGACTTCTGATTCCGGGTGTACATGTCAGCCGGTTACCGGGTCTCAAGTGGGTTCAACATTAAATCAGAGTTTTTAGTTTGTGAAGCAGCTTGGCACAGCGCATACTGCAAATCAAGAGGACAAGGAAGGGAGACAACGTATATAACAAGTCGGACTTACCTTGAATCGCTCAAGAGTGAGTTGCCGGAATTCCCTCAAAGTCGACATTCGGAAGAAATCTAACGTTATCTCCATCTCACAAAGGGACGACTCAATATATTCGCTCGCTCCAAGTAACCTTTCGCATCAGCTGAAGATCAGACACACATCATGGCAACATTCGCAATGCCCAGCCCTACAACGGTATGCTCGCAACCAAAGACTCTTGCAGGACCACTCCATATGCTGATCATACTCGCTCTTGTCCTTGTGCGGAATTATAGGCTGAGACGATGACGAAGGAGAGAGCTAACCCTCCGTTTGACATCCGCAAAGTGCGCATCGATTTGCTCCTTCCTTCCACGTTGAAGTAAACTCACATACTGCCTCGATGTTATCCTACCGCTAGCTAAGCATCGCAATGCACGGATCCCGCAAGTCCCTCCTCCTCAAAGAGAAGTTTATGGCCGAAATCGCACGAGACCCCGCCTTCCACCTCGCCGACATCTACGATCTTTCAAAGGATGAAATCAGAGAGCGGACCATGGAAAAATTTGCGAGCTTGGTGCACTATGTCACGAGCGAGCCGTTGGATGTTTTCAACTATCGGATGCAGGTGAGTGCACGACTTTACAGGTCGAGCCCTTGAAGGTTTAGTAAGTTGCTGATGATCTCGCGTGCTTGCAGCTTATTAGCACGGTCGACCCTGGATTCTGGACTAGATTCGGAGTACATTTTGGTCTGTTCCTTGGTGCTATCCGCAGTGGCGCATCCCCTGCGCAGTTCAGTAAGCTGGGAGAAGAAGTTCCGAGCACTGCGATGTATTTAACTAACTTGCGTAATCTTGGTAATAGACTACTGGATCGATAAGGGTGTGATCGGTCTAAACGGAGTTATTGGTTGCTTCGGAATGACAGGTTAGTGTCCAACTTGCATACCCTTACAAGGCAGCGAAGGTCTGCAAGGAACTAATCAGAAGTGTCTTTCTTAGAACTCGCGCACGGATCCAACGTTGCAGGAGTCGAAACAACCGCAACATTTGACGAACAGACGGACGAATTCGTTATTCACACGCCTCATTTAGGAGCAACAAAGTGGTGGATTGGAGGTATGTCGCTTTGGTGTCCTCATTTCTCTTGAAGGATGCCACCCGTTGAACTAACGACGTGATGCACACAGGCGCCGCCTCAACCGCTACGCATTGTGCGGTATTCGCGCAACTCATCGTCAAGGGCAAGAAATGTGGCGTCAAGACCTTTATCGTCCAGCTACGAGACGTTCAGTACGTCGCTTGACTTGCCAGCTCCCATTTGTTGTCCGTTATCTGATCACGGTCGCACTGCGATTTGTAGGACATTCCAACTGAAACCTGGAGTTAATATTGGCGATATCGGTAAAAAGATGGGTCGGGATGGCATTGGTAGGTCATGACGATTGAAAAATCGTTTCGAGTTGTTAAACCCCTGCATCCTTCTCACAGACAACGGTTACATCCAATTTACCTACGTCAGGGTTCCACGAGCTCACGTAAGTGTTTCACAGGCGATCTTCACGCAGTCGCGGTACTCACACTCACACTATGTGGTCCGTTTGTAGATGCTGATGAAGCACACTCAAGTGTCCCGGGAAGGAATCGTCACCGACCCACCGCTTGCCCAGTTGACCTATGGAGCATTGCTCAGTGGCCGAATTGCCATGGTTGCTGATTCTTCGAATACAGCGAAGAAGGTATGTCTGCTGTCGGTCCTGCATGTACTTTCGGAACTGCGTCTAATAGCCGATTTTTGTGCAGGCTTTGACAATCGCTTTGCGATACGCTGCAGTTCGAAGGCAATTCGCTGCAGGAAAGAACCAGGTCAGCACATCGCCGTGTCTCCAACTCCGTTTTGCTTCCAACTGACGATTCAAATACGATCTACATGCAGTTGGAAACGCAGTTGATCGATTATCCCATTCATCAACGACGATTGATTGTGAGTGCGTTCTCTCTCATGTCCTTGTCATGCCAGTACTGACAATCCTCCATCATTTTTAGCCTCTTATGGCTCAAGCCATTGCTATCGGCTTCACAAGTTTGATCTTGACAAAGATGTACAATGTAAGTATACCGTTTTGGCCAATAAGAGCGTTTTCGTGTTGACCATTTCCATCAATTCTGTGCACTAGGAACTGACAGAAGCCATGGAGGTACTCGAGCCGGGAGACGTGAGTCATTTTGACATACGTATCTTCCATTCTGTTCTGACCGGAATGAATCACTTTGCACTATAGCCTAACCTTAAAGAGGTACTCGAAAAGTTGAAGGAAACTCATTCCACCTCTGCGGGTCTCAAGGTGAGAACTTTCGTCGTCACGCAAAAGCCTTCTTTCGGCTGATCCGTAGACGCTTCGCTTTCAGGCATTCTGCACGTGGGCTTGTTTGGAGACAATTGACAAATGCAGACAAAGCTGTGGTGGACATGGTTACTCTGCGTAAGCTTCCGCCTTTGTAGTCGGGAAATACCTGGCCCCTAACCTGCCATCCTGATGATAGCTACTCGGGATTCCCGAACATGTATGCGGACTTTGCAGTGCAATGTACCTGGGAAGGTGAGTCTCAACGCCGGTGATTCGGCTCGCATCTGGACCTTTACTTACGCAAAATTCATTGATTACTAGGTGACAACACAATCCTCAGTCTGCAGTCCGGTCGAGCATTGGTCGGCAACTGGGCCGATGCCCAGAAAGGCAAGCCTCTGGCACCAGGTGTTGCATACATGTCGGACAAGGCCAATTTGACGGCAAGATCAGATGGCAAGCTCGACTTGGCGGATATCGACCGTGCATGGGCCTGTGTTGCTGCAAACGTCGTCAAGAAGGCTGCTTCGGACTTTGCTAGTCACGCTGCCAAGGGCGTCAACAAGGCCGAGGCTATGGAGATGTGCAGTCAATCGAGATTTATCGCCGCCAAATTGCACACCATCGGTTACGTGAGCAAATTTTACCGACGTATCTTGCAAAACATGGTTCACCTTTTGCTTATTCGGCATTATCCTTTAGATGTTCCGCATGTTCCGTCAGGCTTGCAACGAGCAAGAAGAAGGCCCAGAGAAGCAGGTTCTAACTGATATCTGTCGACTGTACGGTTTGTGGCAAATCGAGGAACAGGGCGCGTCATTCCTCAAATGTAGGTAGTGACATTTAAAGGACAATGGGCTTTGTCACTAATCACATGTTGCTTTCTGCTTACCAGATGGATACTTCACCGGTGAACAAATGGACAAGGTGCAGTCCGAAGTGGATGCATTATGTCTGGGCTTGAGAAAGGTAGTCAGTAAGTTACCGTTCGTTAGTGCCAGACAACCGCGCCAGTTTGCCTGACCATTCTGTTGCCCGTAGTCCCTGTCGTTGATGCATTTGCAATCAGTGATCACATCATCAACTCGCCCCTGGGCCGATATGATGGTGACGTCTACACTGCGTACTTCAATCACGTAAGTCGATCCGTAGTTGATATCCTTGCAGCTCAAATGTACTAATGTTACACCTTCCTAGGTCCGAGCTGCTAACCCTCCAACCAAGCAACACCCGTACTTTGACCGACTTATCAAGCCGCTGCTCGAAAGGAAGCCGCTCGAAGAGGAAGATGTTGATGCTGCAATGGGCTTCAGTGAGGAGCTGGCTGAAATGGAGAAGGAGAGGAAGGCTAGCAAGGCTTGATTTGACCGCTTCTAGCTGTCTTCTCCATTGACCATCCGCTTGACAAACTTGTAATCTCGGGTTATTATCGTAAGAATTCGCAATCTTGTTGTATTCGTGGTTTACGGAAGTTCTCACTTCGAAGACTCGGGCGTTTGATTTGACTTGATTCTATTCAATACAACTTGTGATCGCAAGGGGAACTGCCCCTCATGCTATATAATCTATTCATCATTGATGGGCTGTTCCTCTTCCATGATACGTATCAGCTTGACGTGGATGTCCGTCGAGTCGTCCCCTCTGAGTCTATCCGACACGAAAGTGGCTTCCACCTGCATCTGAAGCTGCATTGTTGTAGAAAACAGAATGCATCAGCATCCCAGCATGAATCAGCGGGGGTCACGAAAGCGTACCATTTCCAAACTTCCCCTAATCACCCCACAAAGTACATTGCTGAACCACAACCCCTCATCTTGACCTCCAATCTCCTTTTGATCCCAATTCAACACCTTCTTCTCTTCAGCTGCTTTGGCATATTTACTACCCATCGCATCTAGGGGTAGCTCTGCGAATTCCGCCAGCGGGTTCTCGTCAAACGTGAGGATAAACTCTGTCGGTCCTGTCATACCGGCTACTTCGTTTCTTGGAGATTGTTGCTGAGAGGTGGCGGATGGGAAGCTAATGGTAGGTGTGATGTTGATGAATGTCTTGAAGCCGACTTTGCTGATGACTTCTGCGGTTTCGCGAAAATCGACGCATCTTGGTAGAGACGTTCGCGCCAGGAAATCTTCGATCAAACGTGTACCAATGTTGTAACCCCTACAGCGCAGGTACTCCGTCAGCGATCGCCTCGAGACGTCCTTGAAGTGCGAACGAGGATACTCACATCTTTTCTAGCTGCTTGTTGACTTCCACGTAATTCTCATAATCCTTGATCATCTGGACTACGAGAGCGCCATAGGTAAAGGAGAACAGCTCTGCATTCTGGTTCCACCGAATAGAGGAGTGTATCAGGCCCTGCCGCTGCCGCCAAACTGCCAAGTTTAGTCGGGGACTCGAGCTTACCACTTTCTCTGTTCTGTTCTTCCACAAGTCTTCTCCGATAGCCTTGTACTGTTTTGCCTGTTGCGACATGTTGTGCGGAATGTTTTTAACCCAGAGTGGCTTGATTTACTGTCTGGATCCTGAACACCGTGTCATGTACCGAGCTGGCGTCCTGCTTACCGATAACGTGAAGGACAGCGTATATACGCAGACAAGAAGACAAGAAGATAATAGTGCATAGTGACCCCTCAGCCTCGGAGATGCCCTGAGAAGTGTCCGCTGGTTGAAGTTGATTTTTGTTGATTTGCATCCGCTAGTAGCGGAAATCAGCATCTCGGTGTCTTCCTCGCTTCATCTCTTCCATGCAACAAACCATCAACCTGGTATCTTACGCAGGTCGGTCGTTGCAAACCATACGTAGTTAGTGGATCATCAGAGCGTTTTAGGAGTAACCACGGGTCGAACGGCACCGAAATCGCACCATTCGATTACCCCTTTTCGTGCACTGCCACGCCGTTAAACAATGTCAAGACCTGAAGAAATCGCCCCGCCAGAGATCGTAAGTAGTACAAGCCACCGACAGTACGCGGTCTCCCTAATGTGTCTTCGACTTTGCAGTTTTACGGAGATGTCGAGGCAAAGAAGTATACCGGAAAGTGAGTCTTTCCACGCGAGCTCGTCACCAGATTTACCATGTTCTAATCAAACGATCATACAGCACCCGTGTCCAGTCAATCCAAGCTGAAATGACAGATCGAGCTATCGAACTTCTCGCACTCCCGCCAGACGAAGCACAATTCATTCTCGATATCGGTTGCGGCTCGGGCCTGAGTGGCGAGATCCTGGATGAAGATGGGCATTATTGGGTTGGTTGTGATGTTGCACCGAGCATGTTGGAGGTTGCGTTGCAGAGAGAGGTGGAAGGCGATTTGTTCCTGCAGGATATTGGACAAGGATTTGGTTTCAGACCGGGTACTTTTGACGCTGCTATCAGGTGAGTCTTTGATGACATTCGTGTCCCTAGTGTCGTGCGAAGGCATGACTGACGTACCCACCTTGATTCGTTGTACAGTGTTTCCGTCGTACAATGGTTACTTAACGCAGACTCATCTGCGCATTCACCGCCACAACGACTAAATCGATTCTTCACGACACTTCACTCTTGTCTTCGAAACCCATCCCGTGCCGTCTTTCAATTCTATCCATCATCCGACGATCAAGTTCACATGCTTACAACAGCAGCACAACGCGCAGGTTTCGGCGGTGGTGTAGTCGTCGACTACCCGAATAGTGCAAAAAAGCGAAAGATGTATCTCTGCCTTATGGTCGGACAGTCCGAGATTCCAAAAGGCTTGGGCGAAAACGGAATGGAGATTGAAGGAGATGCAGGAGATGATAAGGTGAAGAACGAGAAGCGGAGGAGGACGGAAAGAGCAAGAGGGAAGAAATCAATGAAGGGTGTTGTTGATAAGGATTGGATTATGAAGAAGAAGGAACTGTACAGGAATCGAGGAAAGGAGGGTGTGCCGAGAGATTCCAAGGTACGTTTTCAATGGGAATACACATCGCTTTCTTCTTCTAAGCAAACTTATTTCGTCGTTCTCCTCACTTAGTTCACTGCAAGAAAGCGAAAGCCCAAGTTTTAAAAATGGGCAGGATGCTTTGCCTCGCAGCCATCTCCGACACACGATCGCGCTCTTTGTGTATTTTGCTGTACGTTATACTTTGTACAAATCTATTGTAACGGTTCCACGGCTTCTTCAAGTTCTGATGACCACCCAGAGCCATGTAACACCAGGTCTATTGGGACCACTTCGTCGTCGCCTGATATCTGGTGATTGCTGATCAACGTTCGGGCTTCTCATCGAAGGACTTGTCTAGGTTTGATGCACCCAGGCTCAGCGGAGCAACGACTCACATCTCCTTGCCTGATTTCCATCGCTCGCAGTCTTTGCGGCAGTCTCTCAACGTGCCGGCGTCGGCTGGGTTGACAAATACGTTGAGACCGCTACGCCAAGATCCAGGAACGATGCCCGTCCATCTAGTTGATGCAGGTATATCTACATTCTTCTGCTGCAACCCGCGCGCGCGGGCAACGGATGCCTTGACCGATCTTCTTACCATTTTAGAGGGCGAAGTATTGGAACACGACTGACAAAGTTGTATTTGATGCGGTGAGTCCCGCCTCCGTCCTCGGTCCGCCATTCATTACCAGCTTCACCGTTGACAATCCTCTCCCTCCATAAGCACTTGTACTTCTTTGCAGCAAACGGAGTTCACGGCAACCTATTCCCGGTATCACCTGTGGTCAAGCAGCTGCCATTCGACCGCCAGGATTTAACGTCTTTGTTGGAGAGTTTTCTTTGCAGAGTACGTATAACAACAATTCTCTCGAAATTTCTCGTCGACAAGAGGTCTACAACTCTCAGGTCGTCTCGTTTCAAAAGTACCTGTACGATGGCAACTTCTGGGACACCAAGTTTGCAGTAGGTGTTTGTTTCTTTTCCTTATGAGATTAACCTACTTGTGTCTAACTCGTATTTCTAGCTGTGTTTTAGGTTATGACGCCTGTATTGGGCAAAGGAACGCAAAATTAGTTGCGCTTCACGCTTGACGATGCATACAGACCCACAGTATTCTAATTCCTCTTGCAATACCGAACAATTACTGGAACTTTCGAACTGTTGATCGACATTGCGGTGGTAAGGCCTCTATCCCAGGTCAACATGCCTTACTGTTTGGACACTCCCGTGCCCTGCGCCTCCTAAAATCGGGGATGACTCTGCGGTCCGACACACCTTACTCGCCGTCGATGTCATGTCGGCTGATCCTCTTATAAAATTCAGACGATATACCTTTATAACATCATCCCTGTATAGTGTACAGGCAATGCTAAAGCACGTCGAGACGGAAACTTGATGAATATGCTTGATCATGATTAGGTTATACAACTTCAGAACTGATTACAACTGATTGGTTACGATGACGCCAGACATCACCGCTGCAATTGATTCGTGTTCGTAGCCTCCATACTCATAGTTCTCGGCGAAGCAAACATGCCCGGCGACTTCTTGTGCACTACAGCGATAGAGACAGAGCCGAGGTCGTCAATGTCACTAAAGATACTATCGGTCTCGCTGTCGTTCACCTCTGCATCCGCTTCATCATACGAGTCACGTCTGGTAATGTATTCGGACGCGTAGGTGGTGGCTGGTGCAAAGTCATTGCGTGGCGCCCAAGAGCGACGGTGGTCCCGACGAGTAGGAGTCTCGCTGTTGTATTCGTAATCGGAGGTGTGCATGCTTGGTTGACCAAAGCCCAACGCCGACAGTTCCATCTCCGGCGGCGGCGGCGCTCTTTCGTTCGACTTCAACTCGCGCGAATCCGCAAGTTGCGGATCCGTGAGGGTGAGCCGACTGGCAAGCGACGGTCTCGTAGATAAACTGGCGAGCATTGATCCCAGCGCGGACTCGACATCCTCCAGGTCCAAAGTGTGAATCGAATCGAGAGACGACGCGATAGTGCTGCTCGATGATAGCGTAAGCGCATGTGATGATTGACAAGACGACGCCATTGACAAGGACGAGTTGACGGGACGACAGACATCGGTGGCAGTGACCAGTCGAGGAGAAGTAGAGAGACGCAGCGGAACGGTATTTCGCATAAGTGATTCTCTAGATGGCGACCGGACGGGCGGAGAACTGGATGTGCGCGAGTAATCTGCTAGCTCGGCTTCGTCGAAAGCTTCGGTTGTGTCCGGATCGTAAAACGCGTTGTCATTGAGCAAAGAATCGAGTGCGGATATCGGTGTGCGAGGCTGTACCGGCGTCGAGTCGCTTTCCGTTCGGCGCGAAGCTTGTATCTTGTCCGGTGTTGTATTCAAATCCAGGACCAACTCCAGCTTTCTCGGCCTGATAGGGTTGACAGGCACCGGCGGCAACGAATTCCTATTCTTCTTCCTCTGGCTCTCCCCACCCGTCGAGCCGTCCCCACGTTGAGATCCACCAGAATCACCTTCTTCATCTTTATTCTCGGGCGCAATAGGTGTGGCGGGAATAAATTTGAACGTGGGCGGTGGACCGGATTCGCTTCTCTGCATCAACGGTGCCGAGTCCGATGCAGAGATTACAGTGATTGGTATCTCCGTCAAGATCGGCGTCGCGAGACCAGAGGACGTAGGATCGACAGGATATGGGCCAGATGAAGTGCGTTTTTCTCGCATTGCAGATGTTTCTGGTGACGGTGTGGTTCGCTGCGGAATGGTATTTCGTCGTTCTGCGCCACTCTCGCTATCAGACCCATCATCAAATTGTGCTGGATCGAATGCATGCTTCTGCTGCAGTGTCTCCTCTTCAACGGTTTCGCCAAACTCGGTAGACGAGCGTGATGGAGCGGAACCGACACGTGGCTGCTGCTGCTGCGGTTGTGGCGCGCGGATTCCCTCACTCTCCCTACGTATCATCAACGAGAACGGAGCAGAATTCGCCGGGTATTGATGCTGCGGCGAGGAAAAGACGGGCGAGGTAGACATGGGTGATGTCGGAGAATGAAAACCCGATCGCACGTCTGAAGCGTATCCCGGAGACTGCATTCGAGGGCTACTGCTGGCGGAAGGCGCGGTGAACCCTTGAAAAGTGCTGAATCCGGGAGACGTAGGCGATGTCACTCGAGATGAAGATTTCCCGCGGGACGAACCTGAAGCAGAAGGAGATACCAAACGGGTCGACGATCGTCTCCTCGGTTGATACGGGTCGTGACCGTACCCGTCATTCAAGTTTGGCGACATGGTAGGCGTTTGCAGCGCGATAGGAGACCCGATACGTGCTGGTGTGATGGCGGATTGCGTACGCATGTTGAGGGTAAGCATCGGACGATGGAACCGAGTTGATGCGTCCTCTTTGTGGGTTTGCTGGCGTCGTTCGACATCGGATTCAGAGACCCTTCGGATAGGCGCTGCAGGAAAGTTTGGCTTTAGTGATGTTTCCGAAGCTTGGTATTGCTGTTTGTTGGAGGGTTGTCGGGATTCAGGTGAACTAGAAAGTGCACGTTTTCGCATTGCGTTGATAGTCGTTGTTTGATCGGCGCTGGTGGAGCCATACTCCATGATTTCTCCTTCCAGTGATACTACGCTGATATCTTTCCCCTTGAGAGGCCCCGGAGCATCGGTTTCGTCCTTGTTGGTTCCCTTCTTCTTCCTGAACAAGTTTGCAAACGCTTTACCCGTGCTAGTCTTCCTCGTCACGCTTGCAACAGCGAGATTTCCACCGTGTTCTCCCGCCTCGTCCTTTCCTCTGCCAAACTGTTGAGCCACAGGCGATGTAGCACTCGTCGCCGATCCCGCAGACGACCGACGTCGGTTCCTTCGTTGTGAGTCAATGTTCCCGACCAGCGGCCGAACCACGATTCTCGGCCGTTCCTCTATAGTGATGCTTGTTCTCCTTCTGCCCGGCATATCCAACGTCGATCCAGCTGGTATGTTTGGCGTGGTAGTTGTTGCGTAGCCCGTGGAGGACGGCGAGGAGGAGCTGTCTCGAGGGTATCGTGCTGGGTATGGGTGTTGCAGAGGCAAGTCATAGTTTGGCTTGGTCGGAGAGGGTAGGAGAATTGACCGTGGAGGTGCCTGACGTTGGAGAGACGTCATTGCGGAGATGTATCTCTATAGCAAGGACTCTTCAGCGGCGTGCCTCGGCTCGTTCTGCCCCGGTTTGCTTACAAGATTGGCTCTCGTCTAGTGAGCACCGTTGAGAGGAGAAACGGTCTACCGGCCAGCGGTATAATTGATTTTGAGGGGTGGTTGCGTGCAAAGGCGGAGCTTGAAAAGAGCGTGTTGAAGTAAATGAGAGTCGGAATCGAGTGAATGAACTAGTGCTTTATTCACCTTTGGAAGCGATTGTCCAAGAGGTCAGCAAAGAACAGCAGATAATACCGCGACAGGTCCAGTACTCACTCTGGAAGCATGCCTGGAATTCATATCTTGTTGCAATGATAGGTGGTAAATCGTAGGGAAATGAAGATACTGGAATTCAAGGATTGAACAAACAACCGATGAACGCGTCGATCGAGCGGACGCGTCAAAGCATTTTTGGCTTTCCGGAACATCCGCCGCAGTAAAGTTAAAGTCACCCTGAGATGAAGCGGTTACTAGCCTAGGTAGCCCTATGCGCCATATTCAATTTAGAGATCGTTCCTTTGGAAAGAATTGCATTTAACAACTCGCTACTGCTAATGCCTACACCACTCTAACCTCATCTCCGCTCGTCATCCCTTCCCCTTCCTCGGCTTCGCAAGCCATCCTCCCCACCTCACCCAACCGACTCCTCCGCCTCACCCTATCCCTTCGAATCCTCTCCAACTCCCTTTCCCGCTCAACCATCCACCCCTCACCCTCACTCGTCCTCCTCTGCTCAAGTATATCACGCTCAGCATGCGTCACCTCCACCCCACTTTCCCCCCAGTTCCCGAAAACCATCCCATCCGGTGCTTCGTACGAGGGAAGGGCAGGTGCGCGGTGGATCGCGGGCGGAGGTGGGCCGCGCTCGACGTGTATAAAGTCCAAGAGGGCGCCGGTGCGAGCGACGATATCCCGAATGGGCGCATGGGCTCGGGTATTGGTCATTCGATGTGCGTAGGAGCATTGTAGTGCGCTGGAGAAGATGAATTCGCCACCGAGTTGTGGGATTGTTCTGTCGAGGCGCGAGCGGGATTGGTTAACTCTGCGCACCAACCCTGCTGGAACATCCCTTCCTACACTCACCCGGGTCGACCCAGCGGCATCTTCGTCGCACGCTTCGCTACCTCCAAAGTACCCCTCATAGCGCCCTTGGTAATATAATCCCCCTTATCATCTTCATCCCCCCCATCGTGCGTCTGCTTGGTCATCCCCAGCGCGCGGTATACCCTCAATTTCGGATCAGTATACATCTCGAAAGGCGACCGCATGACCTTTTTACCTAGTGAGCAAGTGTGAGGTATCAGCGAGCGGTAGGTAGTTGCCAGACGGCAGAGGGCTTACTGTATGCTGGTAACATTCTTCGGGAGCCGTTACCGATGATTACGAGTTTGACGTTTGCTCTTTCCAACGTCTCGGGGTCGACGGTTCGTATGATACACTCGACGTACTCTGCACAGAGAGGACAGTACCTGAATAATCCCTCGTATTATTAGCCACCGGACTTGGTATGTCGTCCCTGAATCAGCCGACTCACCAATGCCTGATAAACACCACAATCGTCTGCACTCCACCTCCACCAGCCACAATATCCCCAAACATGACCTTCTCCCCATCCACATTATACACTTGCAACTTACTAACAGCCAACAGCTCCCGCGGCGTGGGCAACCGATCAGGACCAGCTTCAAAGATCGCTGCTTCCCGCTTCCTCCGGATCTTCTTTTCCCGACGTTTGCCACGTCCGAAAGACGAAGCACCACCAGACGCAGCGGATAGGGAAGCATCACTCGCATAGTCGGACGAAGACATTCCCACGCCATCGGTTGTCGATCGCTGCTTGGTCCGTGATCGTCGTTGGAAGAGCCGCGGTTTCGTCTTTTTCTCATGGGCGGCTGTCTCGGGGACGAACGCTGATGATTGTTCCCGCATGGGTGAGCCTCTCGGAGAAGGTCTCCGGTTGTTTCGCGCGCTTTCGTTGGAGATTCCCCTGTGGAACAAAGGCACAGACATGCTTGATACTTCCGGCAGCGTAAACAGCTCCATGGATCTTCCCTTTGTCGGATCACCGCCCATACCCATCCCACGAAAATTGCGGGACTGTGCGCCGTTTCCGGCTTTCCCGACATTGCTAAGAGGGAGATGGTTCTCGGACTGCGATTTTCCAAAGGTTTCTCCTGCGATGGGCTGGTCGCTGAATCGTACTCCAGGCTCATAGCCGCGCAGCGGTTCAGGTGAATGCACAGGTCGTTTGCTGGGTGTCGTACGTTCTGTTGTCGCGGGCCACATGGGCGTCTCTTCATCCGTTAGCCGAGTAAGACTGAACCCAGATGTAAAGGTTTGGTCAGAAGGGCGACGTTCCTCCATTGACGTCTTTCCGTACTCGTGTCCCTGTACATCCGCCGTAGCCGCAGTATCTCGTGACTGATGTCGGTATGTGAAGTGGTCGAAAGGGTGTTGCGGACCTGAAGCAGTAAACTTCCTGTCGATGTTCCTAGCCTCCATCTTAAGCAGGGAAGCTGATCTAGCCGGGATACCAGGCGCAGCCCTTATTTCCTTGTGATTCCTAGTCGGTATCTGGGGCGCGTCACCAAGTCGTCGGTAATCGCGCTCCACCAGTCGAGGCTCTCCTGCGATTCCCTGCTTCTCGTGTAAATCTCCATCGGGCGCCCTCTCCTTGTGTCCGATTCGAAGTCTCCTTGCATTACGCTCGAGTGCCCCTACGTCTCCACTGAGCAAGTTGTTGGAATGTGGAAGCGAGAGCGATCGTCCTGCCACCTGCATACTTTCTGCACCATCGGCACGGCACGGGGAAAAAATTGGCAAACCCAGGACCGGAACCGAGTGTCTTGTGTTTAGAGCTTTTGATTGTTCCAGGTCTTCCAAGCTCGATGTCCATATAGGGACTTGTTTCCTCGATACGCGGCGGCTTGAACTCGAAATCGAGCTGCCTATCTCTGGTGAACTATTTGTCGATGGTGCAAGAAGGGTCTGAGGTGGTGCACTGGGTAGAGGTTCCGCTATCGGTCTTGCGAGAACGATAAGGTTCGTTACCGAGGTCGACACCAACGGTGGTATTCCGGGAACTTCGGACGACTCGAGTTTCGCGTTGGGGTGGGTCGCATCGCCCTGAACCGAGGTCTGGCTCGAACCAAGAGAATCATCAGGGAATAAATCCTCACTGGTATTCGCATGCGGAGAATTTGTGGCTGAAGACTGGTGATTACTGCTCCGCCGCCCGATTGGCGAAGCAAAAGGTGGTAGGACGACCTGTAAAGGCTTACTTGTTGTATCCAACGGATCGATTTCCCGCTCGAGCGTGACCATATTATGTGGTGATGCTTTTCCTGGGTCGTACCGGAAACTAAAGGGGCTCATTGCCCTGCTCTGCTGAGACGATTCGGAGAGATGCCTACTCATCGATGGGGCGTTGAAATATTGCGTTCGTTCGTTCTTGCTGGGCGATCCAAAGGTGCGAGTTGATTCTGGATGTCGGCTTGTTGCGATGCTGGCACTTGATAAGGATATCGTGTCTTCCTCCTGTATACGGGCGGGATACCCGATATCGAGGTACGTCGCCATGGCGCTCACACTTGAAAACGGTACGCCTCAAAGGTGGCCTGCGCAAAGCAATTTCTGGAGGAAGATCGCGAAAGCGTGTGAGTCCTCCGCAAGATAAAGCATAAAGGAACGGGAACATGGACACTCGACACAATATAATTGAGATGCTTGCTCAAATCAATCGCCACTACGCACAGGGCACGACATCGTGGCACGATTCGGTCGACTGTCTCCCTCTCCCGCTGTCGAAAACGGTCGGCGGGTGGAGCTAACGAAAGAATACCGCTCTAATTATGGATATCCCGGGAATTCCTCGAATCGGCACATCCTGCACATTAGATCCCGGCTAAGTTAAGTGATCGAGGCAGCTATCGAGGCTGCGTCGCTTGCATCATGTTCCCGTTGCTGTACCTTGGAGAGTGTAGAGGTAGCTCTAGAGGTACAGATTGCTGTTCAGATACAGTATTTATGTTCAACCTGTGTAGTGGTCAAGATAGGCGGACAATCATGTGACCTATATGCGAGCAGGTCGTGCATGGCCACACCCACCAATGTAGAGACGCGTATGGGAAGCAATACTGAGTTGCTGCTGGTTTCAGCAAAGTCCGAGCGCAGAGCACAAAAATGAAAGCCTCCGCGATCTTCACTTGATAGAACAACGTTCCGGAAGTTCAATCCCGTGACTGATTGTGATCGAGCTCGGTCAGGAGAGTTGGCTTCCTCAGGAGCTTCACACAACCTCCCTGCTATCTTGCATCCTTGGTATTACCATGCATAGGAGCACAACATCCGAAGAGTCTCTTGCTAGGGAAATGGTCTTTCTTCGTTCATGTTCTCCGCCGGCAAGATGGGGAAAGTGATCTGACGCGAACAGCGCTCTCACCTCCGTCGATACTTCACGTTCAGCTTTCCGATCCGCCCTGATGATTCGTCTGTCAGAGGGGCAACTGGGTTCTTGCCAGCGTGAAATCAACGAGGCTTAGGAGATGATATTGCGGTTGGTAAATGTTCATGAACTCGTAAGTCACATTCATATTCTTTTCAATGGCGACGTTGAGAACGCGATCGAGCCGACACGGGCCATTGATTATCCCTGCAGCTACTCTAGTGTTTGAAATGCACGACCGGATGTCTCTTCAACCTCTGCAATGATCTTTTCACCATCATTTACCTATTCACTTGATTGTATTATTGTTACAGAGGAAGCTCTTGTAGGAGTATCTCTGAAGCAAGTTACCCCGAATGTCACGTGACAAGGACCCAATAAAGCCGAAGGCCGCCATCTATCTCCTCTGGTTGTGGGAGTCTTCATAAAGAAACCAGAATACACAAGATTGGTGGACTGAAGAGCACTCTGCAGCGTCGACAACTAATCATTTCTTAACGCCACGATGAATGTGTCTGCCAGTGCGACATCCATCGGCCGAGCGGTTCTGCGCCGACAGGCCGTGAGGCAAGCTCGAAGTAGACGACTTGCACACGCCACAGCGCTCAACGCACGGCAGTTACCGTCCATTTCCCACTTCACCAGCACAGCACGGACATACGCCACAGCCGCCATCAAGGCAGCATCAGGACCTGCTCCAAACGCTGAAGCAATCTCACCACTGGTGGATATACCGCATGCGGTGATTAAATTGGAAGGGGATGATCCGATATCGCGGTACGAGTCGTCCGTGAAGAACGGGCTGCTGAGGGACGATGCGCACCAGCGGAGCATTATTGCCAGATTGCGGAGACTGCATGATGAGTTGAAGGGGTATCAACCTGTCGAGGTCCCGGATTCGCATGCTGCAAATGGTGGATGGGTATGTATCAGCCACGAAACAACATGACTTTCATTCTTGTCGTGCTCATCCTACATACCTGTCG
The DNA here is from genome assembly GCA_030039255.1 of Naganishia friedmannii. Classification (NCBI taxonomy): domain Eukaryota; kingdom Fungi; phylum Basidiomycota; class Tremellomycetes; order Filobasidiales; family Filobasidiaceae; genus Naganishia; species Naganishia friedmannii. Next base: position 37,774 of record JASBWT010000050.1, read on the forward strand.
ACTTCTAGATGTCTTCCCTGAACCCCTTTGGCTCGCGAACGCCGAAACACGTTCCACAACCTCCCGGCGTACCGAAAGGAATGTACCTATACGGTGATGTCGGTACAGGCAAAACCATGCTCATGGACTTGTTCTACGACACCCTACCACCACACCTCCACCCACACCGACGCAGAGTCCACTTTCATGCGTTCATGGTCGATGTTTTCCGGCGCGTACATGCTATCAAACACGGTCTACCGAGGGAAACTCGGGGCGGCAAAGCGAGGAGGCATAAAGAGTTTAATCCGCTGGAGGGGAAGAGTGATGAGCGTGCGGTCGGGGTTGAACGGTTGACGGGTGGTGGGTTGTTTCAGGGTCTGTGGGGCAAAGGCGGAAGAGGGAGAGCGATGGATGAGGAAGATGCGATTTATGAGGCTGCTAGGGAGTTGGCAGAGGAAGGCCGGATTCTGTGTTTTGACGAGGTGAGTCTCGAGTTGGCTTGTATGGTGCTGCTTTGGGAGACGTTCTGACCGCTGGCTACTTTTATAGTTTCAAGTCACAGATATTGTGACTGCCATGATTCTTCGGCAGCTTCTGGAGCGGATGATGGCTTATGGTGTTGTTTGTGTGATAACGAGCAAGTGCGTATATCAACATGCGCCTTGATCATTTGCCCTCTTGCTGATATGACGATCCGCACCGCACAGTCGACATCCGGACGAGCTATATCAAAACGGGATTCAGCGGACGAGCTTTTTGCCCTGTATCGACATGATCAAGGATCGATTCGATATTGTCGATCTCGACTCTGGAACAGGTAGGTCTTCTGGGGACACACGGTGTGCTCGACGAGAACTGACATTCTCGGGTTCTCTTGGGGAAGATTATAGAAAAATACCTAGAGCACTCTCGAAAACCTACTTTTCACCGTTAAACCAAGAAACGCGGACGGAAATGCAAAAACTGTTCGACGGTTTGACCAGTACAGCAGCCGCAAAGGACGATCCAGTCATTGCGGACAGGCCATTAAAGATCTGGGGTCGCACGCTTAAAGTCCCGGAAAGCACGAAACACGTCGCCAGGTTCTCCTTTGAGAGTCTTTGTGGGCGGCCGCTGAGTAGTGCGGATTACCTGGAGATTACAAAGAACTTCGGAACAATTTTTGTGGAAGAAGTCGGACGTATGGGGCTTGGTGAAAAAGACATGGTGCGTTTCAAACAGAGGGATGGTTACGCAAGATTAGAACGCATTCCAATCTCCTACTGCCTTTTGTGTGGTAGGCTAGACGATTCATTACGTTTATAGATGGTAAGCCAGAATTTAATCAGCGATTACTCAATGCCGAGATACCTAATTTCACACCTGTGTTATGCAGCATGTTATGAGAGCAAGGTGATTCTTACCACAGCGCAATCCATCTAAGACTAAGATCGCTAACACGTTTTTATCACTACCTACGAAGACCCGGATATTCATCTCTTCCGAAGTACCCATTTTCCAAATCTTTTCCGATGAGGATACCGTTTCGACCAAATCTGCCAAGGAAACCAACGATCACATGCGACAAGGTACGTCTTGTTATGTAGTTTCTTTGTTCTGCGGCTTATCCGAAGTCTTCTGCTCACGTCTCTTTAGTTATGGATGATCTGGTAAGCACGCGGCGAATTTAAACAGCCCGAATTCCACCTGATGTCTCGTTTCCTTAGGGCCTTGCCGCCGACGATGTCAAAACGTCCTCCATCTTTAGCGGTGAAGAGGAAATCTTTGCTTTCGCTCGTTGCGTTAGTCGATTGGTGCAGATGGGGTATGTTGGTTCTTTTCCCCGAGACGACAATGTTCACTGACGCGTCTGGTACCTCAGGACGAGAGATTGGACCAGTTCGTCCGGAATGAGCAAATAGCTGCTCCGTGTATAGACATCCGTAATATAGGCAAGAGGACACGTAATGACGACATGACAGGTATATCAAACCTACGAACACTTCTATTTCATAACACACAACGTGAGATAATACATTTTTTACGAAAACTTTGCGGCGATAGCACGGATGGCTCGAGCGAGTTCCAGCATTCCCATAGACAGAATGACCCGGTCTAGGCGGTAATTATGAGGCGCGCGAATGGAAATGACAGTTGCTCTTCGGTATCAGTAGCGGTGGCTATACGCTGATAGATTGAGCGAGAGAGTATATGGCAGTTTCTGCGTGGGTCTACCTACCTATAGGCTAGCGCAAGCGCTGACGCGACACGTCATTTTTGTGTTCTCGCTGAAAAGCGTTTAATCTCGCTAACGCAACTAGGCGGTGGAACCAATCGGGATCTATATACATCATAAGGAGAGAAGGGACGTTCATGATTGACAGAGGGGATAGTCAGGCTTTCACCCACACTCTAGCGTTAAAGCCAGTATGGATCTCATTCACATCTACGCGGAAATCGATGCTTATGTTCAACAACGTCAGCTTGTCGTCAATCGGTATATCACAGTAACACCACGGGATCCTTTACGCCTTCCTGATCATGTCACCCATATGCATGAGTTACTCGGTCAACTACAATGCGAGCTGTATGGCAGGATTCCTTTGAACGTCTATTCAGCTCATTGTCATTCGACAATTCGAATTCTAGAGACCCTCCGGTCAGTAGAGGATGGGTTCTCCCGATCGCTCGATCAGCTCGCAATTAGCACCGTTCGGAAAGACGACATCGATGAGTCCGTAATTCTAGAATTCCTCCGTGCAAATAACCCTTATGTCCAGATCGCCAAGCTGCTCGGCTGCTGTGCGAGGACGGTTGCAAGAAAGCTGGACGACATGAATATAAACAGGAGGGCCCTAAAAAGAACTGCTCCCGATGATGTGCTGTTGCAGGTAGGCAGGCTATTATGAACTTATGATTATGAATTTGGGGTTTCACTAGATTTATTTATCTAAATCTCGGTCATTTCTAGCACATCCAAGGTCTTTTGGCAGAGATGCACGAGCCGAGCATGGGTATAGAGATGACGAGGGGTTTTCTGCACTCCCGCAGCGTTCCACACACGCGGGAACAAGTACGTGAAGTCATGGCGAATATGAACCCCGTCCAGCATGCGGCGCGGGCTACGGAACGACGCGACGACGGGAGTACAGTGTACCGTTCATCAACAGTCTTTGGCATATGGACGGCCACCATAAACTCATCCCGCGGGAATTCGTTATTCATGGTGCAATCGACGGCAAGAGCCAACTGGTCACCTTTGTCGACGTCAGTGACAACAACCGGTCCTCGACGGTTCGACGGTCTTAGCTCTCTTCGACAGAGCAGTCAATAAATGGGGATGGCCGCAAAGGGTGAGAGGCGATTCTGGAGGAGAGAACTTGGGGGTGAAAGAAGCGATGGAACAGCAAAGAGGTGTGTCTAGGCTTATGTCCATCACAAGGAATTTCTGACAATGCTTGTTTCCTCATAGGGCGAGATGTAGGAGCGTTTTTACAAGGTTCTTCGACACGAAACCAAAGGATCGAAAGGCTTTGGGGCAACGTCCGGCAGAACGTTGTCGAAAAATACATTGAAATCTTTAATCAGCTGGAGAACGAAAATCATCTCGACCCCGACGACGCCGTACATCTTTACTGCCTTCATTTCGTCTAGATGCCGATGATCAAGGCATCCCTCGCTACTTAGGTCCAAACCTGGAACTACCATGGTATGTCGACTGCTGGCGCCTATCCGTCAATGGCAGCTGGTACGTCCTGTCATGACTATGTTGAAAGTCCGACCGAATTTTGATTCGCTCGATCTGTTCAGGTGGTATTGGTGCAGCTAGGCACGGGTTTCATATAAGTTATTATCCCTGGGAAGATGAAGTAGAAAAGGAACAGCAGTGGAGATAGTACCTGAGCGACGGAGGCGATTGGGATGTCGGCGACTATCGGATTCGTCATAATGGGGTGAACAACGTACGTGCTCCTCGACACGACGATCCCCATGTTCGAGTAGACAGATTCGGCGATAATATGCCGGCTGAATTGTACGAAGCGGGCTTCGTGCAGGCACTAGAAGCTTGTTTCCAGGTGGTCGTGCAAATCCCGATGATTCTGGACAAAACCGGTACTTGTTGGTTTTAAGATACATTGAAAATCATGTCCAACCCTTCTATATACAACACCCGCGACCTAATGCAATGTAGAAGTTAGATATACGCATACTACCACTCTTTGTCACCTGTTGCTTACATTTCATCCAGATCTGATCAGGTGTTACGTATCTTCTTTTGCGCACCGGCACTGCAATCTAACATTCCCAGTTGAAATGAGCCGGACCCCAGCAGTTGTTTTCGAAAGGGCTCCTGACCCTCTGTGATATTCTCTGATGCTGACAACCTTCTACGCCTACCATTCTTGACCCGTTCAGCTGCAGCACCTGAAGGGAAGTATATCAGCATCTGAAGGATGCTCAGTGGTAGCAGTAAAGTTCCGAATGGACTGACCCGAGAAGTCAACATCTTGGGTTGTACCTGAAGCGTTGTGCTGCGATAAGAGAGAAGAGCCACAGCTCGGTTCGGCCGTTTGCAAAGGACGAATGGAATTCCGGGACCTATCCTCCGCTTGAGGTTGTGGCGATGCTGTAGCAGCGGGCACTATCGAGCCGATTAGACGCTGATCGTCATCTTTGGTACCCTGTCGTGTGACCCGCTTTCGGCCGCCTGTTTCACCTTGATGTCCACTACCTTTCCCTCTTCGGCTACCTTTTCCGCGCTTGCGGCTCGGCACCGGCAAAACGGTGCCGGTGTCATCCCCTTGACGGTTCTCTGCCTGACTATCTTTGCCTGTTTTTGTTGCTGTGGCTGGGGTTATGATTAGCCCCGACGAAGATGAAGATGACGCTCGATTTCGAACTGCATCGTGCATGTCTTCTTGGTCGTATCGGTCGTGGTCATTGTCTTCATTGTCGTAATCCTCATCGCTAGATATTTCAGTCGGACCCAGAGCCGCGAGCTCAGCTGCAAGCTCCTTGGTAATCAAAGTTTTGTGAATCATCTTGACATCTGGCTCCATCTTGACACGAGATTCAAATCACAAGGGCTCAGGCTTAACAGTCGGAGCGGCTACACCCAGCTCCTGTATAAGTCGTCGACTGCCTTTTGGGTCATTGTTGATTGTTTGCAAAAGTTGGGCAACCAAGCCTCTGCCAGCCGCCTCGCCGGAGGACCCCCTGGCTCGAGGGGTGGTTTGCTGACGTGTCTATGGTGTAATGTTGACATCGCCGTCGACCTCCTGCAAATTGGCTGAGTCAGCCGCCGAAGATGTGCGTCGCTTTACCATTCGACTTTTCGCTCCGATCAGTTCTTCCTCTTGCGCATGCGCATGCGTCCTACTCGGTTCAAGTTTCTTGCTAAAGACTTTCTGGTTCACCTGTGCGACGACATCTTCGATTTCTGAATCCGTCTGATCTTGATCTCTTTCGGGACCTTCCGGTGGTACCGAATAGCTCGTGTCGACGTTCATGATGCCATCATCCTTGAAGAGTGGTGATTGCGAGCGTGGCGGTGAGGGGTCTGAACCCCGTTCGGAGACAGGCTCTGGCTTGGCCTTTATCTTTTTCGCTCGGGAGTCGGGATGGTGATTGCTGGCATCAGCTCGCATGAAAGTCTAGCACTTTCTCAGCAAACCATTTGTCGCACGAGTAGCAGGGTACCAACCCTTTTTGTCTTGTGTGTCGGTATCGTCCTCTTCAACATCTCGGTTTCGAGTTCATTCCACTGAGAGAGGGCCGCAGCCGTTACCTGCTCCCATTTTCTGGCCCATTGCTTCTCAAACGCGACTTGGTGCGCAGAAGGATCGGTAAACGCTGCATCGAATACGTAGCAATACCTACACATCCTAAAAAATGGTTTAAGACTGACCGCACCCCTCGCCAGCGAGTCGATGGTTCGTGTGTCTCCCGAGGACAGATACTTCGTATTCGGGCCGTGCTTGACGAAGACGAAATCGTCGATTGGGCCTTCGAAGCCAAAACGGGAAAGAATTACGGTCGCGACGTCTTGACCCGTGTAATTTTTCCACAGCTCCACGCTCTTTGCATACCCGTTGGCGCCGAGCCACTTCGCTTGCTCTTGGGCAACATAAGAGACTGACGAGAAAACTTGGCGGTTGTCTCGGAGCCACTCGGTGACAGGGATGTAAAAGACCTATGGAGAGACGTTGGACATCGTTAGGCCTAGAGCTTGTACATCAGGGATTGCGTCTGTAGTAAGAAACGTATGCCCCCCCCCCCTCCTCCTTCTCCCGGACTAGCATCACGTTCTAGCCCTTGCAGAACCGGCAAAGTATCGTACAGCCGCCGAGAGATGATATGTTGTTCGAAAAAGAAATGTCATAGTCTCCCCTCTGAGGACTACGTTCCGATCTTACTTATCCTACCTCCAACACACCCCGAAGTACCCGCGTAAAATTCGCGCATAACCAGCCAGAGAGGAGGGATAATAGATACTCACTTGCTTGTCGTCATCCTTCACCAATCCATCTTGTCAGTCCACGATACTGACGATGAGGAGTGTGCATCCTTTCTGAAGGTAGTTTACAGCTGACTTACCTTCTTGGGCCCTATCTTTTCACGTCATAGTATGCTGGAAGTATCTCGCTCCGGCCTCAAGCGACTGTAATCATAATAACTTTCACCTCGCTGCCTCACCAGCCTAATCTATGGCATCCGTTAATCACAAGGAAGAATCCATGGATGCAGGGCTCGCGTCGGACTTGGCGATGGAGGCTCTGCAAGGTGAGTCAACTTCGGATATTTGTGGGCTATGGACTTCGCTAACTCAACTCGGTACGATCCATCCAGAGGCTGGGAGCCAGGTGGGCTCTGGAATATGTGCGGTATGACTAGGCAGTAGCTTATCCTCCGCCTTATCTCTGTAGATTGCAATTATTCGGTGGAAGAACCTTCACCTTCAAGAGATAAAAGACTCACAAACACGACAACTCGAACAGCGAAAGCAACATATTAACTCTCTTCGAAATCAGCAAGAAATCACGCTGGGAATTATCATGCATGAGAGGAAACGACATCGGGACAAGATCGACCGGTTGGAAGATGCCTGCGAGTTGATACGAGTTGAAGAGGATCTTTGGAAAGACACGGCGGAAAAGAGCTTCATCAAAAGCTAACGCCAACGAACCACTCAGCCGCCCGATTCGTCAAGAATGTCAGAAGAAGGCGATCAGGAGCCTGCACTGACTGAAACGCAGGAGGAAGGTCCCCAAGGCAGGAGAGCAAACGAAAAGTGTCCCGCTATGAGGAGAGCGGAGGAGGAGGGTCGTCACATCAAGAGAGCAAAGGAGGAAGGTTTCGGCATCGAGAGAGCGAAGCGAGACAAAAGGCTGTCAGCCAACTACGGACTTGTCGGACATCCGCGATGACCGACGATGCATTGTCAGCTGTTGACAAGATGTCAGGTGATGCTGCATGCTGACTGAAGTCATTCATGACAGTACTGGTCCAGCAACCCATTCGTCACTTCGATAGCAATCATTCCTTTCTGGCCACACCTCGGTATCCTACCAGCAACACACGTAATCGCTGTGAGATCCACCACGTACAATGGCAGCGTGGACTGATCACTTCGGGTTTGAGTATTTGTTAGTGATTGCGGTCCCACTCCATTGGGTCTCTTTGGGAACCAGCCACACTTCGTCTTGCAGGTTGCGATCACGGCGAGGCAACGCAATTTCCCTTGCCATTGGAAGCTGAGGAACTCTTGACTTCACCGTACACAGATACCTGGTGCCACACCGCATCTACCTCTAGATCTTCGTCATTCTTATCTTCGAACGGTATGAATTGAGCTGTTCTCACTGCATTGAGTCCGTACGTTAAAGGCACACCTTGATCCAAATTGTGTCCCGACCAGTTTATATTCCTCCTTCTCCCTGCTGACGAGCCCGAATGGACATGGTCCCACAATCCCTGCTCGTGTGGAAGGCTCTCCGGATAGTATAACCTGTCCAACAAGCGGCAGACCATCAGGATGTATACCTTGAGAAACATCACCACTCCTTACCGCTCAAATTGCTTCACTCATTCAATTAGCCCTTGCTCCACGTCCGTCAGCTCCTGGTAGATTAGCTCTACCTTGGTCATTATCTTCGTGATTTCCGCCAGGTTGCTGAAATGCTCCCAGTATTTGTGAGGGAGACGGTCTTTCATCACGATTGGGCCGAGGTGCACGAGGACATATGCGTAGGTATCCGCGTTCCAGAAAAAACATTTTGTAATCGATTTGATGTAGGGGGCGCTTTGAGCTGGGACTGTCCGAGTTGACATAGCATCAGACGAGTCTATGGCGGCCCACTGCTCTTTGGAGAGAACGTAATCACCATCTAGCTTTTTCTTTTTATCGCCAGTGATCATTGACAGCTTGTAGTCTCCCTGCCGAATCTTCAACAACTGCTTCATGAGGTTTTCATACAAAACGTGCATTATGTCCAAAGGAAAGGATCCGGGAAAGTCCAATCCGACGACAGATAAGAGAGACTAGTCGCGAGGTTAGCGGGAGTTTGGAAGAAGAACATCACTTCGCTCACTTGATTTTGTATACCTACTGCCTTCCTTAATTCGTCTGCCTGGCTTGCGTTAGGTGCCAATTCTATATCGTATGCTTGTTGCTAAATAACAGCGTGAGTGCAAAGTGGAAGATGTGCATAGTTGGTCGTATCATCGTCGTCTTCCAAACGCGAGCTATAATAAGGAGTCGTATTTGATACACGGATGGCCTCCGTTGCACAACAGCGGCCCGGAAACTGCGCATTGACTCCTCGGAAATGCATGAGCTGTGGGAAAGAACAACCATTAGTGAGGCCACCGATTTGGTCCAGCTGCAACGCACCTTCGCAATCGCTGGCGTATCTCAACATATGTGCTCTTAATACAAAGCTTTGCCACTGGTGTCCAATCCGTCTTCTGGCTAATGCCCCTTCCGTCGCTAGAGCCTCCAGCTTATCGATCAATGGTTGTAAGAAGGAGTCAATGTCGAATAACCGATCCCCGCTGATGTCTTTGTTGCCTGAGAAGCACGCACAGTGGTTAGGTGGCACAGCTTCAGATGCTAAAGCGCAAGAACGGACCTGGGATGACCCCGCAGCAAAGCTCTTACTCTCTTGGGTAACGTTTCCCGGTGGTAATGAGTGCGATGTCAAGAGAATGGGCCAACAATCGAGTCCGTTACGAGTGAAGCACTGTATTCCATCGGTGACTAATTGCAAAGCCAAGTCCGTACCGGCCTCAAAGCACTTGTTTTCATACACCTTGTCGCCCCATGTTACGTGTTGTGAGAGTCGCGCAACGTTGTAACAATTAATAGTATATATATATAGGATATATAACTATCTATGAACAGTGCAAGATCTTTAAGTGGGATTGTCAGAAAGGATTATGCTTCACGACCATTTGTATCGGATAGGGTAAACCGCTAACTTACTGAATGTAATATGCAGACCACTAATAGTAGCGAATCTAGCAAGATTACTCAGTATTATAGTTAGTACAATCAAGGCGCCGATCAGGATGTTAGGGAGGAAAAGCGTGTTTCATAAATCATAGAGGCAAAACTTACAACCTTTCTGGCTGTCTTATATAGACGTCAGAAACGGGTGGCGGTGCCAACCCTGTCCAAGGGCTCCTAAGAAGACCTAGGGCTACAACCTATCTCTGTCACTTCGTTCTGGATCTAGAAGTGACAAAGTGACAAAATGACAAACTATGTCACTTTGCTATTTTCAGTACAAAGTGACAAAAGCATTAAAAGACTTGCCAGGCTCGAACCCAATTCCATAACTAAACTAAACTAAACTTCCAAATGTTACTACAACCAAGGTGGCGAACTATAGAAGAACTGCACAATTACGAAGCAATAAGCAAGAGGGCAAAGAGGGTAAAGTGTGAAGTACTTACACTTTGTCTCCGAACGAGTTACAGCGGCTGGACGCTCTCGAACAGTACTACAATGATCAAGCACACCTACATGATGCAACAAAGAAGGCCAATACGGCAAAGAAGAAGATCAATGCGGAGAAGAAGGTGGAGTCGGAAGAGTCGGAACTTTCAGCTTTGGATGAAATAAACGAGGCAAGAGGTAAAGCGAAGGCGAAGCATGGGAAGAAGAGAGTCAGTGAGTAATAGTGGCTCCCACGGACCGCGAAACTCGGTCACAAAGTGACAAGACCAAAAGGTAGAGCGATTGGAGAGCTCGAATGATCCAGGATGGCGAAGTAGGGCAGAGTTCCGATGTGTGATTCAATCTGAATAAAATTATTCATCGTCATGCCGATGGCCATATTCATATCCATATTCATATTCACAAAACTAGACTTTTATTCAAATTTATCCTTATATGAACAATTTATTCATTTTTCGCTCGATAAAGTGAATACTCCTGTCGCGGGCAAGTGGTCTATACTACGTGAGTAGTTAGCACCGCCGTTGTAATGGGTACTTAGCACAAACGATGTACACTTACTACTTAAGACGATACTTGTTATTACGTTGGGTGGAAGACGAGGGTAGCTAATACCGAGAAGTCTTGCACTCAAGGTAGCTTCGGAATTGAAGGTAAATCAAAGGGTGAATCATAAAGCATGAAGAGTCTAAAGTACAAGCTGAAAGTCTTCTATATGTAGTATTCCGTGATCCTAACTGCAAAGTGACAAGAGGAGTCCCTAACTGCAAATGTAAAATACTGCTTTGCAGTTAGTGGGTTTTGCAGTTAGCTTTCCTCACTGCAACAGTATTATACTGCATTGCAATTAGTGGAGTTTGAAGTGTGTGGCAGTAACTGCAAAAGGACCATACTGCATTGCAGTGTGTTGGTTTTGCAGTGTGTGCAGATCATACATACTGCATTGCAGTGAGTGTGATCTGCAGTTAGGATGCAGAGTCCAATCAGGTATGACGTGGATTAGGTTGTAGGCTGTGTCTCTCTACAACTCCGCCGCTATTTATTCCTTCTTATGCGCCAATCCGAGGATGCTGCTATTCATATTCGTATTCATATCCAAATCTGAATAAATAATCGCGTTTATTCAGTATATTCATATTCATTCGGAACTCTGAAGTAGGGGCAGGAGTGAAAGCTGGACTTAGGAAAGGAACGGATGGATAGGTCAATGATGGTCGAGTCTGAACAGCACAAGTTGTAGTACAGGCCGAATTTGTAAACGTCTTCAAGGTGTTCTTGAATGAATACTTATCTATGTCAAAAAGGATCACAGATTTTCGAATATACAGCATACCATCGACCATACAACTAGCTGACAATATCTAGTGATTCTTCTTCTTTCATGCACCTAGTGACTGTTCCCGTTGCTGCTGAGCCCTGAGCCGTCCTTTCAGGTAAGCCAGAATATTGACGTAAACATCACCCGCGGTATCAAAGAGGTATCTACCCGAGCGACGCTCGAGTTCACGACGGAATGTAGGCCGGAAGAGTAGTTCGGGCAGGGAATCTGTAAATCTGTCGACATGCCCGTGCGGATCGTCGACGTGCCTCGGGGGTACGGGATATCGAACGTTGTCGGGATTGTAATGTCCAGCGTCCACCTCTCCGTCTTCGTAGACTTGTTCATACCACTCGCGTGCTTCCTCCTCCTGATTGGGGTAATGGTCGAATGCGAAGCCGTTTCTGTTGGCGTTGACAAACCTGTCATAATTGTAAATGGTCAGTCGTGGCTCGATATTACGAAGATGTCACTAACCAGTGTGGCACTATGTCTCCGAGCTGTATCCACATGTACCTCCTCACGTCTGAGCATGTCGATTGTAGGCCTTGACGAATCCGTCCAGGAAGTCTTGCAGAAGGGGAAGAAAAAACTCGTGAAGGTAATAAAGGTGTAGAGCGTCCTCGGGATTGAGGAGGCCGCGTTCCTCCATGTCGTAGAAGTTGGCGGTAAATTCGTCGATGACGGCTTCTCTGAGGTGTCGCCATGACCGCTCTATACGTTGATTGTGGGGGGAGGAGCCCGTCAGGAAAGCCCCACATTCCTCACCTACGGTATATAAGAGTCAACGAGCGAGAGGATCTGAAATATCAACTGACCACGAAGGAGAACAAGCTCCCGTTCGATTGTCATAGCCGGATGAACTGATGTGGACGCTGAGGCATCGAGATGATCATCACTGGTGGGGGCGAGCCGCACACTGTCGCGTCCATCAATGATGTCTTGTATGGTGAATTCCCTGAGTTCAGTCACACTTCGAACCGGATTTGAGTTCTGACGCATAACATGCGAAGGTGAAGGAACGGCAGGAGGTGTGCCACTCTGTATTACGGGCCAATCCGTCTGTGTGCCAAGCCGCTGTCTCGCGCGAGGTCGGGGTCGGGAAGACCGGGCGGATGCTCTTGGCTGCGGCGGAGTGGGAGTTGCTGTCGCGTCGAGTCCAGAGCTCGTGTAAAGAGACGACTCTTACTGTACCCTACGATAGCTGCTCCTAATACTATTTCACTTATACACGTCATACCCGATTACAATAGCTTCCTTTCATCAACTCAACAAGAATCCCAACTATTGTTGACGCGCAACAGGCGAGCCTCTACACTAGCGCCTCAGCTGCTGATGGACATCAGCCGGTGCGCGCCACCAATGATCACCATCCACTGATCATCACCCCCTGATCATCACTTAGTGATTATCACCCACAGATGATCACTTAGTGATCATCACCCATTGATCTTCGCCTGCTGATCACCACCCGCTGCGAGTCATCTCCTGAGCTTTGCCAGTAGCTGCTCAACTATATAAAGGAAGCTTCATGGCTACTACTTGTAACCTAGATTGAATATGACTCACGTAATATTCGATCAAGTAAGTGATGCTATATCTTCAATATTGAGGATCGAGGACCCGCGACCCTTACCGCCTTACGTCATCAGATACAAGTATTGTCGACAGGCTATAGTCGCTAAGACAAGTGAGTATTATATATCAACTGTGTAGCTCCGAGCGTTCAGACCTTTATAGTAGACAAGTATACAACTTCGACAAGCTTTGACTTATGACACTCGTATCGTAGGGAACGAGTGTAGGTCTGCTTAGAGAAAGTAATTTGGCTCTTAACAGGGTGTCTCTGGTGAGAGAGTCTCACTGGCAAGTGAGTGTCACTGACGAGTGAGAGTCACGGGCTGAAGGTTAATCGCCAGTAAGGCAGTGGGGAGTCGTTCCTCATGTCAAAAATATGACTAAGCTAGGCAGCGGCGTAGACGACGAGGACAGTTATGTCATCGTCGACTATATGCTAACAACTAAGCCCGTACCTCTACAGTCCCTTTTTCTCCCATCATCGACTTCTCCCCAGACTAATGAGCAGCCCTGATCAAGACAAGCAAGTAAGAGAGCATACATGTGGAAGTGTTCCATTATATAGTTATTCTAGCTGAAGGGATCCTTTTGGGAGATCGAACAACTGAGGATCAACAAGTCACGTGTAAGGCACGCAGTCTTTGCATTAGTCTAAGCCCAGTATCACTTAGACACCAACCAGCTAGGTTTACTATAGCTGATGTTTAAGTTATACAACAGAGGAGTGTTTACAGTATCTGGGTGATACGCAAGGTTCTAGAGAAGGTACTAGAGTTCGTGTGATAATGTCATCTACGACTGGCGGTAATGTTCCAAGGTGGTAAGTTGGTTGTCGAAGTCTTCATGAGGTTAAAAGGCTAAGTACAAAGTTAGTACAGGTCCAGTGGCGCTTCTAGTTACTTTGGTAAAGCGTGTCATAGAGGGTCATTGAGGTGAACATTCCAACTGGTTTGGACGGCTATATATACACTTTTGGAATAGTGGCGAATGTCAGTTTGCCCTTGGTAGCCCATGAAGTCTCCAAGGTAAGTGAGGTGTTGCATTGCTAGCTGCATTCGTTGCGGTGTCAGCTTGAGCAATGGCGAGACGGCCCAGTTATGTGGCAGAGCGGGCATGACTGGCAGAGCGGGCATGACTGGCAGAGCGGGCATGACTGGCATAGCTAGAGGAGCGCTTAGGATTCAGCTAAGGGCTGAGTCCTCCTCAGGCAGAGTTCGCAGATTCGGCAAGCATGGCAAGCGGACTCGCGTAGTTAGGCGCAGAACGGGTTACTGCGTTAAGTTACAAGTCCAGACAGTCACTGTTTGTCTTTTCAGCTACTAGTACAATAGGAAGCTTCCAAAGAGTTCCAGACAAGTTCCAAGGTCTTCTTCTTCTCGATTCTACTCGATGGCCTGCCAGACTCGGAAGAGTGGGCCAGTGGCAGCCGTTGGTACAGGAAGACCATGGCCAGGAGGGCTGTGCGTATCACATCAGTCCATTAAGCTGCGAATGTGAGAATGTGCGAAGTTGCGCTGCTGCAAAGTCGCAAATTAGTGATGGAAGTCCCTGATGACGGCAATCAGGAAGCTGCGATGAGTTGTGATGAAAAGCGTAAGAAACAGTGAATGAGAACAATGATATGGTAGTAAAGGATATGTATAGACCATCGCTACAACTAGATTGTGGTTCTCCACAGATCTCCCCTTATCACGACCCAGGCCTTCCGGGGAGAACTACCAGAACTCTTCGCCTCACCGACATGCTTTCCCTTACTGTACTTCCCCAAGTAGCTGTACCAAGTGCGGCATGTGCAGCAGGTGTAACATGTGCAGCAAGTGCAACAAGTACAACAAGTACAGTAAGTGAAGTAAGTGCAACATCTGCAACATCTGCAGCTTTTGCAGTTTTTGCAACTTCTGCACTTCGAAACATTTCACGTCTCCCTAGACAAGCTTTGCTTCTAATGCTCGCCACACTCCCTGAATAAGTATATATAGCTAGCATTCTGCCCTTTCGTAATAGCCCTTCATGATTTATGCATTCACCGTTGATTTCCTCTCAACTACGAAGCTGCCATCGAGTCGAAGTCTCCTGAGGATTAGCATCCTAGTCTTCCATTCAAGGTATTCAAGATTAGCTTAACAGTAAGTGTACATCATTTGTGCTACTTCCCTAAACAACGGCTGAGCTATCTCACTTCGGTAAGATAGACCTCTCGCCCGCGAAACCTTCGCCTATTCCATCTGCTCTGTACACCCCTCATTGTTGAGTGACCACAAGGCTGCCACCGGGCTCCTAACTGGTTCCGTCCTTTCGAGCCTGTCGAAACTTGTGTGTGGTCCTCCTTGCACAATGAAAGCGACAGGTCGCAAGTCGGGAAAGACTCCCACCTACAGACCTACTATGTGACGAGGGTTAGCGAGCGCCATCGGAACAATCCCGATTGTACGGCTCTACCGCTGCGTGATCATGACCAGACTGCGGCCATGGCAAAGAGAATCGAGGACGAGGTAGATGAGGATGAGAAGGAAGAACTGCAAGATAATTCAGGCATCAATGGGCAGGTACGCCATACATAAGCAAGCTCTTCCTGTACTTCTTATTGGATCTTTGCTGATCGTTGACAAGACGTCAAAGTCATGTCTACTGCGCATCGACTCTTCGATCTGGCCTTGGTGTTTCCCCATAGATATCGTGCACGTCTTGCATGAAAATATTATGCCACAACTATTGTCACTGTGGCAGGGTACCTATAAGACCGGACAGACACTAGGCAACCCCAAAGCACAGCATAAGAACGCCTTCGTCTTATCGAAAGCGACCTGGACAACTATAGCCAAAGAGATAGCGAACTCCAACCATACCACACCAGCACAAACTGCTCCAAGGGTGGGGAACATAACCAAGAAGTCGTTCTGGACGGCAGAGACGTACTCCTATTTCCTGATGTTCCTGGGCCCCGTTGTTTTAAAAGGACGATTGCCCGCACCTTTCTATGCGCACTTCATCCTGCTTCCTGAAATCGCCAAGAGGGTGACCTTTCAAGAAGTATCTCTTCAAGAGCTTCCTGTATTACAAGATAGTTTCATGGGTCCAGGCATTCGAGAAGTAAGTTTCAGATAGACGGGGCCTATTCACACTTTGTTAATAGCTCTCTTCCTAGACTGTACTATAAATTCGAACACAAATACATGCCCTTCTGTACTGCACCAATCCACGCCCTCTGTAGAGAGACACAGACTACAACCTAATCCACGTCATACCTGATTGGACTCTGCATCCTAACTGCAGATCACACTCACTGCAATGCAGTATGTATGATCTGCACACACTGCAAAACCAACACACTGCAATGCAGTATGGTCCTTTTGCAGTTACTGCCACACACTTCAAACTCCACTAATTGCAATGCAGTATAATACTGTTGCAGTGAGGAAAGCTAACTGCAAAACCCACTAACTGCAAAGCAGTATTTTACATTTGCAGTTAGGGACTCCTCTTGTCACTTTGCAGTTAGGATCACGGAATACTACATATAGAAGACTTTCAGCTTGTACTTTAGACTCTTCATGCTTTATGATTCACCCTTTGATTTACCTTCAATTCCGAAGCTACCTTGAGTGCAAGACTTCTCGGTATTAGCTACCCTCGTCTTCCACCCAACGTAATAACAAGTATCGTCTTAAGTAGTAAGTGTACATCGTTTGTGCTAAGTACCCATTACAACGGCGGTGCTAACTACTTACGTAGTA
This sequence comes from Naganishia friedmannii, assembly GCA_030039255.1. NCBI lineage: Eukaryota > Fungi > Basidiomycota > Tremellomycetes > Filobasidiales > Filobasidiaceae > Naganishia > Naganishia friedmannii. The sequence continues at coordinate 54,326 of JASBWT010000050.1, forward strand.
TGGACCACTTGCCCGCGACACCATCCTACATGCGGTATCGTATATCAGTTAGCAGGGACCACTGTGTTACTCCTGGTGGTTCCCCATCGAGCGGTACGGCGGGTTTCTCAAACGATGGGTTGGTAAGAATAACAGAGATACTGTCGTGGCATTGTTCAATCGAATCGTCAGGGAAGAACGGTGTCGCGGGCAAGTGGCCTAATCTACGTTAGTAGTTAGCACCGCCGTTGTAGTGTGAACTTAGCACAAACGATGTACTCTTATTACTCAAGTCGATACTCGAATACCTTGGGTGAAAGTCAAGGGTACTAATTCTTGAGAAGTCTCGCACTCAAGGTAGCTTGCGAGTCAATGGTAAATCAAAGGGTGAGATAAAAGCCATAGGAGGCTATCACAAGAAGGTAAGAAGAGTGGCTATATATACTTATCTGGTAGAGGTGAAGCAGCTACGCATCTCTTAGGGGAGGAGCGTAGTACGATTGAGTCCCAAGGGATTGGTAAGGCGTGTTAGTCCCATGGGAGTCGGAAGGCTTTTGAGTCCCAAGGGAGCGAGAGCGGGCGGAGGCACCTGGTGGATGACTTAAGCGCGCGTGATATTGGATACTCTGAGTTTCGGTCGGCCGATAACTCAGATACGCTAAGCCGAGAATGATTACTTAATCGCAATGAGTGTAGTGTGGATTAAGGTTCGGGCTATCGTTAGAGGGCAGAAGTAGCTAGTTGAAGAGATTATCCTAATTTATAAGGTCATCTCTAACTATTACTATATTAGATCCTCACAAGCGGGTTGGTTCCAGCTCACTATCATTGCCCACTCCACGAAGCGCTTATTAGTGACTTGTGTTACTTTTAGGCTACCCTGCTTTCTTTGATGTGCGACTACCCTCATGCCGCAGTTGTTCAGCAATGGGTGAATAAGATGGATGGTAAACCAGCATGGTACGAGGTTTATCACAACAGAGAACGCCCCACCGAGCCCGACTCCGTACCATCCCGCATATTTGAAGCGGAATCAGCTAGGTGGTCGCCAAGTAGAGCCATGTAGGGAGCAGTCCGGTTACACTTGGAAACGTGTCGCTACACGGACGAAGCATACCATGCCGGGGATCTACCCAATAGAGGTCGCCGAGCTCGAGGGTGTCTACTTCGAGGGTTGGAGGGCGTATCATCACAGCTCTGACTTAGGCAACCAGCGGTGGCGCATATCTAAAGAACAAGGTGACCTTCGTAATCTAAGAGACGCATCGTGGGCAACTGCAAGGGTTTCGACGCTAAGACAAGCTTCTATCTGTAGTACACTCAAAGGGTAGAAAGCAGAGTTCCGAATGAATATGAATATACTGAATAAACGCGATTATTTATTCAGATTTGGATATAAATACGAATATGAATAGCAGCATCCTCGGATTGGCGCATAAGAATGAATAAATACCGGCGGAGTATTCACTTTATCGAGCGAAAAACGAATAAATTATTCATATCTGAATAAATTTGAATAAAAGTCTATTTTTGTGAATATGAATATGAATATGAATATGAATATGAATATGAATATGAATATGGATATGGCCATTGTCATGCCGATGAATAATTTTATTCAGATTGAATTATTCATCGGAACTCTGGTAGAAAGAAACGTCCATTTTGTCAATCTAGATGCTAGGTTCGTTGACGAACAGCAATGGGGTCATATACAGCGATTCCTCAATTCGAGATAGAGGATGAAGAGTACTGCGTGGCTGTCATCCAACTCCTCAAGGTCGAGAGCTGGATACAGGAATAAGTGAGCCACCCCAGAACATCTTGAGACAGGAGGGAAATTTGCAAGTTTTTGAATGGAAGCTCTCGATGCGGTAGTCGGAAGAGTGAGAAGGCAGAATACAGACAACTGGGTTGGGGAGGTAGAAATTCTGATCGACACATCTATGGGAATGTTGAGAGGATGAGAGCGAGGAGCAACAGTACATGTTATAATCGTGAAGAACTGTTTATAATGCAAATTCGGGGGTGTCGAGCTAGTTTTGCTTCTTTCGCTTCGCACTCTTCTCTTGCTCGTTCAATCCTTCTTCAATCTGCATACATCGTCCCTCCTGGCAACAATTTATCTTGTTTTCTGATCTTCTCGCGCTGGTCCGCAATGCTGTCCCAAAGACCGTCACGCTCAGCTTTTAGATCCCTAATCTTCCCCTGCCAATGAACTAAACCTTCATTGTATTCTTCAGCAAATTGCTTCTGTGTCGTGCTGGCGTCCAAATACCTCTCTGCAAAGGTTAGACACTTAGCCTTCATGGCCCCAAGCTGTCGCTCGACCCCTCCCCCTGTGCTCGAACTCCTCTGTAACGCATCATTCATCGTGGCGTTATGGGCACTGATAGCCTCTCGTGCGTCAAGGATGTCTTTCAGAACTTGATCGTGCCTCTCTTGAAGAGCCATGTGTCGAGAACCACTGGACCAGGGTAGTGGTAGTGGCTATCGTCGAAGGGATCACAGTACAAAGTTGTTAGGTCAAGCGCGCGCGATAAGTCTACTAACTAGGCCCAAGTCTTGGGTAGCTAATCCAAAGGCGACTGTTGCTCAGTTGTGTGACTTGTATTCAATCTAAGGGTGAGAGAATATCTAAGAACAACTTGAGGAGGCACTGCCATTCCCTCTTCTATATATACCTGAGCAAGCTCCAAGGTTTTGGAAAAGTGTCGACTACAAAGTGTACAAAAGTGTCGAGTGTCAAGTGTTAAGTGTTGAGTTACCCACTTGCTTCGCATGCGGCGGCTGGATCCTTTACACCACTCCCCCCTTCAACTAAGGTTCGACCCTGAACCTGCTCAAACCATCTCCTCAATCACCTCATCTCCACATATATCCATCGCGACGCTCTGGTTCATACCCGGATGGTAGAGGTGAGCCGAGTTGAACATAATAAGAGCATTTATGGCCATTTGGTCGTTGTCGTCTAGGTGTTGGATCATTGATTGAATAACCTAGTTGTCGTAATCCTTGACTTTGGCGACGTGCGACTGGATGTTGAGTTTGCCTTGCCAGTTGATAAATGTGTTGGGCCAGTACTCGTTGATCCTCATCTCCGCATCGAAGAACCGCTCGGTCATTTCTTCCCATGCGAATGTGCGGATCCTGCCCTCAGCTTGTTGCACCTTGTACGCGAGACGCCTGTTTGGACCCGTGTTCGGGTATTTCCAGCGAACTCCACGACGTTGTTTTCCCCGATGACTTTGACATTCTCCGGCATATCCACTGACAATTTAATATGCCGAACAGGTGAAAGCGGCGCAGGTGGATTAACAATTTCTGTTCGGATTCTTTGCATGGCGGGAGACGGTGACACTGGTCCCGTAACATGAAATGAAATTCGAGCGGGAGGCGGAGCAGGCAAGGCGAAATTCGCGAACGCTTTTTGATCTTGACTGGGAACGAAAATATCTTCTTTGTCGACCAGACTTTGCTGTAGTGCGATAATGTCATTGATGGTGACCACACGGAGGGGCGTATCGGCAGGGAATAATGCCGGATGGAAAGCTTCGCGGGAAAGCAGACTTGACGGAGTTCGGACTGGATAATGTTGACCGGCGTCCTCGTCCACCCTAACCAGATCGCTCGGATCTACCCCAGCTGTACCTGATCCCTGCCCTAAGTTCATCCCTGTCTGTCCGGCGGCTGGATCCACTTCCATCATATCATTGTAATCACCGAGGCTGTATCGGTAGCCCATATGGCCTCGTAGAAAGGGTGACCATTCAAAAGCTGGTGACATAGCGGGTACGTGTGACGGTGTGTCGTATACCCATTGACTGAAATTGTCGATGGAAGATTGGCCGAGATAGTGGCTGAATTCAAAAGCGTCTTCTTCCATTTGGGCTGTGTGTATGCCACTTGCTGTATCTTTTCAGCGTTGGCGAGTCCATTCCTTTGCATCTTGTATGTTTATATAAGTCGTTTTTTGGTTGCTGACCGAGTCTCCCGCTGCGACTCCTCTTCTATGATTGCACCTGCAGACATCACACGTGCAACTTTCACCGCTCCTCCTTCTCGTCCAACTGTCTCTCTCTCTCTCTCTCTCTCGACCCATTCCCTTCTCATCCCCCGCATGGCACATCTCCCGCCTCATCCGTCGCGGCCTCCTTATTCCCGGCAAAATTGACTCGACGTGATCATCTTTGAATTTTACGTGATGCGCCACGCGCAACACTTTGCAGCTGCCTCATCCGCTGGTAACCGAATGATGAGACTCCCGTCCCCCTGCCACTGCACCATCAAACTTTGTAACTTTGTGCGAATCCATTTCACATTATTCCCATTTTGCAGAGTGAACCGATGCAGCCGCTTTTCCGGAAGACAATGCAGCTGCAACAGGTACAGTCGGCGGGCTTGAACGGATCCATAAGCACCTGGACATACCGTTGCAAGGCACCGAAAGTTCGGATTCCAAGGAATCGGCACGAACAGGGCACATTGCGATTGGGGGGATTCGACCAGTCCGAGATGTTGATGTCTGTTCTCGCAGCAGCTTTACTGCAGCTGTACCGGCGCTCAAGGTGAGAGAAGTTAAGGTGTTCCCCATAGACTTCCCGCACATGTCAAGCGGCTTGGATGCTGATTCCTCCAGTAGCCGGTCGACGAAAATCGAATCCTCTATATGGATTTAGGCAAGCCCGAGACGCTCGACTATTCGATCGGTCCAATTGAGTCGGGAGACGTGTCCTCCGTTATTTCCTCATCGCTACCGGACTTCGGACGTCAAGAAGCAGTCCACCTTGACATGTTTCTTTGGTTTGAGAAAGTCCAGCTAGCACTTTGCGACGACCGAATTTGGATCGATAGTTGAACGATAGCCAAAGACCAGCCATATCACGACGGAAGAGATCCCCATTCTACCATAGATCCGTCTTGTCCCTGGACGGTTTCAGTGGCCGAGATTGGCGTGTGGTAGGATGTGTTCACCTTGGTCGTCTGTCGGCTTCTGTTCTTTCGTGTGACCGACGGCATCGCATGGCCGAGCGGCGAGAGAATAGTATTCATTGGTGTTCGGACTGTTCGGTCGTCGGCGAAATCTTCACAGCCTAGACATTCTGGCAGCTGTGGTTTGAGCATTCACTCAGTCCGCTGCATCAACGCATTCGGAGCGTCGGCATCGACAATGGACAACGGCTAATAGAATCAATCTGGTAGCGCTTATGGGTGATACGCAGATTGAATGAAATAGCAGTAACACCCCCGGTGAGTTCACGTTCGACCTCTCTTTCAGCTTTAAGTTCTCAAAAGGTCCCGCGTGACGTCATGCTTGACCCTTCGGTGAAGAGCGGGACAGTATCGAGGATACAGAGATTGTCTACACGCATCTGCGCATCATCCGCCGCGGTGGCGGACCGGTGTTCCTTCAGGAAAGTGCAGTCCACAGGAAGCGAACTATACGGTGATGTTGTCAGGCCGCTTCATTTCAATGCCCGTTGCGTTACCAGGACGTGGTCCCCTCTTGCACTATCATTGTTTCGCGGATGAGACAAAGGATTCAAGCGGACTTTGCGCTGACGTAGATGGCGTTGCATTGCCCTTCAAAGGCAGTCGTTGACGTGACGCAGCCATAGGGGAAAACACGAATAAGAGTGCACAAAGTTTCAGAAAATCAAATAGCACTATCACAGCAGCGTTCGTCGGACATCATTCTATCTCTGATGGGCGCGGGGAGGCTCCTTCAGCATTCTACCGACTTGTTCATTGTATAGTTATGATCGTCGCGAAGGAGCTTGTTTTCTTTGGAAGCGCCTTTAGCCATTTACTCGTCCTCGTGCTCATCATCGCCTTCGTCCTCGTCCTGATTCAATCTACCTCCAAAGCCTACCAGGATCGTTGCTCCGGTCTTGGTCCCACTGCCGCGACTGGGTCCTGCCACAGCTGTGTTCTCTCCTTCCTCCGGTTCTGATTCAACCGGATCTTTCGGTTTCGCGTGATGATTGGAAGCTTCCACAGTGGCGAACTTCTTGAACCGCACAGCCAACAACCTCTTGTACTCGTCTTTCCATGGCTTCTTGATGAGGTCGACGAATAGAGGATGCCCGGCCTCGGAGACGCTCAAGGCGAAGGGTTCTTGGCTGTTTTGGTCTGCTCGAATGATGTGTGATTGCACCCTTTGCATGCTGGATGCACCCTGAAGAGATGAGGAGATCGTATGTTGATGGAAGAGGTTGACAAGTTGAATGAGGCGTTCGTCGGTGGCGGGCATCCGATACTTGGGGTAGACCCTATCCTTGGCTAGGCCTGCTCTTCTGTCCCTCTTTCTCGACGCGACGGACGATCCCGATCCTTGTATAACCCGTCGGCGCAGCAAATTCGGTGTAGCAGTCAAGGAAGACTTCGTATCGTAGCTTCCCCTCGGACTCTGACTGTCACGAACGGGAGGCTGTGGAGCTAAGACTCAACACTTGGGTACAACAAGGACCTCAAGAGGGAACAGGACTAAGGCTAAGACTGACGACAAGGCAGTAGGTTCGAACCACTAAGCTATAGTTGAAAACACGTGACTATAGTATTGACATATGATCTTGCTCTGAAGAGCAAAACGGATTACAAGAGGAGGGGGAATCGAGTCTGAGAGCTCGCTGTATATACTGCGCGGGAAGAGACGATGGCGACTTTGCGACCTCGATCACTTTGGAACAAAGCTCGTACGACGTGCGGCGCGCGGATCGCAAATAACGAAACGATCGGTGAGTGATGGCTGACACTTTTGATGTCAGCCGACTACGGACGTGTCGGACATCCGCGATGACCGACGATGCATCTGTCAGATGATGACAAGATGTCAGGTGATGCTGCATGCTGACTGAAGTCATTCATGACACTGCATATCGAGCTGTGGATTAGTCTCACGTCAGCGATCGCCCTGTGCGCACGTGATCATACGCCCTCACATCTGGGAACGGTGGGGTTGGTGCGTCGTGCCAACCATTCTTCCATCTGCGACGAATCGAAGGTGTAGTATCTTTGTTTGTGAATACGACATGGCGTCAGAAACGGGCCAAGGAATAGTCGACAAACAGCTTACTTGTAAAGCACAATTCCCTTCATCCAAATATAACCCATCGTACGCTCTATTCCCTCTCCCACTGGAAGAGCCAGGAACTCATCGGGTATTGCCCCTAGCCCTGGGCCACACGCGTTTCGGTAATGTCTACTTGCTGTTTTGGCAAGATCGTCTCTATCATACAGGTCATTTCTATGAGACTATTCACGCTGGATTTGGCGCAGGCTGCATTTGGCGAGACTTACTGAGTTCCATAGGCCTGATTGTGGTTTTTGACACGCAGTGGCCTTTCACCGCTGGCCGCTCCCCAACCGTCAGCACAAGGCCTTCGACGTCGCTGTATCTGGAGATGAGCTGGGGACACATCATAGGGGGTTTGATCACCGGAACGGTTCCTGCGGACGACATTGTTGGATAGGAGAGACTTGAGTGGGATCTTTGGAGGGGCAATGACGATGGGGAGAAGCAAGTATAATCTCTGATCAGTCCCTGGCCCGATTGACATAGAGACAATGGCAGATTGCGCGCAAAGTTGGATCTATTACAGCCCGTGGATACTGGACGGAGGACACCTGCGCGCATTCTATGATGTTTCTGGGCCCTATAGTTTCAAAGGCCGACTTCCGGAAGTCTACTTGAAACATCTTGTGTCGCCCTCAGAGCTAGCGAAGCAGCTGGTCTCATTGAAAATTTGTCGCGGGCAAGTGGTCTAATCTACGTCAGTAGTTAGCACCGCCGTTGTAGTGGGAACTTAGCACAAACGATGTACTCTTATTACTCAAGTCGATACTTGAATACCGTGGGTGAAAGTCAAGGGTAGCTAATCCTTGAGAAGTCTTGCACTCAAGGTAGCTTGCGAGTCAATGGTAAATCAAAGGGTGAGATAAAAGCCATAGGAGGCTATTACAAGAAGGTAAGAAGAGTGGCTATATATACTTATCTGGTAGAGGTGAAGCAGCTACGCATCTCTTAGGGGAGGAGCGTAGTACGATTGAGTCCCAGGGGGTTGGTAAGGCGTCTTAGTCCCATGGGAGTCAGAAGGCGTTTGAGTCCCAAGGGAGTGAGGTGGCGTGGCAGTCCCAAGGGAGCGAGAACGGTGTGAGTCCCAAGGGAGTGCGAGCGTTGGTAGTCCCAAGGGAGTGCGCGTGCGGGCGGAGGCACCGGTGGATGACGTGAGCGCGCGTGATGTGGGATTCTCTGAGTTTCGGTCGGACGACAACTCTGATACGCTAAGCCGAGAATGATTACCTAATCGTGATGAGTGTGGTGTGGATCAAGGTTCGGGCTATCGTTAGAGATCTATAGGCAGAAGTAGCTAGTTGAACAGATTATCTTATTTTATAAGGTCATCTCTAACTATTACTATACTAGATCTCTACAAGATTCGTCGGGGCCAGCCGGTTATAATTAGTCGATGAACGGGACTGATTGATTATTTGTTACGAATCGCGACTAATCATGTCAGTGACCAAATGCGATTACACTAGTGATTAATCAATCGTTTGTGGCAGCGACTAATACTATACTAGTGATTTTACTCTCTAGAAAAGATGCGACAAAAAAAGTCGCGATTGACTAATCCTGCCGACCTCTAGATAGCATGGGTTGAAGGCTTCGAAAAGTAAGTTATCGCTACGATCACGACTTGCGATGCCACTCCCACACTGAGTATTGTTTTCTAAAAGCTCTATTGTGGAAAGGTTGTTGACTTTCCGGTGGCCCAACGACGAAGGAGATAACGAAGAAGTCCACGTCGCGGTCGTTCCAAGTTGGTCTGTGGAGGAATGCATCGTTTCTCCCAAGCTGCGAGAGGGTCCACAGGTTCTGAAAAGGGAAGATGGAGAATTGTTGCAGGTGGTGGATGTGCATTTCCTTGGTGGTTGCGCCGGGAGCGTCATCATCAAAGATAGCTCAGGGGCGAAAAAAGAAGTCATATTCGAGAAGACGATAGGTACGAATGTTCCGGAAGTGTGAACTATAGAGGGGGAGTTGTTGTTGTAGTTGCAGCTATTACGATGTTAATGCATGCTTTACACATGGTGGCGATGTGAGAAAAAGTCTAGAGGAGAGAAGAACAACTACCATGCCGGGGACCAACCGACGCAGGATTTACATTTTGAATGCCGGTAGAAAAAACTCGACCAAGACCTGATTGTTGTGATTCTGCGCTTCAGCGCTTTCTTCTTTTCATCTCGCCGACCCTGCCTACTCTCGCCGCGTTTCCTCGTTTTTCCGTCACTCGTTATTCGTTTACAACAAGGCACATAATATGCACATTCTGTGCCCACTTAGTGCGCAAGTTGTGCTCACAGTATGCACATCCTGTGCACCTCTTGTGCGCATACCCCTCTGTGCAGCCTAGTATCAGTATCTTTATTGGTGGCGAACAACCTCGCCTTAGGCAAGATGTAACTATATAAACCAGCCCTTTTGGCTGTGAGTTGTGACCCGTCTATAGTTTAATGACTTACGCAAATTAGATCAAGATTTTCTATCACTACCCTTACGACTACAACTTAGGGTTAGCTACCCTTTCCAGTAAGATTTAGCTAGAAGTCTTTGGCAGTCAGCAAGACAGGGCAGTATTAAATAACAACTGTGTAGAATCCGAACAGGTTCGTTGCTTGCCGTGAAGCTCTAAAATCACAAGTTCTGACTTATTTGTAATATTTTTGATATTTACGATCAAAAATCACAAGTCCGAATGAGCGCGCAAGGAATAAATCGCTGGTACCCAACACTGATGATATGTATTCGTTCAACCCTTTTGACGCGTAACCCTTTTTTGTACCAGTGCGCGCCATCGACTTTCGTACGGGCGCCGAAAACCGGTTTCACCTCCTCCTGTAATATAGTTTTCAACTAGCATTTATCCACGCTGTGCCATACCTGGAGACCCTAAACTTGACATAGACGTACTCCAACGTGTGATATAGTTTAATATCTAACTGAGATTCCTTTTTAGTGGTCTTAGGCTACTCCACGGTCGCGGTGCCTAGGGTGTGGACCCCGAATGGACCCCACGGACGCTAGTGAATTTTCAAAGTCACCTGGGAGTGCTAGATCGCTCACAAGGGAGGGACAGAATCTCTCAGCTATGAGGATGAGCTGACCACAGTTACAGGTCATCTCGTGTCTGTTTCGTGCTTGAAGCAGCTTATCAAAGACGGGACCAGACAATCGCGGATGAAACTATTAACACCAAACTCGATGTAGCTCAAAATTTAGGAGTCCCTTCGACTGCAGCTGTGGTGGTAATTGGAGGGACAGGACGAGACTCCCTTGTGGCCGAAGATGGAGGGTCTGTCCATCAGATCGGGAACCTGAGAGTGGAAAGGGCAAGCTCAGGGTATTCGGCACCAAACATCCGGAAAATTCGTCCAACCTTGATGTAGAGACATGTAGTTTAGTACACGGCCAGATGACATACTAGCCGTTACATAAGACTCTCGTCCATACTTGTCCACTTAGCTACATGTCCAACTCTGAGTTCACTTCAGTACTTCACTTCAATAACTTCCTTCACTTCAGTAACTTCACCACTTCACCACTTCACTTCGCCACTTCATGACTTCACTTCACCACTTCACTTCGGGACTTCACTTCACTTGCTTCAGTTACTTCACCTGCCCTTAGGACACTTCGCCTCCCTTGGACAGCTACACATTCTAGATAAGTATATATAGCTGGCACTTTGCCCCTTTTGTAATAGCTCTCATGCTTTATGATTCACCCTTTGATTACCTCTTAATTACGAAGCTACCTTGAGTGCAAGACTTTCTCAAGGATTAGCTACCCTTGTCTTTCACCATAGGCAAATAGCAGTTCCGTCTTACGTAATAAGCATATTAATATCTTGTGCTAGGATCCCAATACAACGGCGGTACTGCGATACGTATATTACGTAACACTGATTACTGGCCCGCGACACTTGACGACATTGAGGCCTGTTGAGCTATGGTAAAAGACAGGCTGAGGCGTACGCCTGGTAGGCCTGCGACTATACACGGTCTTTAGGCAGCGATCCAGAAGGATTAGGACGAGATGCCCCAGTCTATAGTGGATGGGTTCGCTGATCGCGTGTTAGAAAAGCGCGAACAGTCTGTAGCAGCCTTTGATGATCTTGTACAGTTACAAATTTGATATTGTATCATTTCGAACATGTATCTATGCCTGTGCGAAGTTTGGAGTCTTTAGGTATAATACAACGTCCATGGATGTTAGTTGAAAACTATATTACAGGAGGAGGTGGAACCGGTTTTCGGTGCCCGTACGAAAGTCGATGGCGCTCACTGGTACATCTGGTCAGGACTGCGACTAACTAGACCTGATCTTATAAAATTATCGCGCGCATGAATGGACATACCTCAAAAATGCAGCGGGGCACGCGTTACTTTTGCACCGGCCTGGGGTTTGCGGATTTGCACCGGGCTTGTGAGCGTTATGAGCGATCGAGCTAAGCTAAGCTCAGCTTAGTATCAAGTTCGAAATCACCGCTTCTGCGGGCTCGTACACCTTACGATTGAGCGAATGCTCGTCGGCTTATCTGTGCCCGTGCATTCCGACAGGTCTTAATCTCAATCTATCTCTCCTTCCCCTCCTGCTCGACAATCCACACAACAACCTCTCGCGGGATTCAGCCCTCCTCACGCCAGCACGCCAGTACGCCTATGAATCGGATCGAGGTGTAGGACGAAAAGCACATGTAGGCGGGTGAAAGGAGGGAGACGGAACAGCTGGAGGGGGTGAGGGGTGAAAGGGGAGGGGGAGGCGGAGGGGCTGGACGAGTGGGTGTCGGACTGGGTTTACTCTTGCATACCAGGCAGGGGGGAAACCCTGGCATTTTCTTTTTTGACAACCGGACAACGGGACTTGGGTGCAATCATGCCGCGTCGTGAGTACACCAACCGCCTGAGCTACATCCTGGTAGCCAATACTAACAGGGAATATCTGGTGTAGCTGTACCCCGTCTCTCTATCACCCCGCTGCGCCCTGCCAGCGTGCAGTGTACAAGGTTCAAGCTGTGTGTCGAGCGGTATGAATGTTAGTGAAGCCACGAGCAGGCATGACCATAGAGTGGGGATGAACCGGGCGGGTGCGCAGTCCAAGCCTCTGGTACCGGAGGTAAGACGCGCCGTCGGACAGCCTGGATACTATGATCGGCTCGGGTTGGCCACTACGTTCATGCTGTCCGACACACATACGGATCCCCTTTGTTCCGCTGAGTAGGAGGGGTGCTAGAGTTTTCGGATGGACATCGATGATTGTGCCCAGGACATTGCTAGAAGACATGGTGGTCTATCGTCTGATCCGTACGACAGGGTTATATGGACAATTCGAGGAGCAATAGACACATTGTTGATGGTGACTCAACGATGGATCGGATGGGGTCCCTCGTGAGAATTCAATGACGCGTCCGATCGACAAACTTGTTTCGCTGACTCCGCTCGCTCATTGTTTGTTGTCATTACCAGTATCATATCACTATCATCTATCACTCTCCACCATGAAATGAACGTGTTATTTTCGCATCAAGACCAGCTCGCCAGCAGCTACTTTCCGCTCGGATTGATACGTACGTCGTACATCGCTACCTATCGCTGTCCTATTTCAGTCTAACGTTGTGTCGACTTGGGCTTAGGTCAGCTTCTTCATCTCTTGCAGCCCCGACGACCGCATCAAAGCTTGACCATGTCATCCGGATCACAGCAACCTCCCAAGTCCACGACACCAATCCTCAGAACGAACACCACCATGCCGGCAACGACGAATAGCAACATGGATGAACGAACTTTGCATCGGGTGTTGATGGAGATGCAGGGGTAGGTGCTGAATCTTACGTCGATGGTTGATCAAGCACAAGGATCCGGCATGCGTTCGGTAGCAGAAACCTCCCTGGCTATCGTTCCAGCGACATCACGTTCAGGTCCGATCGTCTACAACTACCAGTCACCTTCGAATTCAACAGTCCACCACTCTATAATGCAATGCGAGCCTGCATCCCGTAACGTCACAGCTAGTATTACATCCCTTCCGGACACCGAACACGAGCATGTCGCCGGTCATCAAGCTTTGTCGGGAGTCAATCTAATGGACACGTTTCGCTCTTTACAAAAGAACCCTTCGTACACATCCGGCGCATCTGCTCCTGCCGTATTATCGCAACCGAAGCCTCATCACTTTCAACCTCACTTCCCCGTCTCCAAGCCGTCTGCGAAAAAAGCTCACATCATTCCGAACTCTGTCGCGGTCAGACCCAAAGGCAAGATCTGCGTATTCGGCAAGAACGAACACAGTCGAGTGGGTAGTCTGACATCTGCCGACCCTGATCAGATCACTAATTCGCCATCTTCTCGTACAGCTGCATCTGATCTTGGCTTCCGGATGGCTTCGGAGGGCTTGGCAGGTATTCTCGGACGATACCGATGTTGCCCAAGAGCAGCTGAAATGGCTCATCGCTCAAGGGTATTCAAGGCAGGTCGAGCTCTATCCTTCGCAACCGAACGACGTGCTTGAAGAAATCATTCGAAACGCTTTCGGGGCGCGTGCACCCCCCGGTCGTTTTGATCTCGTCAAGTTCCGAGGCAGCACAATGGAACTCAATCAAGACACTTGGCTAATACATTCCCTTACAAACGGATCGGTCAGCCTCGCCGCCTACTTCAGAGGATGCAAACATGCGTTCCTTTTCACCAACGAATGGCGCGATCCGTCCCCCTATATGGAGACCCTGGAGGAGGAATTTATGACAGGGTGGTACGCTGCCACCAAGGAGGCCAACATCAAGATCCACGGACACTTCAACATCAATGACGACGAGTACATGAAGGAGTTTTTGAACCGCCATGCCATCAAGGATACCGAGCTGCCTAACATTTCTGGCGATGCGCAAGAGGCCGGATATGAATCACCGGCGTACACATCACCCAATCTATACGATGACATGGCTGACAATGGCATCACCCACAGTAATGCGTCTCCACCATCCAGGCCAAGAGCCACTGTTGAATCGGAGGAAAGTGACGACGAAACCGACATCAGGTCCACCATCAACGGTTGGCTCAAACCAGCAGCGTCCACTTCAGAGTTCCGATGAATAATTCAATCTGAATAAAATTATTCATCGTCATACCAATGGCCATATCCATATTCATATTCATATTCACAAAACTAGACTTTTATTCAAATTTATTCAGATATGAATAATTTATTCGTTTTTCGCTCGATAAAGTGAATACTCCGCCGGTATTTATTCATTCTTATGCGCCAATCCGAGGATGCTGCTATTCATATTCGTATTCATATCCAAATCTGAATAAATAATCGCGTTTATTCAGTATATTCATATTCATTCGGAACTCTGGTCCACTTCCTCAACCAAGCTTCCGTTGTCCAATGGCGTAGGCTTCAAGGAAGAGAAGACGAGGTGTTATCAAAGCGAATCGGATGACTCGGATGACATCCATCAGGAGGCGAAGTTCAAGTTAGGGCAGCGCATTCAAAAAGCTATTTTGTTCAGTAACCAAGGGTACCACCATTTCAAAAAGGCCAAGAGGGAATTCGATGCTCTACCCGCTACCTCCCACGCTCGCTACAACAAACATCAGGCAGCATACTCTAAAGCGACTGAATCCAAGCCAACCCAGGAGCAGCTCGATGCTGCCGGCTCGTCGTACCCCCAGAAGCGTTTCAAGCGGCTCAGACCACACGATCAGGACGGCCAAACCCCCTCGCCGCCAAGGTCGGTCATCTAGATAGACTCTTCCGATGCCGAAACCGTCGTCCAAGTCAAACCAGAGCCAAAGCATGAACCCAACCGAGATGTGCCCGTCCTGACCGACTCGACGCGATCCGAGGATGGTGGCATTGCTGCCCCTGCTCAAAAGCGCAGGCTACCCAGGAGGAAGGTACACGCACCAGTCTCGGCCCCTCCGACTGCAACCGCGGAACAACCACCCACGGATGTCCAGAACGATGGCTTCTTACCTCCCATCGCTGTACCGAGTGCTACAGGGCAAGTTCAAGCTGAGCGCGCTGGGAATATACCGTACACAGGTCGGTTCGTTTTTGAGCTTTCGACTGTGGAGGTATACTGTCGTTTTTTCATGCCTGTTTGACGTAGAAACGGTTGCTGAACGCGCTTTGCGAAACAGACGGCGCCCTACCAACGATCAACCTAAGGTTTGAGAGGATCACCATGTATGTGTCCGCGACCAAATCGATATTCCCGATCTTACTGTCCTTTAATGCTCTACATGTAGATCGGCCATCATATTTCCTATTTCCTCGTCCGCTCTTGGCCACAGTACTCCATCTTCTCTCTGTCTTCGTATTACCAGTTCCAAATACTCCAAAACCTGAGAATATCTCCCTTTGCCGTCGTCCTCTTCAGGCTGGTTCGGGGGGCCAAAATTCTCCCCCAGAAAGGCTCTAGTGTTCTCGCTAGTAATGATGGGTGGCAACATGTCACCGAATCGCTCGACCCGAACATGTGGATCGCGTATCATCGGTTCCCGTTCCTGCTCGACATCATTATTCATTAACCAATAATCGCCGGCATTGAGTAGACGCACGCCATCCTGGTACTCCCGCCACGCAGCTTCTTCTTCTTCGTCACTCGGCCAAGGATGATAGTCTATGTGAAAGCCATTCTGCCTCGCTTGGATCAAGCCTGATATCGACTCATATTAATCACTTTACTTGTACTTTAAATAGCAAAACTGTTACTGACCCATATACCATTGCCCAAGCGGAGTCATAGAGCCTAATCCAGGCGTGGACATCGAGTGATTGTTCCAACTGTCGACCCACATCCGGATCGTGTTATTGATCATGGGAAGGTATACAAAATGCAGGCAAAAGAGGTGCAGCGCATTGTTCGAATTCAAGCGCTTGACCTTCTCAAGTTCGAAAAAGATGAGGCGGTACTTGTCCACCACACACCGCCGGACATCTCCCCACAGTCGCTCGATGCGTTGATTCTGCGTCGATTTTCCTTGCAAGAAAGCCCCTCGATTCTCTCCTACGGGTGTGGTGGTTGCCAAGGAGCCCAAAACTCAGTGCCAAGCTTGCAACATACTTCTTCGCCGTTGGAGACTTACCTCTTCGTAACTCCATCTCCAGTTTAACGCCCAGATTCTCGCCTCCGTAATCTGCTCGAACCCGCTGTGGCCAGCCCCATTTGGATGTGCCATTCAGAAATAGCTTTTGAACTGTATCGGCTCTGTTATTGTCGCTGGCGTACATGGACGGTACCAAGTGGCTTTTCCCGTCTATACCTCCGTGTATCACAACCTTCCATTGTATGAGCTTATGGTGACCGTCTATATGCCACAATGAATTGACAAACGGTACGCTATATTGTCGGCGCCGAGTCGCCTCTCCAGCTCGCTGATCGTACTGTTCCGGCTCCAATCGACGCATCAGATCTCGGACTTGCTCTCTGGTGTGGGGTACATTCTTTTCCCGCAAATGTCCCCTGGCCATCTCTAACCCAATTTTGGGTTTGTTCTGGGCATTGAGGTATTCCATCACGTGCTGTAAGAGACAATGACCCCTTTTAGCTTACAGCGACACATAGGTACATATAATGAGAACTTGGCTACCTCTTTTAACACCTCTTCGGGCGTACTTTTCATCAAGGCTCGACGATGCAGCGACAGCTCTAAGCGGCGTCTGTAGATGGTTTTGGCGCGACAACCAAAGTTTCGACCAATTTGTGCATCCGTCATCTTCGCCTTCATGAATTCCACCAGCATTTCTTTACTGATGTCGTGTCTCGATGTCGCACCTTGCGTAACTGATGAGAGGTTTCTGGAGAACCCTTCCTCGAGGGATTCTAGGTTCTCGATAAGGCGCAAAGTGGCATAGTAGTGAGATTTATAGGCGGTCAATGGTATACGGCCCAGTACAGCCTCGGACAAGTCTGCGAGTAGGCGCTGCATGCTTTCCATGTAGTCGGGAAGGTCCAGCGGATCGCGATCTGTGTTGGAAAGGTATTGATTCACTGGAAGCTGATTTTCTTGGACGTAGGCGGCGACTGCCGTCAGGAGTGTAAGTACATCCATCGTTGGGTATACAAAGAGGAGCCGAGGGAGGATAGCTAGAGATACAACAGCGTGATGCGTAAGAACAAGGCGGAAGTCCGCCAAACAAGTATGCAACCGCTATGAACGTTATGACGTGTATTACTAAGAGGCAGCCCGGTGCAGAATCAGAAACAGGGCCGGTGCAGATTGTA
>JASBWT010000051.1:0-61051 GCA_030039255.1 Naganishia friedmannii
CGTCCATTGTGATGAGTCGAGAGGCCGTATGCCGTGTTGTATAATGCGAAAGACAAACTTCCCTGAGAATGAATGTTGATGCTCGATACTTATAGTATGCGCCCGGAATATGAACAAGAGCTCGAGGAGGATACAGCTCGGCGTTCCTGACGACCAATTGCTCAACAGCCCTAGTAAACGATCGTGCATCAATATCGCGATAAGCCCCGGACCGGAGCGCATTAACTCAAGCGCGTTAGGCGCTTGGCCAAAGCACAAAGGGCCCTCACTGCTGGCCGGAAGCCCATGTCATCAGCCAGCGTCAACGCGAAAGTAGGCGGAGCTGTAGTCCGCGCAAAACCCCAGTCGGGACAATACATTCCGGTAATGAAAATGGATGGGGTATTCTCGGAAGCGATTAGAGTTTGTGAAGAAGGGCACGTTAACAGACAACCAGTGGAGCTACCGGTCGACAGCGCAGGATACCGCGGACAAGAAGATCCGACAACGACGAGTCATGAATAGATGAGGCACGGCTGAGGGAGGAAATAAAGTTGCGGAAGCGGGTAGTCTCAGACATGCCCCACATGGCGTGGGGAACGCGAGTGATTGATGGCATGAGGAGGATTAAGTGGAGAAGCCAAAAAGGGGGAGGAGTAGTGAGGTGGCTAGGGGTACAAGCTCGCGAAGACGACGAGAGCAGATGAACGAGGGCACGAGGGGACATCGGCAAGGACAACGCGCTAAAAGGACATAAGGTAAGCGGCTCTTGTTGATATCTTGCCTCTTGCTGAAGTAGCTTTTGCCATTCCTGTTAACCAATAGCAAACAAGAAACATACGTACTTTAGTCGAAATGACCAACTCGCCGACAACCACAGGCAGTCAGCTCGGCAGAATAACATACATGGACGACAAACCTAAACCAACTTTAGAAGACTGGAACACGCCGTTCGTAACCTATCCCTGTCTCGATATACTGGGCTACGTGTGGCACCCCGGGCTCAAGCTTCTATTCTGCACGTTGTGCCATTCGACTGTGACGGCAAAAGGTCTGAAATCGCATTCAGGGGATGGAGATCATCAATACGCCAGATCTCATGTGCGAAAATTTGTCAATATCTTGGAAGGAGACTGCGAATTCGGAATTAGACAAGGACGCTTGCCGGACGTGGGACCTCTGGGAAAATTACCACGCCTTCAGTTTCTGGACGATATTATGGCATACCAGTGCGCCGAATGTGGAAAACTATACACCAGAGTCGCAGGACTGCGAGAACACCACTCTCGAATACACGCCAGCAGACTGCCCGTCGAACCACCCGCGATTCGTTGTCAACATCTAGTGCGCGGTGAAGCCGAGTACGGAGTGATGTTTGCGGTGGTCGAAGACGCAGACCGTGGCACGCCTGGAGAAGGTGGAGAGGTCGCACTGCTCGCCCAACAGCTCCAACGGAGGATCGCCCAAGCTCTTCAAAATGAGTTCAAAGCGAACTGGGCCAGCAAGGATTCGTGGGCATACTTGCAAGAGGTGCCTTGGCATCTCGTAGTAGAGGCGAATCACGAACGATACGACGTCGCTCAGCTCAAAGAGATGGTTACAATTCCAGCAATCCACACAGCGGAGGCCAAGGGAACGTTTCCTACCAGAATCGCGGTTTTGGTGGAAAAAGCGGTGTTGAAGTTGGAACATGAGGTGCGCGGAGCAGACTTCCGGTGGAAACAGATCTTGGGTTCGGATTATACCGAGTAAGTAACCTTAAGACCTGACGGACTTCGAGCTGAATGGTGCTGTTCCTCAGAATTCAGAAAGGAAAGGTGTTCGACTGGCTACAGCGCGCCACGGTCATACGCTATTCCCGGACTTTGGCCGGATTTGTGCTGTTTTTGTGCCATCTTGGAGAAGCCAAAGGTAGCTACTCGGTGAACTTCGCCGAGAAACACGACCTGCCGCGACTTTTGGCTCCACTGGTGACTGCGTTGACAACGGACGAAGACGGCGACGGCGGGGTCAGTGCGTTACATGATGTTCTCACAAAAATCATCGAATACAAGGGAACGCTCGGCGAAGCGCCGGATCGACAATATGTCATTCACCATTTTCTGGCCCTATACCATCTACGTGAAGACGGTGGCTTTCGCCCTCCGATCGACGTCACCCAAGCACTCGCTCATATACAATGGTGCTTTCGCCTGTTCATGTTCATCAAAGTTCGAGCCAGTCTCGCCGTTCCTTTAACCGAGGGAGAAAACGAGATGGAGAGAATTCAACAGGGATTACAAGCAATTCGAGCGGGGTCGTTCACTCAGATGGGGACGATACACACACAAAAGGGAATACTCCGGCAACATGCGGAGATGCACCCTCGTGCTCCCCTTGCCAGATGGGACGATTTAGTGTTCACTCGCCTTTACTGTGAGGGAAAGCGATTCGACCTCAACGTGTTTCGGAGTATGAACGCCAGCCTGGTGAAGCGAGGATGGGCAATGTTGAAGGAGTTGCTCAAGGACGAAGACATCGATACGGAAATGACATGGCCAGAGTTTGTGCACGACCGGGAAGGAAACTCGGGCGACCTCTATTCATTTTTGCTGGACGGCGGAAATAAGTTTGCGTACCTGGATTCTCCGTTCGCTCGCAAAATGATAGAAAAATACTTCGCTAAAAGCGCAGTCAGCAGCACTATCCAATGCCATGGAATATCAACATATCTGTCTCGGTGTCGAGAACTTTTGAATTTGATTGCTGCAATGATGCATACTACTTCTGGTGGAGCGCCTAGGGCCGAGGAGGCGATTCTGACGAGGGTGTTAGAAGGACCGGAGAGTAGGAGGAACCTTTTCTTCATGCGAGGAAAACTTGCTTGGATCCTAGATTACAACAAATCAAGGTCACAAACCGTAAGTACAACCAAGTCTCGAGCCATGATATTTTCTCTGATTGGCCTTTTATTTCCTCAGTCAGTCGCGCGATTTCTGCCAGAAGAGACTTCCCGCCTGATCGTCACATATTTGGTGCTCATCAGACCTCTGGAAACATTGCTCAGTAGCATCGGTGTACCTGAACATGATATGGTTCGACACTCTGACATGCTTCAATACCTTTTCATATCCGACGGCACGAAATGGACGGCCAATCACTATCGTTCGGCGCTCGAGCAAGCCTTCACGGAGGAGATGGGAGTAGCGATAGGCGTGAGACAGTACAGACAAATACAAGCGGCTTTGAGTGGTCACCATCTTTCCAAATGGAAAGAGTTAGAAGCCGACATGGACGATGCAGCGTTGGAGCAGCAAGGTCACAGTATTCTGACCCACAACAGAGAGTACAACCGAATCGTGGACCAGTCGCTCAATATGAAGATGAACGACCAGATACGATTCGAATTGGCTTCCATTGCGTGGCAAAAGCTGGTCTTCCCAGGCGGGAGTCAGATGGAACGGCGGGGTGCCAGGGAGAATACACAATCGGGAGAAGAACCGGTATTGACCGATATCCTCAATAAATCGCGGAAATACTTCGAAATAAGTGTGCCGATTCGCGTGCTAGCTGGTCTGCGAAGCGTCTTGCACAACGCGGACGCGACATTCAAAGTTCACGAACAAGCGTTGTCGACTGCTTTGATGTTGCAACAAAGCGATCAACAATCTGCGCATTACCGGAAAGACATGCTTGTTGTTCTCCCAACTGGTGCGGGGAAAACTTTGACCTGGATCGTTGCTCAAAGCCTGGAAAGTAGGGACAGTGTCACACTGGTCATCGTACCCCTCACTGCAGTCATGCTGGATCTGAAGAGGAGGCTATGCGCTCTGGGATTGCCGGTTCAAATTGCAACTGGAAGTAGCCCGCTCGCACTCAGCTCTGTCTGCGGCTTTGTGCTGACGTCGGCCGAACGAGCGGCTTCGAGCGAAACGTTGCTGGAGGTACACAAGGCGGAGGACCGGATAGTAAGTCATCATATGAATCGGAGACGACTTCTGGGCTGTGTTGACAAGCTTACCCTACACCGTGACAGAACCGTATCGTCTTTGACGAAGCACACCTTTCATTCACCGCAGCGAACTATCGAAAGGTCATGGGTCTGATGGCGGGCCTGATGACAGCTCGACCGCCGGTCGTTCTGATGACCGGTACCTGCTCCCCCGATATGGAAGGCCCCTTACTGCAAAACCTCGGACTGAATACGGTCACAACAATACGTTGCAAAACGGACCGGCCCGAGATAATCTATTCGATTCACCCGGGCAAGCCACTACCTGAAGGTGAGGTAGCTGCCGCGGTGGCGAAGTGGTACTCATCCCATCTGCAGCCGGGCCTCGTTGGATCCAGCTCACAAGTTCTGCTGTACGTTCCTTATGTGAAAATGGGAGAACTTCTCGCCGCGAAATTAGGCGGGTTGAACGTCTTTCATGCCAAAACACCTCAAGATGAAAAGCGCAGAATATACGAAGAGTTTCGGTCCGGTCAACTCCAAACCTTGGTGGCTACACAAGCGTTCGGCGCCGGCATTGACGTCGAGACTGTGGATGTCATTATACATGCAGGTAATCCACGTTCGGTGGTGGACTTCAGTCAAGAGGTGGGACGGGGAGGAAGAGGAGGCAAAGCTGTCTTGAGTATTGTCTTCCGTAGCGAAAGGCAAGCGTGGTGGAATGACGAGGACCGACCTGGAGGCAAGCAGATGGAGGAGTGGTTGTCTGAAACGTCTAAGTGCCGCCGGGCGACTTTGACAAAGTACCTAGATGGAGAAGAGGGCAGCTGTGCCGCTTTACCAAGCGGAAGACTATGCGACGTCTGTCGAGGCGGAGGTATATCGAAAGTGTCTGTGACAGAAGAGATCCTGGAGCAGATCAACTCACGAAAGGAAGGATATGACAAATCCAAGGTTCCAGCAGAAGTACTCGGAACAGAGCCTGCTCATCTACAGGAGAGCCTTCGCGCCCCCGCATCGGTACTGGACGTTACTGAGGGTTCCGCCGTTGATGACCCATCGTCCGACTCGCTATCGGGACCGGATCTGCCTTGCAAACCAAATGATCAACGTCGATCTTACATCACCCCAGCGAAACCTTTAGCCATGGCGCCCAACGTGCGACAGATCGAATGGCAACCCAGCAGGTCGGCGCAAAAAAGAGATTCTGCGGGAAGTCCGGTGACACCGACATCGCGGCCGAGCTCAAGACACGCAATCACCTCCTCCGGTCCCGCCATGAGACAAGCATTGTTTGCGTCATTGAGCGGTCTAGACCCCGGTCGCTCGGCCTCAACGGCGGGGGCAACGGGGACTGCCAAGTTAACGTATCCCAGCGCCTCTCCATCTGTTGAAGCTCGGACTTCGGGAACGACGAGGCCATCCTTTTCTTCGCCGTCGTTGATGGATATATCCAGAACTCGGGAACTCGCCCGTACTACAGCGCCAAGCTATGCAGACAGGCTGACGGAACTTTTGGAGCCCTGGAGGAGGCAGGGCGCAAAGTGTTATACCTGCGTTGCGTTAGGCCAACTCAGAGATTGCGGAAGAGGTGATTGCCCTGTCGAACGCCAAATCATGAAGATCGAGAAAGTCAAACATATCAAAGACGTGGTGGATGCCCACACCGCGTTGGTCCGAAGTTCCATCAGACACATGGGATATTGTGGAGAATGCTTCTTCCCGGTCCCAGCGGTGGGGCAAACGAACGCCTTTCACGACCTCGGTACAGGGACCGACCTGCTCGGGAGGTCGAAACCGTGCCGAATTTTCGCCTCCATGGGTCAAAAGGCCATCTCGTGTGGAAGCCACATGTGGAGAGAGAAAATGCTCGGGGAGGAAAACGCAGGGGCGTCGATGGAGCCTTTGTGGCTGAGAGATCTATGGTCGAATGCTCGGCGAGTCCCGGACGGTGGAGTCGAAAGTTTCGTACGAATCATACAATCCGAGTGCGGAAATGGGGAAAGGTGGATAGTTCGTATTCTGTATCATATGATGCAGGAAGCCTTAGGAGGGGCGTAGGTGGGCACCTACAAAGGAGAGATAGGCACTCGCTCAAAGAATAGCTGCAGGGATTGTAGAAAATGCTAATGTGTATGTCAGCGTATGTTTCTGACCTTGAACTCTTCCACTGGACATGTTCTCGAGAAATAAGGATTGTCCTGCACAGAGAGCGGTAAAGGCAGTGCATGAGGCGAAGGAGGGCAGAATGTGCGACATGCTGCGAAACGGTTTGATGTGACAACAAAGATCGTTTTGGTATGGGGGATGACGGCAATCCGTCAAAAGGGCTGCTGGGAGGCGTAAACGCTGGTGGGATTCCGGAGAGCCCGCTGCCACTGGGAACAGCTTAAGAAAACGCACTGGGAACAGCTTAAGAAAACGGGTTGCCAAAGGCATTATCCGGCAGTGAGAAGAAGGAAGGGCGGCTTCCCGCCTGTCTATGTGATAGTCGTGAAGAGTAACAGCTGTGATGCTACGACGAAGGAGGTGTTATTCAACGTACGGAGGGTGGGGCGCGGTCAGAAATAAAATGCCGTCGTGTCCACAGAGGATCTCCTAATACACACAACGCAAAGTCATCCTTGTGAATTAACAGAGCACCCGGCGCCCGAAATCGAATAGATCTGAAAACGCGTAGCAAAGTCATTGCCACCAGCCCTGGCGTTGTAGATCTAGCACTTTGGGTTGAAGGATGGAGCCCAGGGATCGGGGAAGCGAAGAAATTAGGGATGTCGCACGGTACAGATGTCAGAGGCTGGAACTGAGAGGGTGGATCAAGATTCGGACAGTCCCAGCAGCAGACTATGCGGTGACAAGGACGCGAACACACGAGAGAGTAGACGGTTGACAAACTGGTGAATGCCAGCATATGGAGTCGGAACCAGATTGTAAAAGCTGGCAGACGCCAGCATATAGGACGGAAGCGAATTGAATAAGCTGGCATCTGCCAGCATATAAGGTGGAGGCGTGTGAGCGTCAGGCAATGCGGGAGCTTAAGCGCGTAAAGCTGGCAGTTGCCAGGTTATAGAGTGGAGGCGTGAATCAGGGTGGGAAAGAAGGGCGGGAGCAAATTTGTATAAGCTGGCAGCTGCCAGCATATTGAACAAGGCTCAAAATATATGAACACCGCCAGCCATAGCTAACGGATATTGAATACTATTAGGTTCAAATCGGGCAGCTAAAATGCAATGTTCAGATTCTGAACATCCAGCCCACGCAGAGCAGAGGTTCAAATCGGGCTGCTAAAATGCAATGTTCAGATTCTGAACATCCAGCCCACGCAGAGCAGAGGTTCAAATCGGGCAGCTAAAATGCAATGTTCAGATTCTGAACATCCAGCCCACGCAGAGCAGAGGTTCAAATCGGGCAGGTAAAATCCAATGTTCAGATTCTGAACATCCAGCCCACGCAGAGTAGCCCTTCCGCATAGCATGTTTGATATACCGTTGGCCACGTAGTGCTGGGATTACTAGTAAAATCACCCCCCTACCCTCTGGCCCCAATTCGCAACCCGCTCAATGTTCAGTGCCCAATCTACCCCCTACCCCATTCTCCTATATAACATGTTCACTGAATGGCTATTATCGTGCGGAAGCATTGCGACCCAACAACCTCACATCGGAAGCTATCGTTGCAGAAGTCGACGGGCGTCTGGGCCGGTTCCTCATTCATGGCTTGAAGCTGCCCGAGCTTCATGTTCGATTCTATCTACAGAAGGACGTCAGATTTCGGGGACGTACAGTGTGTGCAAGACGGCTTGTGCCATTTCTTATAGAAAGGCTCGATAGGTTTATTGATCCATGTGTTCAAACCTTTTGCAAGCTTATCTCTTGGTGGTTGCAGGTTTCTCGTGGCCCTGGGCTAAGACTTGGGCCGAGACCTACGCCTTGTGGGAGCGTCACACACGTTTCGTGGGAGCGTTACACACGTTTCGTGGGAGCGTTACACACGTTTCCATCCCCTGACCACAACCGAGATGAACGAGATATACAAGGAAGAAGAAGAAAGGTCAAAGTCTGTTCAAGAGAACGCCACCTCGTGGTGCCACACGCATACATTGATCGATCAAACTGCGATTGAGGTCATTTCGGAGGAATACAAGCTCCAAATTCTCGCCATATGGTGTCACCTCGCCTCCAATCACAATTTCAACACGTCGATGTTCTTCCAGCTCCTCCTTTATGCGCGTCTCTCGAGCCGGCCTGGATTTCGATTGATGTCCCATCGGGACCGAGAGAGGGTACAATTGTCTGAGAGTCTCGCCGACGCGGGCATGGCGAGTGCTACTTCAAATCGGTGTCGGGCATGAAGCCTATGATTGTCACGCTTACAGAATTTACGACAGAACAAGATCGTATTGCCGGGCAGTTTGGCGGCAAGCTTATGACGAATTATTTGCTGGGTCGCATTCAAGCTCAGTTGCTCGCCCTTTGCGTCAGATACGATAGGCTGTAGATAGAACTTCTGTTAGAAATCAGAGGGCGGCAATGCGCAACCTTCCAGGAGCCAATTGCCGTTTTGCGCTTAGTAAAGAGCTCGTCTTTCGTTCATTAGAGTCGCGCTCGAGGTACAGGATATGGGTGGTTTTTGCGTGTCAGGATGTGTAGTAGACAAGTTGTACTGTAGTGAGATCGACCATCGATACAATCGTGCTAGAGCTTCCCCATCTGCAACTTTTCGGTACCCCATGACCGTTTTGGGTGTAGTACAGCGCTCATGATTAGGTATAAGACGCCAGTGGTGGGGGGGGGATGGCACTGGCGGTACGTTCGGGTGAATAGTTGTAGGGTCTCTTGTATGAGCCGATGCAACGCCGTTAGTGTTCTTAGAGTTTAACTGAGGCGACGGAAGTGGGGAATGGAAGTCGGATTTTGGCTGGGAAATTCTTCCCAAAACTTCCCCTTATATCAGTTTAATTTCCAGATCCGCGAAATTTATCGTTTCTTAAGTTATGTTGAAGAATCCAGAGATGGAAGCTAAAAAGCGTCAGGCAAGATAGGAGATACAACAGCAGCAACAGGCAGCCAGAGACAAAGCAGAGAAACTACAGTGGTACAGTAATACAAAGCTGAAAACGAGAATATTAAGGACAAGAGGTATTGTGCGAAAGCAACGGTAGAGTTTACATCATTGGCCTACATCTCTATGCGGCGATGAGACCCTCTTTGGTGTACACGTAGCCATTGGTCTGCTTATCACACGTCCAGACGGAGAAGTGTTCAACATCGCATGCTTTTAGCGCATAAGGGCGCAAATGTCAGCAGCAACATCTTTCAAGTATCGCTTATGGAGTACCCAAGCTCGAAAAAGGGCATGACCTCACGCCTTCCCTGTATCCCAAGCTCACATGCGAATAGTAGCTTGTGGTCCGAAAGTGGCAAGAATAGCGCTATAAACACGAATAACAGCGAGAAGTATCAGCGATCAGGGGCAAGATTGAAGACCACGCAGCGCAGCCGTGTATTTATCGGCAAGTGACCAATTTTGTAAAGGCTAAATAACATGACCGCATCCCCCTCAAAGGCCTGGCTAGGCGTTTTCCCAGTTAAACCCAGCGTACCCTTGTCTTTCTAGCCTGTGACGCACCATACCAAATTCTGCAGCCGACTGCGGGGTGAATCCGGGCGGATTCCGCAACGCTGCTTCGCTCAACTTGCCCGTGGGGCAACGCGCGCTAGGAGGAATTTTTCAGGCTATTGTCTTTCACCTTGGCAGATAGTAGTTCCGTCTTACGTAATAAGTATATGGAGATCACGTGCTAGGATCCTCGTACAACGGCGGTACTGTGATACGTCTATCACGTAACACTAAGTACTTGCCCGCGACAAAGCTACCTTCGAATGCAAGTCCCCTCAGGATTAGCATTCTAGTCTTCCATTCAAGGTATCCAAGATTAGTCTAAGACAGTAAGTGTACATCATTTGTGCTAGTTCCCTATAAAACGGCTGAGCTATCTCACTTCGGTAAGTTCAGAGTTCCGATGAATAGCTCGAATAAATAATCGCTTTTATTCAGTATATCCATATTCATTCGGAGCTGTAAGTACTTCACACTTTACCCTTTTTGTCCTCTTGCTTATTGCTTCGTACTTGTGCAGTTCTTCTATAGTTCGCCACCTATGTTTTAGTTCGATTTCGAAGTTTAGTTTAGGTTTGGAACTGGGTCCTGGCAAGTCGTTTTATGCTTTTGTCACTATGTACTGAAAATAGCAAGTAACATAGTTTTCTATGTCATTTTGTCACTTTGTCACTTTTAAATCCGGAACGAAGTGACATAGATAGGTTGTAGCCCTGGGTCCCCTTAGAAGGCCTTGGACAGGGTTGGCCTCGCCACCCAGATTTGACGTCTATATAAGACCGCCAGAAAGGTTGTAAGTTTTGCCTCTATGAATTATGAAACACGCTTTTCCTCCCTAACATCCTAATCAGCGCCTTGCTTGTACTAACTATAATACTGAGTAATCTTGCTATATTCGCTACTATTAGTGGTCTGCCCATTACAATCAGTAAGTTAGCGGTTTACCCTATCCGATACAAATAGTCGTGAGGCATAATCCTTTCTGACAATCCCACTTAAAGATCTTACACTGTTCATAGATAGTTATATCTCTTCTATATATACTATTTAAATTGTTACAACGTTGCGTGACTCTTACAGTAACTCTGGGTAAGATAGACCTCTAGCCCGCGACATAGAGTGGGAACGGTGTCCGTTTATGAAAACTATCTGACCTACGCACGCTCAACGGAAAAGCACATGTCGAGGAAGGCGAGGAGATAGCTGAGTTCAAAGGCGCACTTTGCATAAACGGAGTTGATGACCCGGAGTTGCTGATAATTATAGCGCCAACTTCCAGGGCAAGAACGAGAACGACGGGAAACAGAGTACCAGGCGCAGTTCCCGGTGAGAAGAGAAGCTGCATTCTTCCGCAGTGGACAGCTTGAGTAATCAAGGGAGAGAGCTACTACTAGCGAAATGCTGGAGAACGACGAATAACCATTGCCTACTAGCTACTATCGCACCGTCACTCGGGAGGAATTGGTATTGCGAGCTGGGGCGCGCAGGTGTGTGTACGGTCTGCTGGGGTGCGCCTACGCAACCCCTCGCCGCCGCGAGTATGAGTCGCGTTCTAGAAACCCTGAATTTTGCGTGTCTCTTGATCGACACGGGAAATACTCGTGTACTCGTGCACGCTACAGCATTTATAAATATATCTGTCCCTGGAATGATTGGAATCGTATAGATGGCCGATCAAGGGATAACCTCGCGAACGAAAAATCAAGTTCCGCATTACATCATACGCTTGCCATTACTCGCAGTGCAAGCGGACAATGTCATATTTGCTTGCTGCTCCCGATTCGAGCTCGCGCTTGGGTCGGCGTTGTGAAAGTAGCAAATCTAGCCGTGTATTCACATTTTTTGTTATTTGCTATGGTGTAGGAGTGCATTCATGTTTACTTGTTGAGGACCAGGTTGGGGCCTGTGGCTAATAGAACTCTTGTCTATCCTCCTGCAGCTACGGGACGGGGTGAGTCACGTGCCTAAGATGTCGGAGCCAGAGTCCGCCAGCCAGACTCCCTATACGGTAAGAAAGATGTGTTGCCTATAGACACATATACAACCGGTCTCCTCTGTCCAGCAAGAGAGTCAGCTATCGCCTACTCTCTCCGGTTTCGTTTTTCCCTGTCCTACACTTTCAGTTAACGCTGTTTCCACATATCTACAACACCAACAAACGCAACTCGTACGTATTTCCCTTAACTGGCCCTGTGCCCTCCGCCTGCTCCCTGCTGAGCTGTTCTCGCATGTCTGCATATTCAGGGCCCGCCCCTTGTACCTTTGTTGCCCTCAGCGGCCCGCTTCTCCTACCGTGTCCGCTCGCTACCATGCTTTTTTCGAAAACGACTTGCCCATAGATGGGTCACGCTCGTGCGCTGTGAGCTCAGAAGGTTGGAGACGCGTATGTTGATGGGAGTGGGTCTGGCATGTGGTGATGAAGGAAGGCCTGGAGGCAATGGAGAAGGATCGCGAGTTGGTTTGACGTTTCGGTTTGGGTCTTGGCTCTATTGGTGTCCCTGAGGGGACACTATGCCCAATTTTTTTCTGCCGCATCACAACTCTGCGCGGGGAAACAACTTCTACTACACGGGTGCGAGGGGGAGCCCACGCGAGTCCAAGTTGGAAGCAAGCAAGCATAGGAACGTTGTGCCTTGTTGTCGGCCACTGCTGCATGAATTATTGCATGAATATCACACCTTTGTTACGCATTGATGCCCTGTGCTCCAGATCTGGGCTCGTGATACATCTTCTTTGCCCTCCGCTTACATACCTTAGCTCCTATGCGCTCCTAGACGTACCTACTACATACCAAAGCTCTATTTTCGATCTTACAACCGTCCGACTCACTGTCGAACGTCGTTACCGGAAAATTCAGCACATCCTCCTCAATAATGTCTATGCCTCCGACCCCTGCCGCTACTCAAACTGTCGGTGCTATTCATGCACAGACCAATGCAGCCGTCCATGGGGACACCATCGGCCCTGCCACTGGAGATACCCAAGAGCATCCTGGCCAGGAGCTCGGCGGTCAGCCTTCTCAACAGGCAGCAGGAGACAATGACCAACCCGCTCCGGGCGTCGCTCAACTCCCTGATAACATCATTGACGTACCCTCTATGGGTATGGTGAAGAAAAGCTTGTTTGACATCGCCGTTGCGGAACGTAACGCGCGCATGGCGATAGAAAAACAATTGATGGACCTTCGGTCTGGTAGGACCGGTCCCCTGTCCGAAGGGGCTTTGTCGCCCGGGGTAACTGCGGCCGCTGCTGCTGCAGCTCAAGCGCTCGGACCACCTCCTGGGCTTACGACTCCAGCCATCTCCTGGCCCTCGGGCGATCAAGCGCGAATCGACCGTCTAGAACAGATGGTTCTGGACCTTCTGGAGAAGCGAACTGCGAGCGCGGCTATTGCGGCTCCTGCCGTCTCTGCTGTACGAAGCAACATTGTCGGACCGCTGGGAAACGCCTTCTACGGTACCAATACCGGTGATACACCGGAAGAATCGATGGAGCTGCCTCGAGAATTCTTCCAAAGGGGTAAGTTTGCCAAGATCCTTAAACTCTTCGAGGAGACAAAGGAGAAAGAAATGGAGCAGATCATGGCAGGGCGTCTCGACCCGTTTGACCTATGGAAATGCCTTCCGATTGCTATGCGCGTGAGTGGAGACGTTGCGGACGAAGCAGCAGTCTCGGTGGAATTGGGAGAAGGAGGATCTTTAAAGATAAAAACCAAGGACGAAACGGAGACCAGGAAGAAAAGATTGGCCAAGCTTCTGCGGTACTGCCCAACGCCGCTTGCGTTCATAAACGCATGGACCTGGTTCATAGTGCTCACGCAGTACTGGTACGAAGACGCGTCCCTCGCGCAGGATATGCTGCGATTCGGGTGGAGAATCGTCAAGTGTAACGACAAATTCTACTGGCACAACTGCTTGGAAATGTTTGTGGACTTGGCTTCGCCTATTCTTCGACGCGGCAGGCTTAAGGAAAACTCTGCCCAGTTCGAGGAGGCTGGGTTCGCGGAACACATGTTAACCATCAGGGAGAGGACCAATCTGAAGATGACCGCCACTGCAGTAGGACGTGGTACCGGTTCGACTTCCACGGCTATGCAGGTGGGAAGAAGTGCCAGGATAGCCGGCTTTTGCCAGAATTGGAACCGAGGCGCATGCAATGCCGGTGCGTTCGGGCGAGTCTGCCCTCGCGACCATCTATGCAATTTCTGTGAGGGGAATCACCCCCGGTTCGAATGCGCCGATGTACCACCCAAAGACAACCGAACGGGGAACTACCGCAGCTCTTCCCAGGGTGCAACACAAGCGAACCTGCAGTATCATTATCAGGCGATGCAAATGCCTGCTCAAGTTCAGCAAGTGCCCTACGGCCACCAGGCGTACTCAGGCCACAGTCATATGGACAGCCTAAACCCCTTTCCACCACCGCAGCCTCACTACAGTGGTGCTGCATACGGCGGAAACGCCAACTGGCAAGGATCATCAGCGAGTCAGGCGCGTTTCGGCGGAAATGCAAAGCAAGGTGGAGGACCTAGTCGAGGGATAAAGAGGGAAGCTGGTGGTGGTTGAAGGGCGCGACCGGGGGTTGAAAGCTCGGTAGCTGTGGGTGTACTGGAGGAGGGACGTAGCATGCCGCGAGGCTATGTGAACCTATACCATCAGTCACACCAAAGTACCTCCTCTTCAGCGCCTCCGGTCATACCCCTGAGCGTATGGATGAAGGAAAGTGCGGTTAGATGTGGAATGGCAATACCGGCGACGAAGCCTGCGGCGAGACCGAATACAAATGTTGAGTTCCTTCTTTTCGATACGATGTCGAGACCGGCTGCGCCGTCGCCGCTCATTGCCGAAGCTTGGGAAGAGCTTATGTCAGAGTATCCGGGAGACTTGGGTACGAACATCAGGGGGATGATCAGACACGGCGCAAAGATAGCCTACGAATCTGGTGGTCTCCGAACGGAGTCGAGGAGACTGGAAAGGAATTTGCCGATGGATGAGGCCGGTAAGAAACATGTGGGAGATGAGATTAGGACGAGACTACAGAAGGGGGTTGTGAAGCTTCTCAGAGATAGTGATCACGTCGTTTGCTCTCCATTGGGCGCGGTACCTAAGCCGATGGTGAACGGGGTTGCCAAGTGGAGGACTATACATCATTTGTCCTGGCCTCGCCATACGGGGCGTACAGCTGCGCAGTCTTCAGTGAACCTAGGTATTGATGGAGAGCGAGTTGCCTTGCGATACTACGACCTGGAAGGACTGCTGAGGGAACTGGGGCTGGAGACAAGGGCAGACCCTCAGAACTCGAGGGGCCGGACTCTATGGAAGGTGGATTTGAGTGATGCGTACCGCCATGTCGTAGTAGAGGAAACCGACGCGCGCCTTCTTGGGTTCTATTGGCCAGGTATAGGGTATGTCTGCGAAACGCAGCTGTCCTTCGGAGGGAGATCAGCGCCGTTCCTTTTCAACCTGGTAGCGGAGGGGTTTGAGTGGATTCTGCGCAGCTTCGGGGTGGAATGTCATCACTACCTCGACGACACTTTCGGGTGGACAGGATCGTCCGTGAATGCCTCTGAGCTATTGCGTTTCGTCTGTTCTGTCGCCGCCGGGTTAGGCCTTTCAACAGCCGCTCATAAAACGTTGTCGGGTAGGAAGATCGAGATTCTGGGCATTACAATCGACTGCGACAAGGGCATCGCATATATTAGCGAAAGGAAATTAGACAAGATACGGATGCAGCTTGATAGGGTGCAGGAGAGTGTGGATATGGTGCAGATACAGACACTGGTTGGTTCCTTGCTGTTCGTGACTAGAGTATGCGTGATAGGGAAGGCTTTCCTCCGAAGATTGTTCGACCAGGTGAATGTCTGTTCAACTTCGCCGTTCGGTAGGCGAAGGCTTACTCAGGACGCAAAAAGAGAAGCGCGCTGGTGGCGCGAGACGCTACGGGACTTTAAGGCGGTTCGTTATCTCGCTGACGATCCGGAATCGCTCTCGGTCATCGAAGTATGGAGCGATGCGAGTGGGTCCAATGGGATTGGAGGGCATTTGGTAGGATTGGACCAATACTCCGAGCGGGTTCCGCAGAAGCATATGAGCAAGGATATTATGTTTAAGGAAGCACTTGCTGTGCTCCGAAGTGTGGACAAGTGGAAAGAGCGCTTCCATCGTAAGATGGTCGTGTTCCATGTCGATAACCAGGCGTTAGTCGCTGCGATTAACAAGGGAAGCTGTCGACAAACTTCGACCCAAGCCTTAATCAGACGACTATACACATTAGCGGCACATCATTCCTTCCCCATGCGCTCGGTGTGGCTGTCGAGTGCGGATAATTTGAGAGCTGACCGTTTATCACGATTTATATCATGCGTTCCTGACTTGGCGTCTCCCACGAACGACCTGGTCGCCGACTTTACTTTGATCCGGACGGATACGACAATCGGACCGATTTCCCTAATGAATTGGACGACCGTGACTATGAACACATGGTCTCGCAGGATTTGCCGCTGTGGACATTCCTATAAGGTCAGACCTACCGGCGCCGCCGCCAAACTAGCACGCAGGCCCTCGCTCGAGTGCACTGGTCGACCGAATCATATATGCTAGGGTAGTCCCCGCGACTCGCGCCCGGGAAGCTACAGTTTTGAAACGTCTGTTGAACTATTTGGAGTATAGGTTGGGAAGGGACGCCCCGCTTTTGCCAGCGAGGAAGGAGGACATTCTTTCATGGCTAGGGGAAACTTCGGGTCACGTTACATACGGTACGGTCCAATCGTGGGTCAGTGATCTCAAACGAGTGTTGGTGGATATGGATGTGGACAGTGCCGCCCTCGATTCGGCATGGTTCCGGGGGGGTTTGAAGGGTCTGAGAAAAATCAAAGGGAACACAAAGCCCCGACAGGCAATGCCGGTACCGTTGCCGGCGCTCAGCATGATTGTCGCCAGTGCGTTGAGGGGAGACCCCGCTCCGTCCGTTTATCAATTAACTATCGCCGCCGCCCTATCCTTGGGGTTCGGCTGCTTCCTGCGCAGCGGCGAATTCACGTACGACAAATTTGATCCTACAATACATCTGCGTCGCCGTGATGTGGATCTTGTGACTGAGCCGCCGACTCTAAAAATCCGATTCAGCAAAATGGATAGGGTTGGACAGGGTCGAACTGTACCGATTCCAAGGGTCACCAACCCTCGACTACTGCACTTGTGTCCGGTGACACTGCTTCGTCGTTTGTTCGCCGCTTTCCCCGTGGACCCGGAAGCGCCACTTTTCTCGCTCTCGCCATCACGACTGCTACCGTATTTCCCCGCCTCCAAGTTCATTACGGAACTTCGGTTCCTCCTCGCCCAGAACGGCATCCGTGATCAGCCCGATGGGAGAGTCTACTCCGGACACTCTCTACGCAGAGGGGCGGCTACGTGGGCCGCCGAGCTTGGGTATTCTGACAATGAGATCATGCATCTAGGTAGGTGGTCACCGGCGACCATGCGCGGTGGACATCAACGCTACGTGGAACCCACTATACAACGGAAAGCGAAGCTCGCCGATAGGCTCATGTCGACATTCAGTGGCGGTCACGCTCAGCGAGCGCTCGGTTTCCAAATCGCCGACGATGATGTTGACGATTTGTGGCATCAGCTCTGACTTCTCCGACATCGCCGGGCCTGGGTGAGGACTCCTGGAACGACACCGACCGTATTCCTCCACTACGCAGACACTTCGTATCGCTCCGCCGGCTCACTTGGGGGAACTCGGTCGGCATCGGGCACGCGCGGGATCAAATCCATGCAGGCCCACATCACTCGGAAGGTTATGGCAGAGTGACCAAGGCTCCCTCCGTGCCCCGACAGAATCCGCGCTCCGGGGTGCGCCCAGTCCTGACAGATCCAGCCTTCTCTCCCCTAGCGGACGTCGGAGGCCGAAACGTCTTCGACTATGACGTGTATAATCCGCATGCACCGCCTCGGGTGATTTCCTTCTTCGCCAAGCCTGGGCGGGCACGCGCGTCAGCCATTTCCGGTAATTACCACAAGGGAATGACGAATCATGCAACAAGCGTCGATGCTGCACAGGGCCGTACTTATAAGCCTCGAGGACTTTTGTTAGGAAAATCCTTGTACGCTGTTGTAGTTTCTCATCTTTTATTCTTTTGCATTCCATAATACTACACACAATTCACAATGGGTCTCGCTTCTAAACTCGGTGCGTAGTCCACCTAACTCTTTGTACGACGACAGTCCCTAACTCTCCGTTCCCACAGCTGCCACTCAACAGGCTCCTCAAGGCAACGTCGCCGGTGTCGGCGCCGGACAGCCTCAACAATACGGACAACCTCCCCAACAACAGTCTTACGGCGCTCAGCCTGGACAGACTTTTGCTCCTCCTCCCTCTGCACCATCCAACCACCCTTCCTCTGCCGGATACGGACAACAGCCCGCATCGCAGCGGGGTACTTACCCGGGTGCCGCTGCTCCCGGCGGTCCCCCTAGTTTTGCTCCTCCCGCCGGTGGTCCTCCTCCCGGCGCCCTCGGTCAACCTGCTAGTACCCAGGGATACGCACCTCCCGGTGGTGCGCCGCCTGGTCAGGCTCAGCAATACGGTCAACAGCCTCAACAAGGCCAATACGGCCAACCTCAACAGCAACAAGGCCAATACGGCCAACCTCAACAGCAGCAGCAGCAGTACGGACAGCCTCAACAGCAGCAATATGGTCAACAGGGTCAACAGCAGTATGGCCAGCCTCAACAACAGATGCCTCAAGCCGGTGGTGCGCCAGGTGGTGGCAACACGCGCGATGCGCGATTCTTGATGACTGTTCTGCAACAATGTGTTCAAGACGTTGGTATCACAACCTCGGTCTTTCTGCCTATTTCATACTAATCTTAATAACCTTTCCCTGCAGCAAAACATCCAATCCTTCTACCCTCCCGGATCGCTCGACATGATCGCCGCGCAAGTAGCCTCCTCCGGCGCCCTCGACAAGATCGCCAACGAATGGAGGATGCCGAAAGAGTTGGCGACGGATCTGGTAAAGATTGCGCTGTTTGATGTTGTTCTCTACGTCGATGATTCGGGTGAGTATCGCGCATGTGTCCTTGCGAGGAATCGATTCGTTGGCGAAGAGTTCAGGAATGCCAAATCTCTAATGGGCCATATCAATCGGTTCTTTGATCCAGGCGGTTGCAGCGAAATCCTGCGCAGTCCTGCGTATCATGGAGCATAACAAGCTGACATACTCTTCATTCACGTTGCAGGATCAATGGCATTCGAAGAAGGTAAGCACATCTGCATTCGGGCCCATACGAGCAAGTTCTGACGTACTTGCGTGAACGTAGGTGGAGAACGAATCGACGACTTGAAGTTGATCATGTCCCGAGTCGCCTACGCCACATCTCTGTTCGATCAGGACGGTATCCAGGTAAGCATCGCGTTTCGCGCTTGATTTCAACACCTCTTCGTCCAGCTGATGATCTTCCTACGCAGGTCCGATTCATGAACTCTCGTGTAGAGGGCAACGGTATCAACTCGGAAGCCGCTGCGCTTCGTTTACTAGAGCAGGTCCGATTCTCGGGTACGTGTGGTCTCCTTATTCCGCTCACCCCGGAATTTCGCTTACGCGTCACGAAAACACGAAAACAACCCCAGGTTTAACTCCCCTTGGAACCCAGCTCGACGCCAAGATCATCCAGCCCCTCCTCCTCGCGCCCGCTCGATCTGGTCAACTCAAGAAGCCCTTGTTGATCGTCATCCTCACTGACGGAACACCCGCCGGAGAACCCAAGGAGCAGGTCTTCAATGTGATCCTGAGGACCAACCAGGAGTTGCAGAGAACTAGGGTAAGCCTCGTTTCATCTCCGTCGCGTTGCGAGCTTGCCGGTGCTAATATGCTGTTACATTTGCCTCATTAGTACGGTGCCGACGCCGTTTCCTACCAATTCGCTCAAATCGGAAACGACCTCAAAGCGCAAGCCTTCCTCGGTGAATTGGACAGCCACCCCACTATTGGTGGTTTGATCGACTCTACCAGTAACTACGAAGTCGAGCAGGACGAGATGATGAGGACCAGTGGTGTACAGTTAACCCCGGAGATGTGGTTAATTAAGCTGCTTATGGGCAGTATCGACAGCAGCTACGATACCAAGGGTGAGTTGCTGGCTTGTTTCGTTGTTATTATGAACCCGCTGATTTGCCTTTACGTTTGCAGATGAGAAATAAGCCAAAAGATTTCAATGATAATCGTAGTACGCCGGAGTAATTCTGCGATGAGCCGCTGATGATGTAACTGTACCAAATGAAATGTGCAATGGAAATCGTCTGCAGGCAGTGTGACAAGTCCCCTTTCAACATTCAGAATTTTGTTCGACACCTTGCTCAACTGTCAGTCATTGGCGATATGGCATTTGCTAGAGAGTAGGCATCTTGCTCTATCACGCGGTTGAGATCGAGATCAATGGGTAAGCTCACTTGAGGACGTCGCATTCGGTGATAGTCACTATGCAATTCCATCCGTTGTTCTTTCCCTCTCCAGTTGCGTCGGAAGGATCACAGGGAACAATGTTCTGATTAGGCGAGACGTTTCCTCCACAAGCACAGCAGCCCGCTGGATCAGACGCCGCTGGGCTCCGTTACGCAGTGGACTGACTGGAGAACAGAAGATACCAGGCGACGACGAGCCATCGAGTACTGCAGGTGAGTCGTCTTTGGCTGACGACAGCTAAAAGGCTTAAAGACCACTCCACAAATGTGTATCGTAACGTTCAGGACGGACGCGCACACAACAAATCTGTGATCATTGAACTTCGGCAGAGTACAAAGCTACAACGGTGTGCGCGGCCAACACGAACGCCTATAAACTCATAACGTCATGTGCATCTCGTCACTCTTCGGTAACCCCCTCCTCGTCAAACCTCATCCAGTCTATTCATCCTCCATGCCTCGCTCGGTGTGCATGAGCACAGTAACCTTCCGCTCCGGTTTCACCTGATAAAAGAACTCATCCATCGCGAAGCGTGAAAAGCCATCAAGTCGATGCAGCATCCGATGCACCTGGAATCCCCGTATCCGCGCGGTTTCTTTCGACGAATCGGCGTTAAAGTTGCCCGAGAATGACATGGGCACGCCGTTCGCTTCGTTGATTCCTTCGTCTACCCAGCAGAAAAAGTCCTGAAGGCGAGGCAGTTGAACTTGGTCCCAAACGGCGCAGAATGCTTGAGCGACATGATCGAGTTGCTGCACAAATCGCCCGGGGAATGTCATCCCTGTGCTCTGCACGCGCAGCTCGACCTTGAGCGGCAGCCGTTCCAAAAGCTGGAAAGCACGCGATGAGCTGATGCAGCGCACAAAATAATCGCGAGTCGCTGAACTCACCTCTGTCAAAAACGGTTGGAATGGCACCCGCTCGCCGACGAGTGTGATCAATGGCAACGTGCCGGAATACATCCGGTTTCCTTTTCCCGACGCTCGTTTGTCCGCATACAACGAGATAATCCCTTTAGCAATTAACCTTGATCGACTTTCCTCGGAGTCGTCATTGTCCAGGGTATTGGTATCGAGTATTAAGAGATTGTCGTCTCCCCGGTAAAACCGACGCCATGGTCTATTCCCGCCTGGCTGGAGCGCACCGGTGGAGTTGAAGCTCATCTTGCGAACGATATCGACAACGGTTTGTGTACGTGGATCATCTTCCAAGGCCGAACTCTCGGAACTCGGCTCCTCTTCTTGCAAGACACAGGAATCTGCCAAGAAAGTCTCGCGACGGTCGTTCCCGATGATGCAGGCTTCAACAAGATTTGGCAGCTGGATAGGCTTGCAGACGTGAACCCAAAGTAGTGTCGTGTCCGTAACTTCGGAGTTTCGTTGATAGTGACGAGCGTGTCGGGGATGAACGATGGATTCGTCGTATTCGCGCAGTCGGAGGACGACAAGGACCAGATTTGGGAACATCATCTCGAGGGAGAGAGGATCAAAGTCACCAGAGACCCGTGACGAGTCGGACTCGTCTGAGCACTGGGAAAGGGCGTCCGAAATGTCTGAAGAACTGTTTGAGGATCCGCCTGAAAACGTCTCACCAAACGCCTCGAGTGCTGCAAGATTGTGCTTTCCGACATGTAGGTATCTGTCACAACAGGTCAGCGGAGAGTCATTGTCATCGAGTCGATATCCCGACCTACCGGACAAACTGCCAACCCATGGGCAACGCACGACATTGCTCCAACTCGAGCGGCTTCTCCTTTTCCGCGAACCCCTCTGGATCGCGGCCGACGAGAACCAACGACCGATACAAGACGCTCAGCGTCGCTTCATAAGCCTGCCTACAGGTGATGTTGAATGATGCGAGTGATCCGAGGCTGAAGGATGCCGATAGGTGTTCACTGATTTCTACGAGGAGTTCCCAGGGAAGGGCTTCGGCAAGGGATGCTGCATGCGGCGCCGAGTCGAAGACTGGTGTTGACGACATTTTGGACGATGGAGCGGAGGACAGCGGTGATGATCAGTTGAAGGAGAAGCTGACGACGGAAAGCACGATGTCCATGCACTGAAGTAGATTGCAGACAAGTTTGCAAGTAATGATGAAGCTGACGAAGTGATGAGAATGAATGTGCCCGCCGATCGCTTGAGTTTAAATAAACGCGCAAGCTCGCGCAAGGCTCTCTCATCCATGTGTTTCGCCGTTCAACATGTTCAAAGTGATAATCACACTACGCTGCTCCTTGTCTTTGCCGCCGTCTATGATCGCCATGTGCTTCATCAGCGTCCTGTCGCTCTCGCATATCGTCAACGCAATCTCGGCAGATAGCGCGACCCGTACGATAAACGGTACACCATAGACAAAGTTGCTATTGGGAGTGCCTTTGCCATCGGCTGGAGAAATCGTCTGCCGTCGGAAGATGCGTCTTGTGGTAGGCGACATCCTGTGCAGTATGCCACGGAAAGAAATGGAGAGGGTCGATCCCTGCTGAGATTTGACGGTCAGGTGTAGCGATTCAATGTGAGCATCATACTTATGAGCTATACGCATTGACCGCTGGTCTACCGACGGTTTACTAGAGCAAATGGTATGGCGCGAGGATGCGACCTGGGCTGTGGTGATTCGTTGAAAGGATGCTGCCGGGAATGTGTCCTCGAATGTTGGTCGCAAGCCGTCGAAATATGATACATTAATACCACAGAGGGGTCAATGGATTGACAGGAGCCTCACGCTTTGTGCCGCAGCTCGCAGGATGGAAGCGATTACGAGCGGACGCATGTTTAGTGAGTCCGCTAGGAATGCGCAGAGATCCTGGTTGGTGGGAAAACGAACTTCGTTCCGAATCGGTCAGAGGCCGTCACTAGCGGCGCCGGAAGGTCTTGGTCTCAACCCGGAGTATCGAAGCTGACTCGAAACAGATACCACGCCGCCGCATGCAACGTAGACCAAGGACAGACTAACAAGTCAACAATAAAGCAATAGATTATGGATTTTATGGGATTATACAACGGCTGTTTTGCATTCACTCAAAGTCGCTTCGAAGCGGTCTTGAGCGTTTCACGACATGGCTTTACAATGCGGCGATAGCTAGGATGGAAGAAGGAGCTGTAAGTTGGCTACTCTTCGTTTCAGTGGCGATACGTCGAGACTTACCCTCAATTTCAATAGAGATTCCACTATGCGCAAGGAAGATCAAGACGAACCCGATCAGCAATTCCTCTCTATACTTAGACGATGACGACGATAACGTACGCGACGGGCAAGTTTCCAACCTCGAAGGCGGAACGCGCGGGCTTTGGGTCCGGGATCATGCTGGAGTAGACTTCGTTCATCAGGGCAAAGTCGTTGATATCTGTGGTCGCCGAACTGTGTTGAGCATTTTGCGCACACTGGCGATGTGTTGATCAGCCGACCACTCACCTTGCATCAACACCGTGACCTTTAGCACCCTCGACCAATCCGTGCCAGCCTCCTTCAACACATCCGCCACCTTTTGGATACAGAGCGCCGTCTCATTCTTGATACCACCGGGGACGACCGTATTATTCAAGGTAGGAACCTGCCCGCTAACAAAGACGAGGTTACCAAACTTGGTACCTCCCGACAAGACCTTGCCGACGGATCCTAGCCGGATGATGTCGTTGTTTCGTTTAGCCAAGGAGTCGGTGGTGGATGTAAGGGGAGACGCGCTGGCGACGGCGAGTATCGTGGTGAGGAGCCCAAAGTTGAAAAGCATTGTAGGTAGTGTGGGTGCGGAGGGGTGACGTGGATTCGGATGGTCTGGCGTAGACGTGAAGTGGTTACTTGTAAATTCCTGTTTCAACCCGTTCGAGGCTCCCTCTCCAAATGAATGCGCTTTATACGTCTCCGGTTCACACAATTCCGGGCGTCCGGCCGTCCCACGATGTGCTGTAGTATCTTCCTGCCTTGCGCCGCCTCATGAACCCTAAGCCAAGCATTGTCGAGGACGATCCGAGATAACGGTTCGAGTCTGCTCTTGAAGACTTCATGTGCCGGTCGAGGTGGTTCGTTCCAGCTGAAGACTCCAATGCGTTCAGAAGCACGGTCACACGCGACGGACCAGTCTCCCGGACAAGTTCGCCGATGCTCAAGGTTGGGCTTGGCACCGTCTATCCCTTATCTCTACCCGCTTCTTCCCCCCACGTCCAACATCCTCGTCTACTACTGCACCGCAATAACCATATCACCAACACCACCCCAAACCAACTCGGTCGCAACGTCAATCGGCGTATAGGGAAATCTACATCCGGTCCGTTCGCGCCTCGCACTGCGTGAAGAGCCTGGATTGCAGCGCCTGCAACACTGTTGCAGTAGAGATCGAAAGTTGCAGCAGCTGCAAACGGCCTGAAATTGCCCATGTTGGGATGCACCTGACAGCCCCCCTTTTTGACCTCGCTGTGTGATCGAGAGGCGAGAGGCGAGTTTGGACTTGTTACTTTTGAATCATTCAAACAACTGACTGGTGTAGCGTGTATCGTCGTAATTGCCATCAGCCGTGCGTGCCTTCCCTCGGACCTTTCCTTTCTACAGGTCACATAGCTCCTTTCCTTACTCCTCCCGCCTTCGCGCTCTCGGCTTGCTCCATCACCGCTCAGCATCTGCATCTTCTTCAACGCCGCAAGATACATACTTTACGAAAAGACACCGGTCCGCCTGCTCAGTGATTACAAGCGTACGAGCCCGAGGTGTGTTAGAGAAGCCGGAGAGTACAAGAAGCCCATCTAAAGCTATTCAATGTTCTTATTTCAGATGGCAGGCGCCAAGAAAAGATGCATCTGTGACACATGCGTTGCGAAACACCGTCGAGGTTATGCTATGCTCTCTCCCCGCACTTGGAGGACTCATCAGCAGGAACAACGGCAGAGGGACGCAGCGAGGATTAGTGGTGCGGCTGGAGTGAAGAGTGGATTGAAGGAGGGGGAAGCTGGACGTCGGGGTGTGGATTTGAACAGGTAGGTCTGGGGGGAGACCATGTCATTTTTTTTTCGCGTTTCAAGTTGCAAGGTACAAGCTGAAGGTTCCTTTAGCCATCTCAGGGGGGCAATTTCCGGACCGAACAATGCTGGAAATAGGAGTGGTTCACACCCAGGAGTTTCGGTTTTTCAAGGCGTGCATGCCAACACGTCCGACAGCACACAGTCAGTCTCAATGGCGGAAAAGCGTTGCTAAATGGGGGGAATTTTAACCATCTATTTTTGTTAGCTACACGTATAATGTTGCAGGTTTGTGACAAAGTATATCCTAATGCAAGAGCGCATCCTGACTCTTCTCAACCGCTTCTAACAGGTCCATCTTCCGCCCAAATTCATCAAGGATCCAATCTCGCCGAATGTGAACAAGGAGGCCGAGAACAGGATGTGAACATGGCTTCTGCGAATATTGCCGGGGTTACCACAAGTGAAAATACAGAAGTATGGAAACGCTTTTCGTTAATGCCGACGACCTTTCGTCATTACCCTACATGGCCATCGGTAGAACATCAAATCCTGCCTATATTGCTCCTTCCTCACCATCAACTATCGTCCACCATGCGCATGATTTATACGCAAGCCGCCTGGAACAGGATCACCGGCGCAAGTGTCAGGTCGACCGATCAACTGCTTAGGCAAAT
This sequence comes from Naganishia friedmannii, assembly GCA_030039255.1. Taxonomy (NCBI): domain Eukaryota; kingdom Fungi; phylum Basidiomycota; class Tremellomycetes; order Filobasidiales; family Filobasidiaceae; genus Naganishia; species Naganishia friedmannii. Next base: position 25,621 of record JASBWT010000051.1, read on the forward strand.
GGTGCACGTGGCCAAAGAAGCGGCGATAGCAGCAGGAGGATCGTTTGATGAAGATGCAGAGACGAGTGCCATTACTCGCACGGCACTTAAACGATTGGGAGTGGACGCTGAGGAGGATATCGTCCGCTACATCGTGTGCTCCAAATGCTGGGAGTTAGTCCCGTTGGTACGGCTAGATAGTCTTACGAGCCCAAAATGTCGCGCATCCAAGCGGGCATCTAGAGGCACGATGACCATCTGTGGCGAGACTCTGTTTACCGTTATCAACAAGGTCCGTACCCCGGCGAAGGTCATCCCTTATTATCGACTTTCGACCGTCATTCAAACGCTCCTTCAAGACCCCGAGGTTATCAAGCATCTACAAGATTGGCGGAAATCGGCAGAGGATCAGGACATCGATGGAGAGCTTATCCCCCCTTTATCAGCGGAGGAGCCGTTTCTGGGACTATACGGATTGATGAAGGGATTTAGTGATGGCTCGGTGTGGAGATCTCAAGCAGCGCATTCGAACAGGGTGCATGATTCAGGAGGCCGGATGGTGGATCTCGTAGAGGGACCCGAGTTTAGGCGGCATAGCTCTCTACGTTATGGCTTGAAGATTATTTTGAACCTAGATTGGTATGTCATCCGCTGTCCTCGGGGAAAGATTTACCTACACAGTACACTTACCTTGCTATTTTTGGATGCAGGTTTCATGTCAAGGGTTTGATAGGCTCCTCGGTGGGCGCTGTATATGCTAGTATCGCAAACCTTCCTCGGAACATGGTCTACAAGAGAAAGTATACAGGCCTTTTGGCTGTGATACCAGGTCCAAGCGAGCCACCAACCACCGCATTGAACAAGATCTTAAAGCCGATCATTAATGACATGAAGGCAAGTTACTTTCCATTCCGACTCGAATAGTACTGCTAAAAGCCGGTTCTCCGCCGCAGAGGTGTGAGCGCGGAATTACCTGTGTCGTCAATGGTGAACCTGCAAACGTCGAATGCCGGATTCTATTCGCCGCTTCGGACCTGCCGGCCGCCAAAAAGCTTATAGGAGCTGCTGGTTTTGCTCACCTCAAACATCCATGTCATGTTTGCAACATGGATTTGGCAGGAGTAAATGAGCCTCGCGGATACGAGCCGAACAATTTCCAAAGCAAGGGTTCGTCGGCGGACATCGTGTCGAGTATTTTCGAACATCGCAATTCTACGGACAAAGATGAGGAGGGCAGCTATGTGAAATACGGGTTTCGATTTTCACAGCTTATGCGAATGGTAGGCTTTGATCCGACCCTTTCAAGTCCGGTGGACCCTTTACACAACAGCTTTCTAGGGCTGGTGGGATCGTTCGTGAATATGCTGTTCGCGCACGAACTATTCACCAAAGAAGCAGCCGACCAGTTTGTCGATACATTCAGTAACGCCATCTATCCAGGTCATCTCGGCCGAATTCCAACCAGGATCGGTATGCAGCTGACGCGTAACGTGTCTGACGGGCAGGAAAAGGCTAAGAAGGGGAAGCAATCGGCGAAAGGGAAGGGGAAGGCAGTGGCGGAGGGGCCCGTCGGAAACAACGATGCAACGACGCCGAAGGGAACGGCTGCTGCAAAAAGTCAAAAGCGGGGGAAACAACCCGCTAACAGTAGTGCTCCGAAGAAGGGGCAGAGTACTACTGTTCCACCAAGTACAGTGGCAGGAGAAGCGACCGCTTTTAAGAAGGCCAAGGGAAAGGGTCGTGCTGAGCTGCCGCAGGCGCCAGTTGCCGAGACGGAGGCACCGAGTCCAATGGAGACTCGCGGACGGAAACGAAAGGGGGACGAGCGAAAGGACAAAGGACCGACAAAAAAGCCGGAACCCCTCAACCAAGCGGAGCAAGAAGATGCTAAGACGGGAAAACTTGGTACCGGCATCAAAGCCGACACCTGGAAAAGGATTGCGCAAATTCTGCCGGTGGCGCTGGTGAATGCATGGGGAATGCACCGCATCAATGACTTCTCGAGCGAAACACCTTCTGTAGCGGAAGGGCCTGATGGTAGTCGCCACACCAACGGTACCCGTAGCCTCTGGTACCAGGCTGCGCTTGGCCTCTGCGCTGGACTACGTATATTGCACGCCCATAACATAACGTACGATGATGCACGCATGGGTGTGGACATCCTGGCGGGCGTCGCAAAAAGTCTGCTTTCATTGGGCGCGAAGCTGACTATTAATTGGCACATTTCAATGCACTATGCGGAGTGAGTAGTTAGTCCCCGTTCCAGGCCTGCTCTAATATCTCCCCTTTTGCAGGTTCGTAAGGCTCTACGGTCCATTGTCGGGATTCGGTACTTGGGCATTTGAGAGACATAACGGAAATCTATCGAATGTTAATCACAACGGTAAACTGCACGAAATTCCGACTACCTTAATGAGAAGATGGGTCGCAGAGTCCCGGCTGGTATCTGTACTTTCCAATCCCGCGCGAGACGTCACGGACAATGAGCGACAACAAATAGAGGACCTACTTGCGGATCGGGATCAAGTCCGGGGAACTTTGATGATGGACGAACTCGACCCTGATTCCACTCAACTACGGCTGCCAAGACCGGTTTACAGCCAGACTCCAGTGGATCTCTCTAAGCCCGATTACGATGCGTACAATCCCTTATTCGAGTATATACGATGTTATCAACCAGCATATAGTATAGGCCATCTCTCTCAACTGTCTTTGTCCTCCCAGCTCCTCCCAAAGAAGTCAGTACTCACTCTCCACTGACGCATTGGCTCTTATCGCCTGATCCAATTGGTCACGAACAGATCGAGCGCATATCAATTGAGGTCACATATCGTCTTGAATGGTTTCAAGTAAGTGATTTCGCGGCATATACAGCCAAATTGTTGACCGAGTTAGGTTATTGATTCAGGACAACGCTTGCCTTGCTCAGGTACTGCTCAGCCTTGTACAGCCGCACCACCAAGAATCGGTATGCATTGATGTCATGGAAGCAGCCCGGCATGCAGGAGAGAAGGAGGCTATGCTACATCGAACTGTTCCTCGGTGTGAATCTTCCCGTTGAAGGGCATCGAGAGCCTTTGAAAGCTCAGCTTGCGCTTGTCAAGATCTTCGAGGAGATTGACCAATCACGATACCCTTGGCAGCCACGCTACGTTGATTGTGGAATCCGAACATTCTCCAATGTCGTCGAATCACGCCGGTTCATACCAATAACCGATCTTCAAGCTACCACCATTATCATTTTGACCCGGATGTTCGATTGCGATGACGCGCTGGTGTCCATCTCCTGTGACACCGAGGGCCCTGAACCCGAATATTGGCTGAAAGCGGATAGTGACGAAGGCATGCCGGTGAACTTGGAAGGCGAAGAAGGTATTCGGGATTCGGAAAGACATGCCGAATAGACAAGAGTGCAGTTGTGAGTATTGAAACCCCTATCGACTGAGTTGCATCCTCAAGTTCCCTCTTTTTTCCTACTTGGCTTTCCTAGGTACGTTAATCAGATATAGATCTATGGTACAAGGGGGTGTGGAAGTCGCTAGTTTACGTCGTCGCTGTCTTCAGTAACTTCTGGCGCACCACGAACCCTCTCCTCCAGCAGACTCAGCTCATCATCGCCTTCACTATCTTGCCCCAATCGATGTTCGACGGAGGATCTGGCGCTATCACTGCCACTATCACTGCCACTATCACTGCCGGCGGCCCCACTACTGACCTGTTCATCAGTCTTCCCCTTCTCCTTGCCTTTGGGCAGATAAACCGATACTTTGTCGCCCACTATGGAGATTCCTGGTGCGGATTGCCGACTCAAATACCAGCTTGATCGCTTCACATCGTCAGAGGAGGTTGGTATGGAGAATGGTGCGACCCTGGCCTTGACATCGGGATGTTTCTCAAGGTACGCCGGTAGAAACATCCATTCTTGCGGACTTTTGAAAAGGTCTTTTCTTTTTATAGGAAAAGAGAAAGATCCAACCGGCAAAACGACATCGTCGGGGACATGATCTTCCAGCGCAGTACCGTAAGTACTTTTGGGGCGGGTGGCGGTAGCCGATCTAAAGTCACGGATAGTACATAGCGCTGCTGAATACTGTTAGGAAAATAAGGAGAAGATCGGGGATACATCAGCGGGGCAACATATCGCACATGTGTGTTCGCTTTACCTGGGGCGACACTACACCAGTAACGTCTGGCCATACCCAACGGTTGGCGCCATTGAACCAAACTTTGATCGGGAGTGGATACCCATTGTGGATGTCGAAGATATCGTATTGCGGAGTGCTGTACACGGAAATGTCGGGATCGTTGGAAGCGGCCAAGGTGAGCCGCCGTGCTCCTAAGGTGCGAGAGATCTGCAGCAGAGTAATGTAAGCAACTGATCGACTCCAATTGCGTTCCCACTACTGACTCACTGTTTTAGCTTTGCCTATGGCCCCTGATTTTCGCTTGTGCTCAATTTCATGTTGCGCAATCGCATCGGATCGCTGAATTCTAGACAGGCTTTCTTCCGCATCATCACTCAGATCGCCGAGCGCTGCCTTCGCCTCAAGCTCAGCTAAGCGCTGCTTCCGCTGATCTGACTGCCAGAATTCCTCCGCCTGTCGCTTCACTAGGTCTTCCTTCCACTTCATGAACGCTTCCCGAATGAGACCGTCATACCATCCGAACATCCTGTCGTAGCTCCATCGCCTTTTGGCCGTGTTTCGATCGATATCGTCTGGAAGAGTGATGGATCCCAAGTGGTACCTCAAGACCTGCACCAATTTGGCGGTTTCGGCAACATTAACTTCGCTTTCGTACGGCGCCTCGAAATCCCATCGCATCAACGGCTCTGTCATTCCACCAACATCGTGAACCGGCCAGCGTTCCTCGTCAGAAGGATAGGGTACTGCAAAGTCGCTACCGTACGCAGATTTCAACGCCGCATAAACAATTTTCCGGAGGACTGCTTTCATATCCGAATTGTTGTTCTGCGCCGCGTTGGATTCCTGTCGCTTCTTGAGCTCCGAAACGCTGGTTTGTAGTCCTCGGATCATGCTCTTCTGCTCGCTCAGCTGTATTCCCTGCTGACCCAAATGCTGTCTCTGTTCCGCCACCACATTATTACCTGCCTCCACCTGCCGTCTCAAGTCCTCTATAGCAGCCAGCATCCTGTTCTGCTCCCGCATCAGTGCTCCAAGCTGGCTTTGGACCGCGTCACGAGCATCGGTTGACACCCTGAAGCCTTCCCAGGCTATCACCGCCTACGGACCGTACCGGCACTGAGCTGACTGTCGTCATAGGCGTGGGCAAAGGTGTGGAAGGCCTGGAGTCGGGCCTTGTTGTTCGACTGCCTGTTGCGACAAGAGGGGTGGAAGATCGTTTGCCGCCGACGCTGGTGGAAGGCAGCTTTCGGGCTGGCTGTGATTCCGACTGTGACTGCGATCCAATAGCAAGGGTGCTAGAAAGTCGAGTCGGCCGATTTGGCTGTTGAGAAGACATCTGAGCGTTCGATGTGAACAGTGTTCGGCCGGTGTGGCAGGGCCGTGGACGATAGGTGCAAAGGTAGGCGATAGTGCTAGGTTGGTCTGGCGTGGCTTATTGTACGCTCGTAGATGACTACAATATGAATGCAGTGATCTGATAGCGAAGAGCAAAGTGGGTAGCTACAGGAATGAGAATATATCGCAGATATTGCGTCAGCAGGTCAGCGCAATCATAGCCAGCTCTCGCCGTAAGTGTCATTACAGGGGGGTTGCAGGAGCTGCAAGGTGGCCGTTCAGACAATATCTAATCGCTGCAATTATTAGCGGCAGGAACCGCAAATTGTCCGCAATAGTCATTTTCAGGGGTGTTGCAGGCGCTGCAATCCAGGCTCTTCACGCAGTGCCGCCTCGGAAACACCGAAACCTTTGCTTGGCACGGACGTCTCCTCCATGCGAAACGATATGATTTGGTTAAATGGCCGAGCGAGGGATGGAAGATAGATAAACTGATAAGGATGCAACAGGGTAGATCTAGAGTCGTCTCTGTCGGGCGCTTACCTTTTCCGAATCAATGCTTGCTATCTCTGCACCCGCTCGAAACGCTACAGCGGTATTCGGAAGAGCAGCGGGAGAGGACACTTGCGAGAAGTACTTCCTGTCTCTCTAACTCTCGTCCACCACGGCTCGACAACTGGACCGACAACCCGACAACGTGCAGCCACTAGCGAACAAGGATCCAGCATGGACGACGGTAGGATGGCACGGAAAGCACAAGATAGGAACTAGGCGGTCAAGACCGACCCGACGGTCCCTCTTGTCCCAAGACGGAGCGTCCGGGGAAACCCACCGCTAACCCACCTGCACAGCTATCCGCCTACGGAACGTGCGATTCACTTCTCAGGAGATGCGGTGGGGAAAGCTGTACCGCTCCGACAACGCAGGAAAGGCCAGTCAGGAAGCACGACCTGGACCAAAAGATAGATATAAAACAGCCCGAAGGCGTCGAGAATCTGGAAAATGAAGTAGGCTGTCCTTCGTCCTCATCTACCCTCCATCCATCATGAAAGACTCAACTCTCGTCGCACCCTTGTTTCTCGCTGCCGCAGCCGCTCGTCTGGTCAGCGCCTCACCAACACCTCTTCCGCCGATCAGCTTTGTAAAGTAAGTACTACCGCCACCCGTTTGCACCACCTCGATCTAACTTCCGTCTCGTCCCGCTTTCTAGCCCCGGCCAAGTTCATCGAGGCGGAGCACACAACTTCCACATCGCATATGACAAGCCCGAAGCACTGTCTGGCGACATCATCTTCGTCTACGGGGACTGTGGGATCGATCAACACTCCGTTGCGCATCATGAAGTTGGACGCTTGACTTCCAACCAGTACAAGCGGGATGACATGCCGTTAGTACTTTACACCTGTTTGTTCAACGCAGCTCTTGTTGACCCTTCTATCGATTTTACAGAACTCGGTTTGTCTGGCTCACGCCGGAAGACGCACCCACCGGCGGCTGTCTCCACGCCTTCTCCGACCTCGGCGTGCTCGGCATGTCAGACCCCTTGACCGTCGGGCACGACGCCATGCGAAAGCGAAACACCCTCGCCGCGCTCAACGACCCTTACGGCGCATGGTTTGACGGTGTTGCTTACCTTCAAGCGAAAGAACCGGAAGCTTCCTTTGTTGCAGGGAAGAAGGATCAAAAGATTGGTATTATCGGTGGAGGAATGTCCGGTTTGATGACGGCGCTCTTGCTCGATTCTGTTGGGATCCACAACTGGGAAATTTCCGAGAGCTCGCATAGGATCGGAGGGTGAGTTGAAGTACCACTCACCTACCTTTACGCTTGAAGTTAATCCGCTTGATGCCTGCTAGACGACTTCACACATCCTACTTGAACGGAACCAAACCCGAAGACTATCAGTACCAGGAAATGGGGTACGTAACCCTGCCCTCACAAGCTTCGACTACGCACAACCAAACTAATTCGCTTTGTCTTTGTGTTTTGCAGTCCCATGCGATTCCCCGTCAGTCTCACCTACGCTGGAACCAACGAGACTCTCGAAATCCAGGACCACAAGCTTGTCTTCCAGGTCGCCGACGTCCTCAACGAGATGAACAAGGACAAGGACCCAGCCTTGCAAGTCAAGTTTATTCCTTGGATCCAGAGCAACCCAAAGTAAGTTACCCCTTGGCACTTTGTATTCGCGTTAGACTCGGAAACTCATCGCGTTTTCCTGCAGCACCTACAACTACGTTGGTGGCCTTCGAAACGCCGATGGCACCACTCCTCGACGAAGCCAGTATCCCGAGCTCTTCGCCAACGTATCGACCGGCAGCACAGCAGTCGAGCCGTCGGAGAAGGCAGAAGCCGCCGAGGGTGCGCTTGAACACTTTATCGACTTTTCAGGAAAATATGAGCTTTCCGCGAAAAACATCTTCAAGGCGCACAAGCAAGCGATGGGTCAGTTTCCCTCCTGATTTTGGCTTGCACTGTGTACTGATGGATGATACATTTTGCTTGGTAGAGGAGGGATTGCACAGCTTCTCCGAGTCCCAGTTCTTGCGGGCGCAAGGCTTGGGTTTCAACGAGACCTCGGCTGTCGGGGGTACTGGTTAGTAGAAATCTCCATGGTGGAGTCGATGCGTTTCTGATCACTTTACCGTAGGTACTCTCTGGGACGACATTTACGACGACGTCTACTTCTCCGCCACCACGTGGAAGACCATCGACAAGGGTCTTACCCGACTCGCTGAAGCGTTCCACCCCGTCGTCGATAACAAGATCACGTACGGCCGACGTATCAACAAGCTGAGCTACGATGAAAAAACTAAGAAGACCTCGGTGCACTGGTACAACAGCAAGAGTTCCACGACTGAAATGAAGACGTACGACAAGACCATTGTCGCGGTGCCCTTCTCCGTCGTCCGCCTGTGGCGCCTCCCCACGTTCGGCTCGGTTATTAGTGAGGCCATCTCTGGGCTCGGGTACTCGTATGCATGCAAAGTCGCTGTGAGTATCTGTATGCGGATACTGAGCAAGAGGTATAGTACCGACGCCATTGTATCTACAGCTTTTGTACAAAACTCGATTCTGGGAACACATTGCGAACCCTATCTTTGGCGGCTGTGGAAACACTGACTTGCCCGGTATCGGCTCGACGTGTTACCCCGCCTACAAGATCAATGGTGAGTCCGTTCTCTGCCTTGATACGTGTTGAAAATGACTTGATCGCCTCCTTCTTACTTTCCCTCCGTACAGCGACTGGTCCCGGTGTCATGTTAGCGAGTTACACTACTCCCACCGGTCCTTCCTTGCAGTCCATGTCGGAGGCTGACCATGTTGGTATGGTTCAAGCGGGAATGGTTGAGATACATGGTGAGCGTCCGGGAGCGACTAGAAACGGCGCCGATCTCTTACTGATGGTATTCATCGCCAGGTGACATTGCCGCCCAAGAATATACCGGCAAATACGACCGGGTCTGCTGGGGTCTTGATCCTCATCAAGCTGGATCTTGGGCTTCGCCTTACACCGGTCAGCACGAAAAGTACATGCCCGAGTACCAGAAGATGCACAGCAACCACATCTTGTGAGTCACGCGAAAAACTGTGCTATTGTCTTTCCCGATGCTGACCTCTGGCTTCTTACAGTATCGGCGAGCACACCAGTGTCAACCATGCCTGGATTTTCTCGGCTTTGGAAAGCGCTACCCGAGGAACTGTCCAGTTGCTTTTGGAGGATGGTCTTGTTGACGAGGCGAAAGAAGTGAGTTGTCCGCTGGTCTCTGCATTTCGTCGACCCTTATTCATTGACATCGTTTTTAGATCGTCAACAAGTGGATGGCACGATGGATCTCGGTTTAGGGACAGTCAAGGCATCCCAACTCGTAAGAAGCAAGATATCAAGGTACAAGGTTCCTCGATTCGAAAAACACAGCAGTCTCAAGCGTTCATAATAGATCAATAGATATATACACATAGTTTACTTTGTAAAGATGGTAGTTCCCGAAAAAAGGCTTGTAAGGATGCACATCTGCTACTGATGTTGAACTCTGGACTTTCGGTGAGGGTCGCTATGACTCTACCCAGAGAAGAGCGTAAAAGGCGGTAGAGGGATGCGCAGCTTGACTTCATTTATAGGTATCGAACATTAGGGGACAAGAGCGAAACAACGAGTTGGAACATGAGAACGGCTGGTGGCCGCATGTTCCATAAAAGACAGAGGATGCATCTCATATACACGCAGACGTAGGACAGCCATCTCAAGCTGATCCTTTCTTCAGCCAGTCCACCGATTCCCATTTAGAAACACATGTCACAGCACATCTCTTCCGCTATCGAGCGAAAAGTACCACATGAGCTCTGCTGTCGCTGAACGACTCGGCAAATAGAAAAAGACTTACCACAACAACAACAAAGAGCACCTGCGCAACATGCTAAGCATCCTTCTCCGCCCCCGCCGGACTTTCGAGGAGGTGGCGGTTGGGCGTACATTGGCTGAGCGATTTGTTGTTGAGGAGGGTAGCTGTAAATTCAGAATCAAGAAAAACATAAGCCCTCGATCATGTTTCCTGTAGAAACGCGCATGTGGCTTACTATTCTACGGATTGAGGAAACGCAGCGCAGACCGACACAACGGTCAGTTACACATACGACATGGAAGAAGGGTGAGGCAGGAACTCGCGGTTAGGTTGCTGATACGCCTGTTGAGGAGGCGGAGGATAGTATCCACCCTGCTGCTGCATCGGCGGTCCTCCATATCCTCCCTGCACCGGCGGTCCTCCATACCCCTGTGCCGGCTGGTTTTGATAGTACTGCGTTCCAGCGCCGTATGTGCCAGAGGAAGGTTTGAGTTCCGTTTCGATATGTGGTGAGTTGTTGGTCGATTCCGGTTTCGTTCGTGTAAAGTGTTTGCCGAAGATGGAGGAGCGTTTGGTTTCGCGGATAGGCGATTCGAGGGAGGAAAGAGAGTCGTTCATCGTTCCGGATCAGACGAGATGTTGATACAATAGCGTAGAAGGAAATGTCAGCAAAGATTTCAGCCGCAAACAGATATTTAAGAAGAGTATTGCAAGAATTCGGGACTTTGGGGAGCGAACCATCCACGACCGTCATTCTTCGCTGCTTCTTTGATCGCCGCTGATCGTCCCATCAGCCTGAAACGTCAAACCCCTTGGCTGCACCTTACTTTACTTAAATCACTTGGAGAGGTGATGCAGGTTGATTCAAAGCTGGTATGTATGATGGCCTTCGCTCCTGACGTCTCCTGTCCCTCACATCGTCACCACAACCACCCGCCTCTCGTCCGTCTCGTGCTCCTGCTAGTCATTTCGGTCCTCGACAACGACCTCTCTTCCACCCATACGATGGACTACGTTCGCGATATGCCTCGCCACAGAACTCGACCGTTCGTCCTGCCACGGATCCGACATCCATCCAAGATAAAGTCGATGTTTGCCTGTTCCTCGACAGAATGACAGAAAACTGGAACTCACGTCTCGAGATGCCATCTTGCCGTATTCCTCGTACTGACTTATTTGCTGACGTGATGCGTTTGGAAACTTGTTGGTACTGCCTAAACCTTGTTGACTTTAGCCAACAATCAAAATGCAAACTTCACTACCTCTCTCACTGAGGCTGTGCGTTAGAGAAGACGTGCGCAAACAACGTTGAACCCATCGTGCATCAACACCACCTCCAACGAGCGGAGATTCTGCGGAGCCGTGCAGACGGCGTCGATTGTGGACAAAACTGCCATACAAACTCTGGTCTATTTTCGGAACGCAAGCAGTCACCGTGTACTGCGGAAATTACACAGTCATCTTCATATCCCTAAATACATCATCAGACAGCTAGATATATAACAGGACGCAAACAGCTTTCTACAGTAAACGTTGGCTTCCCAGCGGTAGGTTAATTAGGACTAATCAGTCATCATTTTGCATCGAGTCAGTATATCCGAACGTGCCTCGACCCATGCTTCGGCCACAAACGTGATGAGAGTAGGTGCGATTGTTGCTACCTTCACTTTCGATTGCTATGCATTTGTGATTGTACATCTTGCGCTATTCCTACCAAACTACTCCACCAAGTCCCCCGATGGACTCGCCTCGCCATGTGTCCCTACCACCTCCAACCGCTTCGCCTCCTCCTCGAGCAAGCGCTCCAAACCGGTCAAATCCCGACGCAAAACACTGAGATGCTTTGAAATCTGGAAAGTCCGGTGATAATCCCGGTGATCCGTTGCGACATGGATGGGATCGAAATCCATCGTATTCAGTAACGGGTCATCCCGCAGAGTCGACTCACCGCCAAGACCTGGCGGAGACAGCGTGGTATGGCCTGTCGAAGAAGGTGTTGGCACCGATTGCGTTCCTCCAAATGGACGCTTCTCCTGTGTCCATACACGCCCAGTCAAGACCTCCCATTCCTCCTTCAGGTACTCCAAACACCGTTGAACATCCTGGATGAGCATCCTAACCATCCTCCCCCTCTCCGCATCAAGCCTTTTACCAGCCCGAAGCGCCTGGAAAAGTGGTGTCACAATCTCGGCCGTGACCATGATCGCTGGATGGTGTATCTTGCTTCGAAGCCAGTTTTTGCGAGACTCGATAGCCGCTAGTTGAGCCACTAGCCATTTGTCGGCAGCTTGTGATAAGGAGGCAGTCGCTGACGGTCTTTCCGACCCTTCCGTTGTGCCATTGTCCCGCTCCATCGCTTTGGCCTGTTGTGTCGCAAGGGCACGCTGCGCAACTACCCACTCCCTAACATGCACCCATTGCCCAATCAACACGTTATGCCTCGCAATCATCTCGTGCACTGCGTCCTTGACGAAATGCCCACCAAGAGAATACATCGCGCGCGCGACAACGGTATCCTCCTTCATCTTCCAAGCGGCATGACGTGCTGAATGTCGGATCAGCGCTTGGTAGGTGGTGGTGTTGCTGTGATATGAATGTCGACCGTTGGGTTCCAAATCCCGGAGAACCTGCCGAATTGCGCGGTCTGACATGATCTGATAGTGAGCTGTACGCGAGGAATCTCTTGCATCGGTTTGTATTGCTTTCGGTGTGGGTTGGCGGGACTGGAATTCTTCGGCGCGTCTTACACCGGCGTGCGAGTCGGCAGCGTCGTTACTGTACTCGGACTGATTAAAGAAATTCGGCAAGCCGGTCTGTGTGTCACTTCCCGACGAGAGGCCAAAGAAAGACAACCTAGCCCCGCTACTCTCCTCCTTTTGAAGCGCTTCGGACAGCGTCATCGGTGGATCCGCATCTTCGTCATGTTGAGGCGAGGTCGAAGTAACCTTGCCTGTCCGACGCACCAGCTTGGCATGCGCGGATCCGCCTTGAGTCAAAGCAAAGTCCGCAGTTGCAGAATCAGAAGGCGAGTGCACTGCTTTGTTATTCGTAAGCAAAGGGTTTCCCAGCACCTCAAACACTTGCAGCATCTTCCACACATCCCCGCTCGTGCCGAGGCCATCCACAAGTGTGTTCATGGCGTGTACGCTGATTTCCGTCGGATTCGATGTAGATTGATGACCATTGTCCAATGTTGACGCTGCCGATGGTATCGTCGCTGTAGCTGTGGTTCCAGAGGCCGTAGCCTGATTCATCTCGCTCGTCCGCCGTGTGACCTGATCGACCCAATCTTCCTCCGCCCGCGAACCTCGTTTCGCACGTTTCCCGCCACCCTTCTTCGCGGTAACCCGATTTTCCACATCAATACCACTTTCCGGAATATCGGGAAACTGCAGGTCGATTCCGTAACCAGCTTTCAAAATGGCGTTCAACGCTTCCGGCCGTTCGATTTCTTTGGCAACTCGAAGCAGCAGATCCAGCGTCGCATTTCTGTATTCCAATGCATCCTTGTTCCGCAGCGAATGAAGCATGTCGCCTAGCAATCTGGCGATTTCGGGTGGGAAGAACGCTGGCATCCGGCCTAGAGACTCAAATCCCGGCAGCTTTGTCCGTGCGAGAACCGCTGAGAGGCCACCAAACCGTCTTTCGTCCGCCCGTGATACGTTCTGATAAGCCCAGAATCTTCGGCGGATGTCGAGATTTGCCGATACCCAGTTGGACAGTGTCGCCAGCCTGGATTCGTGAAGTTTTCGGTTGATCGGCATGCCGAGGCGATCAATCTCCTTGACGACTTGCTCCGAGCCGGTGATATATCCCGTTAACGCGAATTGACGGAGTACAAAGACATAGTCGTTGAGAGAGAATAGGTTTTGGTTCAGCCTCGGGATAAGTTCCTGCTCCAGACCGAGTTTTTCGTCTTCGTTCTCCATTGAGAGTTTTTCGGACCGCCTCATCGCAGAGATGACAGCCTGCAGGCGATTCTCGTATGGGTATGTCGTGACCGCAGCCAAGGATTGTTCACTTCCGTCACACCGTTCAATCTTTGATTGCCATTGTTTCCTGATGGCGCTTGGCGGAGGAACAACCATTCGTAACACACGCTTCAGCGTTTGCAACGGCAGCGTCGATCTGATTTCGCTGGAGAGTTCCCGGAAAGCCTTCCATACCATGTCGGAATGCGTGCTTGTGCCGACTTCTCGTCTCGTTTGTCGATTTTTCGCCGGAAGGTTGACCAGGCGTAGTAAAGTCTGACATATCAAATGATCGTCCAGGAGAACATCTTGCCCGCCGATATTGCCCGAGGAGACAGCTCCGGTGTTGTTGAAGCGCCGCGAGGGCTTTTCCGCTCGAGGAACGTAATAATTTGAGGGGCCGGCAGAGTCATTGTCCAGTGAGACGGAATCTAGCGTGCGCTCGGGAAGAACAGCGGCAGCTGCATGTGCTGTCCTCTTTGAAGATGTTGCGGTGCGAGCGGTCTGGCTACAACGTCAGATTTTCGAATGAGCGGATGAGAAAACGTAGCTCATGTTTGGCAAAGCGGCTAGACGTACCCATATCTGGCCAAATTTCTCACGTTTCCTCGAAGGACCATGACTGAGATTATTGAATGCCTGTCAAGCTACTGTTTGGTATACTAAGATGACCCATGGCACTCGAGAGGATACGACTCAGCTTATATTTTTTGAGATGTGAAGCTCGGGAGAGCAGCTCGGCCCAATGGTGCAAAGGTGCGATCGAGCTGAAGCGCACGTGACCCCCGTTCAACCTCGACCCACAGAATCTCCAACCACTCTCCTATGTCCAGGTGGGCGCTTCAAGAGGTAACGGTGCGTGCACGATATTCAGCATGGATCTGAAGCCGCAGCCTACCAGCTGGCACATCATCATCTCCCACGAAAGGAGATATCGTATGAGAGAAACGGGATATGAAAGTGAGCTTGGCAAGGCGGTAAAGTCTGTAGAGAAACGACTCTTACTGTACCTTACGATAGCTGCTCCTAATACTATTTCCCCTATACACGTCATATCCGATTACAATAGCTGCTTTTTAACGACTCAACAAGAATCCCAACTACTGTTGACGCGCAACAGGCGAGCCTCTACACTGGCGCCTCAGCTGCTGATGGACATCAGCCGGTGCGGACCACCAATGATCATCACCCCCTGATCATCACTCACTGATCGTCACCCACTAATCGTCATCCACTGATCATTACTCAGTGATCATCACCCACTGACCATCGCCTGTTGATCACCACCTGCTGCGAGTCATCTACTGAGCTTTGCCAGTAGCTCGACACCTATATAAAGGAAGCTTCCAAGCTACTACTTGTAACTTAGATTGAATATGACTTGCGCAATATTGGCTCAAGTAATTGATGCTATATTTTCAGTATTGAGCATCAAGGACCCGCAACCCTTACGGCATCAGATACCAGTATCATCGACTGGCTATAGCCGCTTAGACAGGTGAGTATTACATAACAACTGTGCAGCTCCGAGCCATTAGACCGTTATAAGAGACAAGTATACAACATCGACAAGCTTTGACTTACGACACTCGTACCGTAGGGAACGAGTGTAGGTCTGCTTAGAGGAAGTAACTCAGGTCTTAACAAAGTGCCTTTGCACCCCAGTCAAACAGCTTTGACGGAGAACCAGAAAATATGAACAACGGAAGGCAATAAGGGGCAAGCGCCGCAGTAGGTCCAAACATTAGGTATGATAGAGAATGATGAGTATTTAACATGTTGCGCCAGAATATAAAAGTTAGGCTATAGAAATCCGGCAGAGATATCAAACACAGCAAATTTGCTTGCACATCAAACAGAAGAACATCTGCCGGTTTCAGCTGACATGACAACTCCTCCTAATGAACGCCAAGAGTGACCTTGGACATCTTCACAAACGCATTAACTCGCGCCTCTTGTTAGGCCAATCGACCCGCAGCTGTGTCCGAAAAGAGGTGGTGATTAGCGCTCTCCATCGCATTGTTGCGGGAGTGGGCAGCGCTATTGCGAGTGGCTATGCGAATGACCCATGGCTTGGAAGAGGCTGCACCTTGGCCAGTGCTACATGCCCCTGTGCCTTGTGGCTGTCACTCTCCGACTCCCACACCGGAACATCATCTCGACATCAGAAGACGTAAGTCGGCACCAAACGGTCCCAGCCAGAATCTCAATCTCATTCTACTCTATCGCCCTCGGAGACGGTCGATGGTAACTCCCATCGATGTTCCTGCCACCATCGATGCAGCAATCTGAGTATGATCCTCTTCGAAGTACGTTGATCCCCCATGAGAGTTGATCAGATCTTCATGGCTCACTCCCTCAGATTATGCAGTTTTGCTCGAAATGGGATGGCGGGGGAGACTGAGTCTAGAGCTCCGCAAGAATATTCTTGACTCGCCAGTCATGATTTGCTTTTGGACTCCAGGACAAGTTCTAGTCATTCAGACAGTCTTGAATTATTGAATGAGGTGAATAACACAAGCTGTTATTTTTCTTCTGGCTTTCGCTCAATCGATATAACCTCACTCACATCTTGCCACCAATGCGAGTCAGCTTAGCACAGTGGCAAATTTTGCTCAGACAAAAGAATCAGGGCTTCGCATCTTCCAGGTCCGGCCGTTGGGACGAATCAGATACGACGTTAACTTTTTGCTCTTTTCCTTCTACCTACTTTTTCTGCATTTTAACATGACATATTGCCGAAGTCTGCATGACCTAGAGTAGCCACGCGGAAAGTGACTCAAGTATGCGTACTGTATCCCCTTTGTGGTGAAACCAGACACCGCCCTCGCCAACACGCGCTTCCGCCCATTTGCCGCGCTTCCTTCGCGCCTTATCGACTTCAACCTATGACGGAATAATAGTAACTGTTCCGCCTCGAGCTGCGAGCACTATTGTACAATCGTTGACCTGACCGACTATCGACCGACATACGGTCAACGTATGACCTACTTCTGAACAACTTGTGATCCACTTGCGATCAACTTGTGATCAACTTGGGATCAACTTGGGATCACCTTGTGATCAGACTTTTGTACAAAGACTTGACCGCTACTGAGTGTTGTACAAAAGGAGTATTAGACTACCTAAAACGCCTATAAATACCGGCCTTCCTGGCTGTGAGTTGTATTCGCCACCAGTCTTATGAATTACGCAAATTAGATCAAGAATTACTATCACTACCTGCAACTCCGACTTAGGAATAGCTACCCTTCTCAGTTAGAATTAGTTAGTATTCGTTGGCAGTCAGCAAGACAGGTGAGTATTACATAACAACTGTGTAGTATCCAGAAAATCCGTTGTTCGTCTCGAAACTCCAAAAAGTACAAGTTTCCGCCCATTTGAACTTGTGATTTTTGATCAAATAGATCAAAAAGATTCACAAATTCATTTAGCGCGACTAAGGAGAATCGTTGGCACACAACAATTTGGGGCCCGGTCTGGGATCTTAGGAAGTCTAGCACTACCTATACGCCTTACCACCTAGACATACATTGTCTTGCCAGGTCTAATTGTCGTCACCAACAAATCGCTGGACGCAGCGTCGGGTCAGAACTTTGACCCGTAACACTACTGACTACTACCTTCCAAGACAGGTATTATAGTCTCAGTACATTTTTGTTCCTTTACTTGAACAACCTGTTCGAAGTTCAACACCTCTTATAAAAACAACATCACCTGCAGTAAAGGAGCGAGCCTCCGCGAATCACACTAGCGTAGCGTAGTTGATTCAGACCACGTCCGTTCCATTGGTAAATCCAATCGCGGTACTCTAGTAAACCCGAACGTGGTACTTCATCAAAGGGTAGTATCGTTACTACTAGCATCCATAGTATATGATACACGAGATCAGATCACAGAAGCACCAAACACTTCCTCCAAGGCAGTCACATCCACAGTCACTTATACTACCGTTCGAACACTTGAAGTCAAGTACATCACTGAGGTAATCGACACTACATATGCCGATGGCTCTACGAAACAGGATAGGCACAACCGATCCGAGGTCCACGTCACCGTTGACAGAGATGACTTCGCAGACCCACCGCAGGGAGAGATCTAACTCTTTGCCCGTTGCAACTACCAGCGACATGGTGAACCCATTCCTTACAGAGACTGAGGTAGTGCTCCGCACGACTATTCTTGACTGAGCATTCAAGATTTATTTTCGTCTTCCACGGAAAGTCTTAGTCATTCAAAGATTCATGAACAAACGTGAATAAGCCAATCAAGAATACGACGAATATTCATGAGTAGTCACTGTGAAGAAGACTAAGAACAAATAGTCGAGACTAGAAGTGAATTTGTGATTAATCACGAATAGAAGAGCTGTTTTAGCGTTGTAATTCAATCTCTGACATACTTGGAAAAACCTCGCACTTTTACTTCCCTTCTCTTTAGCCTGGCGGTAAGCCGTTCTACTGCTAGCCTGAATTCTGCGATATGGCTTGGGGTCTCCGGTACGAACCCGACCTTCTGCCGCGTTTTGCTCTTTTTCGTCTTGGAGTTGTCGAAACACTCCCCTTAGGCTACCCCTTTTGCTGCATTGTTTTTATGTCAAACGTGCCATATAGGCAAGAATGAATAGAAACCAACAAGAACGCTGGCGAAACTGGTCCAAACACCGGCCGACCATGATCGTCAAACGTGCATCCCACATTTGATCTCCAAGGGCGACAATCGACCGGACGACTGTCTTGCTGTCGATCTGACCGCCACCCCTTCCTTCGCAGGTTACTTGGGACTACCACTGAGCTCAATGCGACAATGACCATGGAAGGGGTAAGATACGTACAAGCTGCAACTTCTATTAGATTTATAGCGTCGTGTCGTTTAGCGCACGCACTTTAGCCCTTCCACCGCCTCGACCTCCTCTACACTGGAGTTTTGTCACGAAATGGAGTCGCTCTTCGGCTGAACATGTTGATACATTACAAATTTACAAGTTGCAAATCAGAAGAATGCTATACCTCCTAGCACTTCGCTATCAATCCTTGCGACCGCCAAACCTTGAGAGAAGTCTGCTTGACAAGCATCCTGGGAGATAACGATCCACGTCGCTTTCCGAACACAAAACCAGACTGTGAAAATAACCGCTCGACACTGGTCGTTGAAGGAGCCATTCCCAACACATCCCTTGCCACACACGCCAGAGAACGCATCATTCGATTGCTATGCTGCCGTTGCCAATAGGGCAAAACCTTTTTGTCGAGCGCCGCTTCGAATCGCCTTGAGTCGTCGTTGTAGATGGACCAAGCGTTTTCCTGGGTGCTGAGATCATTCTGCGAAGGGGTCCGAGTTGCAAACACGTTCTTTCGCCAGGCTGCTGAGTTGCATGTGCTTTCCGTCGTAGGGCCGGAAGAGGGAGGTGCGTTTGTTTCATACTTTGTAACTCGTTTCTGGACCCATTTTTCTACTTCGTCGAATCGTAGCTTTAACGACGGATCGTCAAACGCCGCCGCATATGTTTCGAACAATCTCTGTAGGCCGGCCGCCCTGTTCATGAGATCCAGTGCGAAGGCTGGGCATGCCCAATTGTCCTTGAGTAACAGCGAAAAGTACTTCTCCAGTTTCGATATTGCCTGGTTGTAAGATGTTTGGCGAGCTTCCGTAAGCGACACATGATCATGCATTTTGCGTAACTCGGTGATGCTATCATGAAGATCGCCAATAGCTAGGTGTATGCTGGCGGTCGCTTCGGAGTAGGTCATGGTCAGGTGGCGGAAGACCGCGAGGGCTGGCTGAATCAGTTCGAGGACCCGGAATGTATCGTTACCGAGCTGAGGACATCGCTCGCATTTGAAACGAATGCAGAAAACTTTGATGGTTGCTCGGAATTTTAAAATTCGTTGCACAGCTGCTTCTCTGGAATTCCACCGGGTGGGAACATCTTTCATAGGTAACGTGCCGGTCCTGGTTGTCGGGTCTCTATCTTTGCGCATAGTTTCGAAGATTTCCATTCTCGCCGGCGACGCATGTACAAATACACCAAGGGAATGAGCAAGTACAATGGGCGAGACCCAGTAATCGCTGTCGTCGACTTCGGACTATAGTATGGGAGAATCAGCAAGTGTTTCAAAAGATCGAGCTTGGCATACCAATCGTGTAACTCACTGTCACAGACGAATCGAATCCCTCTCCAAGTACAAGCGCTTCCTCCTCATCTTCCCTCTCGGCCCGATCCGCAGTCGCAATCACCTCTTCCGTCGGATCGACACTATGAAAGTCATCTTGACCGATGATACGGATTGGCGGAACGTTGGCGGGGTTGTACTGATAGTCGTTCGATTCAAGTTTGGCTGTAGGTCGAAATATCAGTTCATGCCGCATACGACAGCGTACTTTCAGAGGAAACTACTCACCCTCTGCGTCCATGTAATCGGTCGCTGCCAAACTGGCAACATGGCACATACATCGCAACAAATCGGTGGAGGGCATGTCCAGCATTAATTCACCATTCATCCGCTCCGATAATCTCTCCGCGGTAGTTAAATTGTTGGAGGCGTTATCCGACGTTCCAGGTCCGACATTGTGCGCAATTTCCATTTTCTGAAAGATTTCGAAGAGGCCGTCTCCGAGCCGGATGCCTGCATGCTTGCCTTTCAGGTGAACCAAGCGCAACAGTACTTCCTTGTACTCGAACCTTTCATCAACATAAGACGCATAGATTCCGAAGAAGCAGTGACGATGCGCTGAATTTGTTCATGCATCATGTGCATAGTGTATTACTGACGTATTGTTTTGGAGGCGTTCGTCAACCATTTTCTCGGTGTCTTCGTACAGTTGCTCCAAATGTCGAGCGACAGTATCGGCGGAGGGTAAAATGGCATATTGGTGTAAAAACTTACACAAGTCCCGCAACGGTGAGGACTCCACCGTGGTAAAGGGCAGTCCCGATGATGCGATCCATTCGACGATTTTATGATCCAACCGAGCCTTCGTAAATGGCGGTATGACAGCGTTGATGCCATCCATACGTGACTGTGTTGCATCGGCGGCTACACCGGTGAGCAAAGCGTGCACCTTTGGGCAACTTTGCCGTGCGTGAGTCCAAAGGTTACTGGTACTGTTCAGCCGCGCCGAAATTTGTTCTTCTTCGCATCCATGACATTTGAAAAGACCATAACCATCGCCGTGCTCGCTCATTAGTGTGAAGTGATCCCATACCTTGGAACGTTGTTTCTTTCGCCGGTCAACGGTCGATTCGTTGTCGTCATCGGCAGCTCGATCACCTGAATTGCGAGCTGCGGCCGGCGTTGAGACGATAGACGAGAGCGGGCTGGGTGTAATTGGTGACGACATGTATGCCTGTTTCTTCCGTGTTGGCCTTCCTCTTTTGGCAGGGGTGATCACAGCCTTTGAAGACTGAATGTCACTCGCTTTTCCTTTTCCTTTCTGCGTAGCCTTCGCGCTTTTGTGTGCCCGCCGCTGTTGCTTCGGGGCCCTTTCTTGTAATGCGCGCTGCTTGTCCTTGCGAACCTGGGTCTCGTCGACGAACACAACTTCAGGTGATGCTGATTCGCGGGTATCGTTCGACAACGTCTCGTTGTCACTTTCCTTGTCGGATAGCGCAAAAGGATCGAACTCAGACTGTTGACTCTCTGCGTCCTCGTCGGGGCTCTCCTCACCTCTGTCCTGGAGCTAAATTATACAAATAGTTCACACTCCTACGCTTAATGGAGGTGACTTGAAGCATTCGTAGAGAGCTATGACTTACATTTCGTTTTTTCGATCTAGCATTTGAGCTCTCTGCCATGCAAGACGCGATCACACTGATGCTGCCTGCTGACAAGTTCGCATTAACAACTGTCAAAGACGACGACTATCTCCACGAATTCAATTGTCAGCAGGAAATCAACAAGCAGCACTTTGAAAGAACTTCAGCTCACCAATCAACTCTTAGAAGCTGCTACTTCGGGTTGCGGGCTTGGGAGTGCAGCGAGGTCCTGTACTACTTCCGCATTTGTCGATTTAGGGCGTTTTCCGAGGTGTTCGCTGGCTTGGGTGTTGGTAACCACTCCCAGCATGCGAGCTCCAGGGCTGGACCCCCGACGCGGTCTACCGATAGAAGCAGCTGAGGCGACAAGACTATCGTTGGGTTGTTCGATATCCGGACACACAATCTCTTTGTTTTCCCTAGGTGATTACCGCTGTGTCAATCGCGCTATGCTTAATATAAAACCGAAGCGCATGACACTCACAGTTGTTGCAGCTTGTCAAGAATATCACTCGCCCATTTGTCCAGTATGGCGATCTCCTTACATCCAGCTTCCTCAAGTTTCATGTACTCTGTTCTGAAGTCTTTCGCCAACAAAGACAGCTGCGATCCGGTAACCCATATGTCCCATCCTTCCGTAGCGCGTGTACCGAAGCATCTTTCCATCGCGATGTTGACAGTCTCAAACTGATCATCGACGGAGGACACGTCCCGCCAGTCGAACTGAAGCTTGTAGGAGGGCGGGCCCCTTTCAAAGCCAGGCGTTAATTGGCCTCCTTTAACCCAATCTGAAAGCTCTTGAAGTCGATCGGCTTTCACACTACAGGCCCACAAGATGAGCTGATCGATCGGGGGATCCGAAGGGGTGACATCACTGGCCCGGAGGCTGTATCTTCTTTTGGAGGAAACGGTGGACATGGCGTCGAAGGAGGTGAGGCTGAAGTGGGTACTGGAAGTATGTCGAGGCGAATTGTTGGGAAGGAAGATCGGGCTTGAACGACGTGTACTCTCATTGTTAATTTACTGCGATATATACTACAAATGGAGCACTCTGGATTGCCTGGGCCCTGGAGGGGTTTGGAAAGCCAGAGGTCATTCCTCTCAGCTTTCGGTTTCGCCTTGACGTATCCTTCGGGCTCTTAGAGCGGCGGAACGAGGCGCAAAGCGCAACAAAGCCGCCTAGATACATCCCTCGAATCGCGACTTGGGCATTCCAGTCGAGACTTTTGAGACTAATCAACATTAACATCCGAATCGCGAATGATCACAATTATTCCGAAATTATGCGACTAATGAGTCATGATTTTGGACCAGACTCTTGGGCAAGTCGAATTGAGTCGAATGATCGAGATTACGACTAAAGTCATGAATCAAATCGCGATCTACTTATTCATGCGGAGCACTAGACTGAGGAAAGGAATCACCCTATCATTAGCAACGCCGAAAGGTCCATAAGTCCCATCAATGACTTAGGCCCACACAATCTGCCTCGCCTGTCAACCCCTCCTATACGAACTCGAGACTTTGCTCAGCCTTTTGGTGATCCTCACCCACCTTCTGTCCACGACGAAGCAGACCTTCTTGCTGAGCGCTTGAAGAATATGGAGCTTGAAATCTCCCATCTCCGCCAAGAGCGAGATGAAGCTCGAAACTCTGCTCGGTACTTCAACACTGAGGCTAACCGTTCACGAAACTACCGTGAAGGTACCTACACCTCCAATAGTACCTACACCAACGGACATTCAAGGAGTAAGATCAAACCCTCTGACCTTCCTAAATTCTTTGGCAAAGATAACGAGGACGTAGATGAATCGATCGAGAAGGTCTCAGCCATCTTTACCTACTCCCATGCCAAAGACATAGACCTTCTTCGAATTCTTCCTTTACTTCTCCACGGGAATGCATCAGAATGGTTCACTACCCTAGGAGAAGAAGGAAGAGCTCGTCTCATCAGCTGGGACGCGTGGAAAGCTGCTCTCAGAAATGGTTTTTACCTTCCAGATCACGCAATGACAAAGCAAATGCTTTGCCGAAATCGAACTCTGAAGCGTACTGAGACGTTTGGCGACTACTTTCAGTCCCGACGAGCCTTACAACGCTACGTTTATCCACCTGGAACTTCAGACAAAGTCCTCGTCAAAGATATCATGGAGGGCATCCCTCAACACCTTCATCCTATCATTAGGGCTACCAGTATCGGAGTTCGTAACATCGAGGACTTCCGTCGAGTATTAATTGATCTCGAACCCGGAATCCGAGACTCTCGAGCCTACACTCCTCAAGTGGCGCGTAGTGCCACTATCCATCGTGGAGCAGTTAACAATATAAACGCTCCTCATATCCGAAACAAGGACAGCAAACCGCTTGCCAAGGACAAAGGCTCTCGCTCTCTTCCCAAGACCCCTTGTCGTTGCGGAGAGATGCATTGGTACGCGGATTGTCCTCTCAAGAAAAAGGTAGCTTCCGTAAACTACGCTGCCAGAAAGGAACCCACTAGTTTCCCCAACAACGTTCCTCTCGGGAAGACCGTTCGCTGGAGATCTTGGGACAAGAAGAAAGAAGACGGAAGTCTTAAGGACGTCAACGCCATACAGCCGCGTACAAAGCGAAAACAACCCGCTAAGCCAAATGGGAGAGCAACAGCTGTGGTACCTTCCGTAGGAATTCCTATCGCGCCTCCTCGTAAAATCGGAGATGAACAGTCCGAAATCTGTCCTACTTACGCTATTGCAAAGACCGACGACGACAACGGGATGTTGCACAAGATATGCATTGATACCGGCTATTCCATCTCATGCATCGATCACGACTACGTAAAAAGGCATTTGCCGAATCACGAAATCGAAACAACGTCCAACCTTCGCTTAATGGGTGTTGGAACCAACATGACAACAGGAACGGTGAACGTAGCTATGCATCTTGTTACAAATGTTCCCGATGTTCCGTATCATCGAGACGTCACGCTCTACGTCGTTCCTCGGCTGAATACCAAGATTATTCTTGGTAACGATCAGCTTGTCCCCATGAGAGCTCAAATCGACCTCGAGACCAATATGATGTCATTTGCCAGTCACGGCAAGCAAGTTGTCAACACCAGTACCCGAAAGAACGACAATCTTCAGCTTCGAAAGACAGCACGGACAAGAGAAGTCTTTAGTCTTGATCCTGGCTATCAGGCTCGAGTACCTATCCTTTTAGACGGTACACCACCTGGAGAATCGTACTATCTTGACGCCTCCGAGCCGATGGAGGATCTCTATGTTGATAGATCTGTAGCAACGGCAGATACCGATATTCACTACGCCATGCTTTGCAATGTTGGCAAAGGCACCATCAAAGTACCTGCAGGAACGCTCGTAGGGCATCCCTCTGGCGTTCTACAGCAAAACCGTCACACCGAAGAAGTCAACTTCGCACAAAAGCAAGGTCAAGAAGACTCCGAGTTTGAGAAAGACATCTCAGAACTCGACATCAATACAGAATTGACGAAAGATCAACAAGAAGATCTACGGAGCGTCATTCGACGCCAAAAGGGAGCTTTCGCTTATGGTAGTCGAAAGCTTGGTCGTACAGACCTTGCGATTATGAAAATTGAAACTGGAGAAGCAGATCCCGTATCTCAGCCTCCGTACCATGCCTCACCCGCAGGCAGAACAATCATCGACGATACACTAGCCGAACTTCTGGCCGAAGATGTCATTGAAGAGTCGGACTCACCATGGGCATCACCCGCAATATTGGTCCGACAGAAAGGGAAAGATCGCTTCTGCATTGATTTTCGTAAAGTCAACGAAGTCACAAAAGCGGATCAGTATCCAATTCCTCGAATCGACGACATTCTCTCCCAGTTCGCTGGCAAGAGCTATTTCACCACATTCGATGCCAACAGGGTTCCATCAAATCGAGATAGACCCGAAGGATCGACAAAAGACCGCCTTCCGTACTCACAGAGGTCTTCACCAATATAAGAGAATACCTTTTGGACTCAAGTCAGGACCAGGCATTTTCCAACGACTCATGGACAAGATCCTTGGACGCTACAAATGGCAAACCGCCCTGGTCTACATAGATGATATCATCATCTATAGTCTTGATTTTGACAGTCACGTAAAAGACGTCGAGACTGTCCTTAGCCTCGTGGCTAAATCAGGAATTACTTTGTCACCAACTAAGTGTCATTTAGGCTACCAATCCCTGAATGCCCTTGGTCACACTATCAGTAATCTCGGCATCGGTACCGCAGAGGGCACTGTTAGAGTTGTCAAGGAGTTCCCTCGACCAACTAGCAAGAAGGAAGTCCAAAGATTCCTCGGTCTCTACGTTCACCACAGACGTTTTGTGAAAGACTTCTCGAAGCTGGCAAAACCTCTGTACCACCTCACGAAAGACGACACAAAGTTCAAATGGGACGAGAAGTGTGAAGCTACTTTCGAACTCTTGAAAGAAAAGCTCACCATTACACCTACCCTGGCGCACCCAAACTACGATAAGCCGTTTTTACTGTAACGACGCATCTAATATGGGACTAGGGGCAGTATTAGCCCAAAACGATGATGAAGGAAAGGAACATCCGATTGTCTACCTTTCCCGAACACTTTCACCTGCAGAATCCAACTACACCATCACGGAGTTGGAGTGTCTCGCTATCGTGTGGTCTGTACGAAAGCTACACGCTTATCTTGACGGTGTCAAATTCACTCTCATTACCGACCATTCAGCCTTACAGTGGCTATTCGACTTTAAAGGCAGCAACAGACGCCTAGTCCGCTGGTCTCTTGAGTTACAACCTTACAGAGACTACAACTAGGTTATGGTTCTCTACACTGGTGATGCATGAGGGGACTGTTCTCATATGTGGCTACGCGGCAGTATAATTGATGAAAATCCCACGATCGAGGGCGATACATTTAAACTGCACACAGTCCTTCCTGTGCATCTCGGATTATTTTTATCTTCAGCTCATGCTTATTCACCTATAGGGTTTTGCGTGCTGTACTGCCCCAAACTGTCCTCGCAACCCTTTCAACGCTTGCTACGGAAAAACAGAACGGTATGAGTAACGTTGTATTGAGCATCGTCAACCCTGGCGGCCGTCGCAGCGCGTAATTACTTTGGGTCTTTTGAGTATGTCGATGCGGAATTGCGGATGCGTGATGAAGGCTAAGCGCGATAAGAGAGCGAGCATGTATACATTGACGCGAGAGCCGGTGTTGCAGATACTGTTGCAGTACGCGTCTTATCACCTTCAGCTTCCCAGGCTTCGCACGCGACTGACTGACTCGCCATTTTTGTTAGGCACAATCGACCGGAGGCAAGCTTCGATCGGTGGCTATCAACCCCGGGCAAGCAGGCGAGAAATATCGCGCTTGAACGGCTCGGAGAAACCCTATATATAACATGGATGCACAATCGGAGCCATGTTGCGCGTTCCTTGAAATCGGAAGGGCTCGAACTGGAGACGCGTCAACTTAATCAGTCCATCTACACACTGTATGTGTGGCTTTTGCTATACAGCCAAGCCCAAAGCCCCGTAGGTGTCAAGGTCTCGTTGCCATTCTTGCTCAAACCTTTCCCCAGTTCATAAGAGTAACAGTGCGTCGTCGTCTGACCAAGAATTCCTTGCCTGAACCAATTTCGACGCAAAAGTCGTTCCGAGTAGCTTCTACCAGAGCAACGAGTACCACCCCTGCTCTAGCGTACCCCACAGCACATCATCAAGCCACAGAAGGACCTGTATCTACCCGTCGAGTAACCTAGGTCCTGGCTGTAAAGCCGAGAGGCTAGTAGTCGAGGAGTTGACAAGTCGGGCGCCGGGAGAAGGCTACTGTAAAGAGAAGTCATGTCAGAGCACTTGTATGGTCGGAGATACTGCTATAGTGCCTATAGATGCTCGAAAATATATCCGGCCGTGCTGGAGTCTCAATGTCAGCAAACAATAAAGTGCGACTGCGAAGTAGCTACCTAAAAGCTCAATAGCGCTTGCTCTAGATGCACGCGATCTCTTGAATGATACTGGATGAAATGAATTTTTCTACGTCTGTCAGTTCTACCTATCCCGGCTGTCTGATTTATGTTAGCTCTCCTTAACAGCCCTCTTTGGCCTTTGCCATAAGATGATATCATAAGCGACAACAGCACGGTACCGAGGATCAGTGACGCTAATTCAGTCGCACGGAAGCTGGGAGTCGGATGCTTGCCTTCAGATAGTCGTGAGGAAAGCTGGAGCCGAGAAAAGAAGACAAGGCGAACATATTTCGGATCGCCAGCCTGCGTTATTGCGAGAACGCTTCGGCTCAGTTGGACATTACAGACGGAGCCAAGGCCGTACGCGACTTCATGATGCCACACAACAAGGTTTATATCGTATGGCTTGTCCTGAAGCAAACCGTGTCCAGCAGTGTTCAAAGACACTCGACGTGTCCAGTGCCCCAGGCAGGAGATGACTCATTCTCATATAATATCGAAAGGTCTTGACAACAGAACAGATGTCTTCTAGGTCTCAACAGAGCCAAAACCGACTGATGATCCTTTGATACCAGAAAGGCTCGAGCCGGAGAAGCGACAGCTCCAAGGTGCCGACCTTCAGTGGCAATCAGTGCTATAAATATGACCCCTTTGAACTGTAGCAACAGCTATGATATCCTTACAGCTCACACGCCGTACCCCTCTCTTCAACGTCGGACGTGTATCTTTACGAGAGTCAGGACGCATCGGCACCATGACCAAGAATTCCACGAATGATGTTTCGACGAACGTGGCTCCATCTTGTGAACGGTCGGTCGTGGCGGCTACGTTTTCACTTCCTACGACCAGCAACGGACGAGTTATAAGTGCTCCTTCATCTTTCGCAAAAGGCGAGGATTCTGAAGTCTTCACCCGCCCAGAACCAGACACCAATTCCGAGAATGTGCCCGAAGCCCGCCTTCGGTGTTCCACGAATCCGAATATCAAACTCTCGGAAGGCTCCAACTTCGCAGCAGAAGGCTCTGCTTGGGTATTCAACAATACAAGGTCAATAGTGATGAATATTGGCATCTATGCTGCAGTAGAGAAATCTGGACAACAGGAGGTATGGATTTGGATTGATGACCCTTCCGTCTATTCGACTGTACCTCGGGCCGATAGAAGAGGGTTTATCAACAAGGGGACGGTATCAGAAGAGCTTCTTTCGGAACACGGGCTAACTGAATGTTTTGCAAGCGGTGAATCGGATTGGGGGCAAAGCGTTACCAAGACAGACTTCCTTCAAGTGCTTTATCATCAGGGATTCTTGGTCGTCATGAAGGATATGATCAACAGGCATTGCAAAGCCATTTAAGATTGATTTGCTTCGGCTCTCTATTGGCCCTGGAGGAGGATCTACCCAGCTTATCCAGCTGCGCAAGCTCACGCTCGATATTCTGGAATTTCCTGGATCGTCGTTGGCAGTTGCCCTGAATGTAATATGTTAAGTCTTTTGATTTCTTCCGCTTGTTTGTCGATTTATGTAGTAGTGAGATAGGCCACCAGCAATTTTTGTAGTATCTCTAGTATCAGCGGTTTTCCATCGATGTGGAACCTGCTGCAGTTGCGATTCAGCAGCCCTATCACGTGAGATCCGATCCGACTTGATCGCAAATGACGAATAGCCCTGCACCTTGACTGGGTTCCCGGCGTCAAGGAACCCGTTGAAGCTGGGAATTTATTCCAAGGGAGCATTGCCTGATGAGATTCTGCCTATCGACATCGGCAACAATTGTTCGAGTCGGCGCGAGACTCCGAAGTGATGCAGAAGCAGCGGCAGAAGCTGTGTGGCAGTAAATGTAAATATCTCACAACCTGTCAGCTTGTTTACACACAATAGTACAACAATTTTCTACCCCGCACCGCTTTCGCTCTTCTGTCCTCTCTCTCGGCTCGGCTATGAAGGAATGGATAACAACATCGTTCCGGAGTACATGTCGATCGAAAAGGAAGCGGGGGTTTGAATCTTGGAAAGACCGCGACCGAAGCTTCGCGCTGATATGAAAATCGACTTAATGTAATCAAACGGTTGTGATAGTTGCCCTCTGTGATATGGATCGATCTTTCATGGCGGTTAATGTTGGTGTACCTGATGTCCATGGGCCGCATCGGATACAGTGTGAATCTGGGATACGAGATGCAGTTTCCAGCCTTATAAGGCGGTTCGGTGGAAGCTATGTCCCGTGTATTTACGGTGCCGCGTGTAAGAACCGCGAAGCGTTGTATCAATTAATAGTATATATATAAGATATATTACTACCTTATAAAATGCATTGGCCTTTCTGCGTTTCCGTTTTCGGCTCCCGTTGTACCTTCGGCTCTCATAATGATACGAGCTGTTCACCCATTTTGAGAAAAATAAGACTGAAGATGGGTCAGGCAGCTCATTTGGGCGCGGCTTAAGCGCGATCGAGGCAGTGCTGCAAGTTGGAGCAGTTGCGGATTGTAGGATGTAACTACTCTATTCAATTCGTACATCGCAAACTCATTGTTTAGCTGTTCTTTCCCGCTGCATTGTCTCTTGTTCTCTTTTACAGGTCTGAATCAACGTTCGAGTACAACTTCAGCAGGGCTGCGACAATCAGCTCGTTCAGCATCCACTCCCGTCAGTACTCGTTGGAACTTGAGTCTGGTTGAAGGAAAGATTTGGAGGTGGGGATTGCAGTGAGGTTGTGAAGGTGGAGGCTGAGGCAGGAGAAGGGAGAGAGGAAGGTGGGGTAGGGAAATGGTGGTGTGGTTGTGGATCGTGCGTTGGGTGGTCGAAGGCAGAGAGGAGGGGGGGACCCTATGCCATTTTTTTTTGGTGTCCGCTGAAAGTTCGTCGTAAGTCAAAATTGCTCGCGTGTTGCATACGCACGTAGCTAACTGGTAGCGTTTCATAGGTATATAGCTCGAGGGTTGTAATAACAGCATGTCATAACATTTACACCCATTTCAACCAACGAATCACTACAAAGTGAAAATACACTGTTCGTGAGGATGTAGGGTGTTTGTCCTTTCAGAAGGGAAATGCGTGATATGGAGCGTGTAAGCAGCACACATTCCCATCCCGACTGACATATTCGATCTATTTGTCTATGAGGCCGTCCTCAGACAATAACTTGCCGATACACCACATTGGGTGTTTTCCTCTGCGGATAATGTTCACGGGGTAAAAGGATGGAGATGTTATGGGGGCTTGTCGCCCGGGATAAAGCTACATACAGTTGACCGTGCGCGAAGACAGAGGAGGAAAGGTC
Source organism: Naganishia friedmannii (assembly GCA_030039255.1). Classification (NCBI taxonomy): domain Eukaryota; kingdom Fungi; phylum Basidiomycota; class Tremellomycetes; order Filobasidiales; family Filobasidiaceae; genus Naganishia; species Naganishia friedmannii. The sequence continues at coordinate 56,392 of JASBWT010000051.1, forward strand.
GAGACCAACGGATTCGAGAGACTGACCTTGACTTTTATTTATCGTCAGCGCGAATGCCAACTTTACAGGAAACTGTAAACGACGAAGTATAAAAGGGATTGACTATAGAGACAGTTGTAAGGAACAAATATGTAGTCTCAACACCGTGCATTTAGCCTCCTCACTCACATTTTCGTCGCAGTCCAAAGCGATTCTCGGTATAAGTACAATCTGATTTCTCGCATCTCCTGTGATTACCTTTGCTTTGATGACTCTGCTCCCCAACGCCATTACCAACAATCTCGTACCATTGCACAGACCATTCCCTGGATCTAAGTTTCTCATTAGCATGATTGGCGCACCCACCTTAAGCTCCGTTTCATGTAACGGCAAACCTGGAAATTCCAGCGCATTGAGATATTCTATTGGCATATCTGGCCCCCGATAATCGTGCTCCTCTGTTCGAGGTATGCAATCTGCACTTTTGAAACAGACGCTGTCTCCTGGAAGCTTGGCCAACATTTCAGCATTGACAGCATTCACGTCCGTATTCTTACCGGCTAACAGAGCACGCTTCGAGAACCATTCCAAGAACTCCTCATTCCCGTTCAGATTATCTTCTCGCCAGACATTGCCATAAGTTCGCTCTGTCAAAGCAGAAATACCATCATCTGGGGAGATCAAATGAATGAAAGCAGGAAGATTCACAAAACCCTGACGATCATTGCGCCTTCCGAGCCGACCTCCGTCAGCCATTCTGCAAAATTTCTGATATCATTCCCCTCTTCCTCGGAAATACCATGGCGTCTCAAACGCATATTCTCTGTCAACTTCAACTGCTCCGTCTCCTGCCAAAATTCAGATCTCTGGAGAGTTGCACTCATGATATTAGCAGCACTGCCTCGAGGAATCACAGGCAACGTCTGTGCCCAATCTCCTGCAAATATCACTGTAATACCACCGAAGCTTCTTTCATCATCCCGCAGAAATTTTAGCGTGCGTGACACTGCCTCGGCACAGAACCGATGCTGCATAGGTGCCTCATCCCATATGATCAGATCGGTCTGCCGTAGCAGCTCTCCCAGCTGGGACTGCTTGGAGATCGGCAAGCTCGATTCCGCTGTAATTTTTAGCGGAATCTTAAATCTGCTGTGAGCTGTTCTGCCTCCCTGCAGCAACAGCGCGGCGATACCGCTAGAAGCCACCGCCAACGCGACTCTACCCTCAAGCCTCACCTTCGCGAGCAGGTAATTCTCTACGAAAGTCTTTCCTGTCCCACCTGGCCCTTGCAAAAAGAAAACCTTCGACTCACCGCGCACGCTTTCCAATATCTTTTTCGTTACTCATCTCTGATTTTCATTTAACTCGCAATTTACTGTATTCCGCATGTTCTGCATATCGTAGTCGCGTTCCTCGTTCACCAAACCATTGCCGGGTTGTAATCGTTCTTGGGCGCCAGCCGAAGGTGCTGGTAAAATAAAATCTGATAATGTACGGGTCGCATCAATTCGCCGGATCCCCTTCTCCAGCTCCAAAAGGCAGTAGTCCTTTATATCTTGCTCTGTCGGTTCTATTCCCGGGCGTATCCGCTCCAGAATGCGGCGCACGTCATCAGACAACGGAACAAAATGGGTTTCGAATAGATTAAGGGCGTTCGCCTCATGGTGATTGCAAATGATTGTGCAGAACAATTGCCGATATTGATTACCTGTTTGAAAAAAGGCAGCCTCGGTCAAGCACAGATGCCATTCGTTATCATCCGCCAGCAAGCCTCTAGACACACAGGCTTCCCTAAATGTTGACCAAGGCTCCGCTCTTCCGTGCGTTCTCAAATGTTCAAAGCCTTTGGGCGATGTCACAACATTAAGGAGCATTCGGAGATAGAAACGCTCACCTTGAGACGGCTTGGCAAAATACATCCTCCCCAAAGTCCCGCCACTCTTTCTTATACGCCATCCCTTTGTTCTGCCTGATTTGTAATAGACCAAGAGCCGTGGAGCGTCGGCATACGTCACGTCTCGTGTAATATCGGGATGACGCTGGCAAAACTCGAAGAATGACGTTAGCATAGACTTTCCACTCTCTGGATCGTCGATTAACTGCTGCAAATCAGCGTCCGCATCAAACATTACCGTGTTCTCTCCAGGTAAATGATAGGCTAAACGCATAATGGAAGGGAAATGATCATGCATCGGGAACGCCAATAGTCTCCAAGCAGCCTGTTGTGCACAAAGTGTTAGGTGCCAACGATTTTCCTTAGTCGCGCTTACTAGACTTGTAAATCTTTTTGATATTTTCTATCAAAAATCACAAGTCCAAAGAAAGTCGCAACTTGTATTTTTGGAGTTTCGAAACAAGCAACGGATTTTCTGGATACTACACAGTTGTTATGTAATACTCACCTGTCTTGCTGACTGCCAAACCTTGTTACTATCCTCAACTGGAAGGGTAGCTAATCCTGTCTTGAAGTCGGATTGGAAGTAGTGACAATTACTGATCTAATTTGCGTGAATCATAAGTCTAGTGGCAAATACATTTCACAGCCAAGAAGGCTGGTTTATATAGACGTTCAGGTGTGCAGCAAAGGCATTTGCCACCATATTGTTGAGTCAAACCGAGTCATAGAGTAAGCTGGATCGACTGTCGGTCAACTGTTGATCAATTGTTGGTCAAGGGTTGATCACATGTGGATCAAGTGTTGGTCGAATACTGGATCATCCACTATTATTACATCTAAGGCGAGATAGAGTAAAAGGCGAGAGTAGGCGCGAAAATGCTTGGGCGCGCGGTGTTGGCGCATAAGCGCAGTTTCCCAACAGAAAGGTACCGGCTATCGACGTACCGCGCTATCTCATCCACCGGAGCTGGAACCAACGCATCTCCCACCAACACCATCGCTCTATCTTCTCCTTTGTAGATATACTTGTAGATGTACTTGACGGCTCGGACACCGGTTGTAACTTCGACGTTAATATGACAGTTGTACTTTCGAGAGAGACCTGGACTATAAGGAATAACAAATCTGTTATCGTAAACGTGCCCATTCTTTTCGATCACTCTACCGTTATTTCTTCGACGATACTTCGGATACCCATCCTGCTCCATTGTAGTCTCCTCCCGCCATTCCTTGGGAAAGCGCTTTGAGCATCCGCCATCTCGCCAACACATAGACTGTTCAGTACAGGGGCCATGTAACATGCAAGTGCTTACAATAGCATAAAGATCTGGATCACGTTCCTGATCTGGAATCTCTGCCATCACCACTCGGTCCACGTCAACTGGTGCTTGAGGGCGAAACCCTGATTTCAAAATAATGAGAATATGAGCATGCGGGAGCCCTCTTTTCTGAAACTCTATCGTGTGAACTCGTCCTGTCACTTCACCCAGAACGTTACCTTTCACCAAGTCATGCATCAGAGCCTTCAGCTTCAGCCAAAAGACCCTCGCCACTAAATCTGGGCGGTCGACTGCTGTCTGTCCGGGTTTAAGGCGATCCTGAATCTCTTTCCACTTCGGATTGCATGTTAGGGTTATAAAGTAGCTGGGACTACCGAGCACGCGGACGATTCCCATCGCGTCTTGAAAAAGCTGCTGCATAGCGCGCGGCCCGCCGGAGAAAGACGATGGAAGAATGACCTGTTTACCTAGATCATGAGGAGCAATACCTGCGTCAATAGCATCAGTTAACCCGCGATAGGATTCAGCGCGCAATCGTGTTTGATTCATTGCAATGTATCTTAGTCGACAGTGTTCTGTCTGCGCATAAAAATCGATCAGGTACTCCTGGAGTAACTTGCCTGCCCTTAGCAAAATCGAATACTCTTCTTCTTCTTCAAACACCTCTGTCACTGAATTCCATTTCTGCCGCGCGTGGATGTGATATGCAATCCACATCCTCTGCGTCAAGCGGTTATACGCTTCCGGTTCATCCTGTCCATCGGACTCCATGTCATTTTCCTGCCTCTCCTGAACAGCCGCTCTACCCACACCTTCGTGGCTTTTCGACAGCGGAATGAATTTATGCCATCCATTCTCGCCATGGGGATGAATCAAAGGAAAATGAAAAGGAAGAAAGGTAACATGTAGCTCGCTCACTGGATACGGTGGCTGATCACCACGTCTTTGAACCCAAAGGTCTCTCCCTCTATCTTGCTGATCAGACTCCCCAATGAAAACAGCCGCAATTTCTGTAGTATCTCGAGGCAAATTATATCTACGTGGATCGGGACCTCCCTCGATCTGACGAATAGACAGAACTGTAGCATCAGGACTCTCAAGAAAGCGCTCGTGCGCGGTTTTATAAGCGCGAGCATAATAGTTCTGCACCGACAGATAGGCTTGTAGCTCTTCCACTATCTCTCTATCCAAACCAATACGCGTATTTCTACGGTTCAAGATATGGTTGATACGTGCTTCCACCGCGCGTTCGTTATCTAACATGTAGATCTGTGCGAATCTATGCTCTTGGCCATCATTTGGCTGAAAGTATCCCATCTTGTGCACCACTCTCCCATTCACACGCAGCTCGAAAATCCCACGTGGACCCCAAGTTGACAGATCCTGCTTCATCCCAATCGAGGTGAACGCGAACGCATTGTTATACTTCTGTATATCAAATCTAAACGCCTTTCCCCTTGCACTCTGATCTTCCAACCACTTCTCCAGTGGCGGACAACTTCCG